>JAJTUV010000674.1:1177500-1741020 GCA_021653895.1 Mastomys natalensis
ATGCTCTGGTGTTTATTATTTGAAGGGAATCACAGGAGAAGCAATATACCTGTATAGCCAAGAGTCAATGGCATTAAATATTTATCTTAAGATACTCACATATTTGAAGATATATACATCCAAATATATATTTGTATATACCTATTTGAAAATGTTAACAACATTTTTATATTTAAATGTACAAATACACTGTATGCACATATTCATATTCTTGAAAAGAACATAGGAACCCTAAGAAGACACACTCTAGAATTGGGCTATTATTTACTGTAATCTCTGAAAGAGCATTTGCATGAATATACCCCTCTGACCCCTTTCAGTTCTTTTGTTTGACCATTTACATATTTATGACAGTTCTAATTTCTCAAAAATCTTTTATAATTAGCATAACATAATAATATTTAATATATTGTTATTATATTATATACAATGATATTTGTATTTCATTTGTTACATGTGTAGTGGGGTTCTGTTGTTTTTAATTTATAGTTCTGTGATGCATATTAAAATTAAATATGTTTTCCTATGAACATTGGCCAAGTGGATAATCTTTTTCAATAAAAATTCCTATCAAATCTGTGGTTACTTTCCTTTTTTATTCTAAATTGTCTGCCTTTTACAGTTGTTTATGATGAATACAAATATACTGATGGATCAACTCGCTTAAATTATTCATTATTTGCAGATATATTTTGATGCGATGATATTTTTAAGCTGCATCTATCCATGTGTTTATATTGTGTTTTTACTCAGTATGACAATCTTTGTTTTTGTTTCAGCATTGCTGAAAGCTACTTTTTCATCTTATCATAAAGAATGTAAAGGAATTTTGTTTAGGAAAAAATTAACAAAAGCTCCCATCACCTCTCTATTAACATTTCCTAAGCTGTCAGTCACAGTAATAGCAACCACTTATTAGTGTGGGGCTCTGAGGAAAGTTTATTCTAAAGCACACACTGTAGACAAGTAAACAAGTTCTTCTTTTAATAGTAGTAAAAATATGAGCATTTACATTTATTATTATGTCACGTTTGTATGACTATCACATTTCTAACGAAAGAAATCTAAGTGAAACCAAATACTGAAAACAAATAACTAAGAAATGCTTCAGAACTGCCAGAAGGCATATTATATATTCTTTTCCAATGTGTAGTTCTCTAAACTGTTGATTGTGAAGCTCTGGATCCATGGCAATAATCGAAGTCTAGAAATGTGGACATTTTAGGTTATAGACTGAATAGTAACCAACACACTTGATTTTAATTGTCTTTCTATTGTTTATATATGCTATAAATCTATACCCAATTCTTATTACTATGTAATAATAATTAGAGTTAACCAATGTAATGCTTATGACTTTTATTAAGAAATTTTCTGTGATATTTTTATGTTTTGAAACAGTTTTTATAATTGAAAAGTTTCACAAATCATTAACATATTGGGGCTTCTTATTCTTTCTGCATCCAGGATTTTTCCAACCAAGAATAGAAATTTTAACATCTACCATGTAGAAAAGGAGTCGGTGCTGAGAATGACTTAAAAATGCTAAGAGACTCTGTCTTACAATAAGTGAAAACCAACAAACCCAACAAAACAAGCAAGCAAGCAAACAAAGAACAATAAAACTGATGGATATTATAATATATATATATATATATATATATTTACTATTTATATATTTATATTAATTACGTATATATTTTTATACTTATTTATCATTTTCCTTTTTTATTGTATATACTTAAGTGAAATCACTTACTCCACTGGTTTAAGTTTTATATTGTATTTCTCCATCAAAGTAGGAGTGACATATATAAAGTCTTTTATGAGAGGGAGAGACCCAGAGTACATCAGTGATAATGTCTTTTCTTTCATCTGCGCAATTCAGTGCATGAGAGCAAAGTTAGTTTAAATGATTCTTGACAAATGTTCATTATACTTTAGCTATAACGTATAATGAGTTCTAACGTTAGCTTTAATGTTCATAGGTAACAATATAGAGAAATAAGAGACAGGGTGAGACTAGAAGTACAAAATACAACGTCAAAATACAGAGGTCTACAGGTGACACAGAGCAGAAGTGTTGCTGCCACATGAGAGGCTGAACATTCACTGGTTCGTGGGAGGTTGTTAATTCAAATTTGAGACAGAAAGGCACATAGGGCAAGACCTTGGCTTTGCTTCTTACAGCCAAGTGCTTTGATGATCTGGCCTCTGGTGGAGGTCCCATGCTTACTTCCAGGTCTCTACAGATAATTTCTTTTCACTCTTTTCTGAGATATCTTCTGTAGTGCTGGCTGGTTTTAAACTGGTTTGAACATCTACTTTTCTTCTTCTATGTTCTGAATGTAAAGATTAAACACACCAGGCTGTTTGATATGCAAGTGGTTCAGATCTGTACCATAAATGATGAAATGGAGATGTCAAACTCACAGAGGAAGATGCATGGCCACATGCACCATGCTAAAAGTTCTGGGAGCTAGGATTTTACAATAGTCTGGTACACTGGCTGGAACATTGCTGTTTAAATGATTAAACAAACAACTATACTGAAAATATTAGAGGAAGATTTCTTACTAGTAGAGAAGTAGATGCAAATATGTAGATCAGAGTAAATTAAAGTAGGATGAGTGATAGAATATTTGAATGACTCGACTTTTCTCCACATAATAATTCAAATTCCAAAGTATTGTCACAAGGGAGAACCTTGGCAGAAATCTTTTTTTCAAATGATCAAGTTGATACCACAAATAGTAGACCTTACTCTCTTCATCAAAGAAAGCAATAGGAACACCACTTCCCTGATGCTCTTGTCTAGATTCGAATAATCTTCTCTTTAGGAGAAATCCTCTAACAAACCCACACAGAGCAGCATTCTACAAAAGGAATATCTGCACTTTGAACTGTGAGACCTTATAGGTCAACAACTAAGAAATTGCTCCAGATTGAAATAAATGGAAGGGAATTGACAACTGGCTGGAATGTGAGCTCCTTTGATTTCAGGGACATGAATGATACAATTTTAAAATGTAAATGAGATATCTGGGTTAAAGGTATGTGCATGTGCCTATATATTAATCTTGATACTTTTGGTTTACCAGGAATTATTATGTTTATTTTTATATACAAAATTACTATAGATTTTCAAAATAATTGAAAGACCACCTAAAAGTAAAGGAAAACAACTGTTTCTCCCTAATCCACAGCTATTGATGGTTATTTCCATGTGTGCTATTGAAGAAATAGTTGGGCAATAGGAGCATGGTTTCTGGTGAGCTTCTTTAATTGTGTGTTACCAAAAATAACCTAGAAATTGGAGGTAGGTGGCTCTCAGAATTAAGTCTGAGAGTAGATGAACCATCAACATACCTAAAAGATACCATATCTTTTGAAAATCTATTATTCCTAAGTATTTATTACACTCTCATTTGATTTTTATATCAAACAGAAGTTCACCATATCACTGTCCTCATTTTGTTGTTTAGAAAACTAAATTTTAGCTTAGTTGAATAACTTGTCCAAAGCCACACTTGCAGTACATCACGGGCCAGAGACTTGAACCTAGGTAGCCATGTGCTGTATTTAATATTGTTCACAACTGTGCCATGTAATTAATCCCTCACAGATCCAGGTGAGATCAGACACTTAGGATGTCTTAGGATATTTTGACAGATATGAGAGATACTCAGAGATTGGGTCATTTATAAAGGGAAGAGGTTTGCATGTGTTTCTGATATCTGAAGCTGAGATTTCACCTCTGGTGAAGCTCTTATCATGCTACCCAATCTTGGAGAAGTCATAGGTAGAGAAATTACATGACAGTCAATGAAAGAGGAATGGAGGCCAAATTCACTCAGTGATTTACCAGTTCCTGAAAGAAGGACATTAGTCCATTCCTGCTAGTACTGTTACTATGATCCAATGTCTGTGATTAGGCTATTCTGAAATCACTGCTGGGTTGTACTAAATAAGTAATGTTCAAACACATGAAGCTTGGGGGAATGCACTTCAACATCAGAGACACTGCTGAATATGGATGCAATCATGAGAAGTATTTTATTCTCAATAGATGTGATCCCCAGGTTGGCAATTAGAAGGAAGAATCTCTACCTTTAGAACTTGTTATGGAAGCAGGATATAAAGATATGAGAATGTTTTAAACAGATTTCTATGAACATTTACTGAGTTCTCCTTTTCCAGATTTCATATCCAAACGTCAAAACAAAGATCTCCTGAAGGGAAAACTAACTGGGTTTCAATAAGCACGAATAGTATGCATCCAATTCATTAAAATTGCCCCTAGTGTAGGCTAAGTAAAAGAAACACATGATAGAAACCACTTCAAGACAAAGGTATGAATCTGAATGAAAGAACTTATTACTAAGTTTGTTTTCAGCTACATGTAACCATGATTTTAAAAAATGGAAGGACAAGTTTTACTGAGAATTATATATTATCTCCAAAGATCTGTTTGGTATATGTGATGTAATGAACAAAGGGGTAGCCATTACAGCTCAAAGATAAAAACATTAATGTTTGAAATGCTTTCAATTAAAAAAATCAAAACAAAAAAAAAAAACCCACTATCTTGAATAAGATAAGAAAAATGGACACCCCTGTCTTGTTTCTGATCTTAGTGGTATTTAATTTGTTAGGAGCTACCTAGGAAAGGCTAAGAATAGTAGGTGACTTTCCTGAAAGTGGCTCACCATTTGGCATGGCCTAAGGTGGGTGAGCTCCGAGAGGCAAGGCCCCTAGAGACTTCATCTCAGGATTGCTTCTTGCAGCTGATATAGTTTTCTTGTCACTATTACATAGACTAAGGATGCCTGGACATTAGCCCACCCTATTGAGCAAACTTCCTGCAGATCAATGTAAAGGTGAACTTTCATGAATCAATGCTGTTTAGATGAATTAATTATTTTTTAGAATTCCTAATTTGATTCAAATATCTTAGGAAGAAAGTTTTAAGAGATGGTTTTAGTTGTTTACTATAAAGATGTAATAAAGTTAGAATTAAGAACAGAATGGCCTTTTGACCTGGGCGGACCCTTAGCTGGTCTGCTCCTGTGGAAACACCGGATCCTGAGACATCCTAGAGGGACCCACTGCACCCAGAGCAGAGGGTAAGACACCTTCCCACTACCCCAAACCCCAGAGTTACAACCGGGAGCCAGGTGGGGCTTAAGGAACTAGCAGGCACCCAAAGCCCGCCCCCACTCCATACCACTTCCTTCTGCCCGGACCCTGGTTCTTTTGCCTGGGGCAGACCCTTAGCTGGTCTGCTCTGGTGGAAACACCTTATCCTGAGACTACCTAGAGGACCTATTGCATCCAGAGCAGAGGAGCCTGGTCCTTCTGACTGGGGCAGACCCTTAGCTGGTCTGCTCCTGTGGAAACACCTGATCCTGAGACAACCTAGAGGACCTACTGCATCCAGAGCAGAGGGAGCTTAGGATCACAGGAACACAGAGACCTCGGAATCTGAGAGATCTGACACAAGCAAGATAACTGGAAAGACAGACTCCTGTCAGACACAGTGAGCACAGGTAACACTAGAGTCAACCAGATGGCGAAAGGCAAGCGCAAGAACACAAGCAACAGAAACCAAAGTTACCTGACATCATCAGAACCCAGTTCTCCCACCATAGCAAGCCCTGGATACTCCATCACACAGGAAAAACTGGACTCAGAATTAAAATCACTTCTCATGATGATGATGGAGGATTTTAAGAAGGACATAAGTAACTCCCTTAAAGAAATACAGGAGAATACAGGTAAACAGGTAGAAGCCCTTAAAGAGAAAACACAAAAATCCTTTAAAGAATTGAAAGAGAACACAGGTACACAGGTAGAAGCTCTTAAAGAGGAAACACAAAAATCCTTTAAAGAATTTCAATAAAACACAACCAAACAGGTGAAGGAATTGAACAAAACCATCCAGGATCTAAAACTGGAAATAGAAACAATAAAGAAATCTCAAAGGGAGACTACTCTGGAGATAGAAAACGTAGGAAAGAGATCAGGAATCATAGACGAAAGCATCACCAACAGAATACAAGAGATAGAAGAGAGAATCTCATGCACAGAAGATACCATGGAAAACCTTGACACAACAGTCAAATAAAATGCAAAATGCAAAAAGCTCCTAACACAGAACATCCAGGAAATCCAACATACAATGAGAAGATCAAACCTAAGGATAATAGGTATAGATGAGAGTGAAGATTCCCAAGGGCCAGTAAATATCTTCAACAAAATTATAGAGGAAAATTTCTCCAACCTAAAGAACAGATACCCATAAACATACAAGAAGCCTACAGAATATTAAACAGACTAGACCAGAAAAGAAATACCTCCCGTCACATAATAATCAAAACACCAAATGCACAAAACAAAGAAAAAATACTAAAAGCAGTAAGGGAAAAAGGTCAAGTAACATATAAAGGCAGACCTATAAGAATTACACCAGACTTTTCACCAGAGACTATAAAAGCCAGAAGATCCTGGTCTGATATCATACAGACCCTAAGGGAACACAAATGCCGGCCCAGACTGCTATACCCAGCAAAACTCTCAATCACTATAGATGGAGAAACCAAGATATTCCATGACAAAACCAAATTTGCACAATATCTTCCCACAAACCCAGCACTTCAAAGGATAATTGACAGAAAACACCAACACAAGGAAGAAACTACAACCTAGAAAAAGCACGGAAGTAATCTTCCAACAACCCCCCCAAAAAAAGGTAGCTACACAAACATAATTCCACCTCTAATAACAAAAATAACAGGGAGCAACAATCATTTTTCCTTAATATCCCTTAACATCAATGGACTCAATTCTCCTATAAAAAGAAGTAGACTATCAGACTGGATACATAAACAGGACCCAGAATTTTGTTGCATACAAGAAACGCACCTCAGTGACAAAGACAGACATTACCTCAGAGTAAAAGGCTGGAAAACAATTTTCCAAGCAAGTGGTCCCAAGAAACAAACTGGAGTAGCCATTCTAATATCAAATAAAATTGACTTTCAACCAAAAGTAATCAAAAAAGATAAGGAAGGACACTTCATACTCATAAAAGGAAAAATCTACCAAGATGAACTCTCAATTCTGAACATCTACGCTCCAAATGCAAGGGCACCTACATACATAAAAGAAACTTCACTAAAGCTCAAAGCACATATTGCACCCCACACAATAATAATGGGGGATTTTAACACCCTGCTCTCTCCAATGGGCGGATAGTGGAAACAGAAACTAAACAAAGACACATTGAAATTAACAGAGGTTATGGACCAAATGGATTTAACAGATATCTATAGAACATTTCATCCTAAAGCAAAAGAATAAACCTTTTTCTCAGCACCTCATGGTACCTTCTCCAAAATAGACCATATAATTGGTCACAAAACAGTCCTCAACAGATACAAAAAGATTGAAATAATCCCTTGCATCCTATCAGATCACCACGGACTAAGGCTGGTCTTTAATAATGACAGAACCAAGAGAAAACCTACATCCATGTGGAAACTGAACAATGCTCTACTCAATGATGACTTTGTCAAGGAAGAAATAAAGAAAGAAATTAAAGACTTCCTAGAATTTAACAAAAATGAGGAAACATCATACCAGAACTTGTGGGACTCCATGAAAGCAGTGCTAAGAGAAAAACTCATAGCTCTAAGTGCCTACAAAAAAAAATTGTAGAGAGTTCACATTAACAACTTGACAGCACACCTGAAAGCTCTAGAACAAAAAGAAGCAAATATACCCAAGAGGAGTAGGCGTCAGGAAATAATCAAACTCAGGGCTGAAATCAACCGAGTAGAAACAGAAAGAACTATACAAAATATCAACAAAACCAGGAGTTGGTTCTTTGAGAAAATCAACAAGATAGATAAACCCTTAGCCAGATTAACCAGAGGGCACAGAGACAGTATCCAAATTTAAAAAATCAGATCTGAAAAGGGAGACATAACAACAGAAACTGAGGAAATTCAAAAAATCATCAGATCCTACTACAAAGGTCTATACTCAACAAAACTAGAAAATCTGGATGAAATGGACAATTTTCTAGACAGATACCAGGTACCAAAGTTAAATGAGGAGCAAATAAACCATCTAAACAGTCCCATAACCCCTAAAGAAATAGCAGCAGTCATTAAAAGTCTCCCCACCAAAAAAAGTCCAGGACCAGATGGTTTTAGTGCAGAATTCTATCAGACCTTCAAGGAAGACCTAATACCAATTCTCTTCAAACTATTCCACAAAATAGAAACAGAAGGAACACTACCCAATTCGTTCTATGAAGCTACAATCACACTCATACCTAAACCTCACAAAGACCCAACAAAGAAAGAGAACTTCAGACCAATCTCTCTTATGAATATCAATGCAAAAATACTCAGTAAAATTCTAGCAAACCGAATCCAAGAACACATCAAAAAATCATCCATCATGATCAAGTGGGCTTTATCCCAGGAATGCAGGGATGGTTCAATATTTGGAAATTCATCAATGTAATCCACTATATAAACAAACTCAAAGAAAAAAACCACATGATCATCTCACTAGATGCTGAGAAAGCATTTGACAAAATTCAACATCCCTTCATGGTAAAAGTCTTGGAAAGATCAGGAATTCAAGGCCCATACCTAAACATAGTAAAAGCAATATACAGCAAACCAATAGCCAACATCAAACTAAATGGAGAGAAACTTGAAGCATTCCCACTAAGATCAGGGACTAGACAAGGCTGCCCACTCTCTCCCTACCTATTCAATATAGTACTGGAAGTCCTAGCCAGAGCAATTAGACAACAAAAAGTAGTCAAAGGAATATAAATAGGAAAGGAAGAAGTCAAAATATCTCTATTTGCAGATAATATGATAGTATACTTAAGTGACCCCAAAAACTCCACCAGAGGACTCCTAGACCTGATAAACAACTTCAGCAAGGTGGCAGGTTATAAAATCAACTTGAATAAATAGCAGCCTTCCTCTACATGAAAGATAAACAGGCTGAAAAAGAAATTAGGGAAATGACACCTTTCACAATAGTCACAAATAATATAAAATACCACGGGGTGAATCTAACCAAGCAAGTGAAAGATCTGTATGACAAGAACTTCAAGTCTCTGAAGAAAGAAATTGAAGAAGATCTCAGGAAATGGAAAGATCTCCCATGCTCATGGATCGGCAGGATTAATATAGTAAAAATGGCTATTTACCAAAAGCAATCTACAGATTCAATGCAATCCCCATTAAAATACCAACTCAATTCTTTACAGAACTAGAAAGAGAAATTCTGAAATTTATTTGGAACAACAAAAAACCCAGGATAGCGAAAACCATTCTCAACAATAAAGGAACTTCTGGAGGAATCGCCATCCCTGACCTCAAGCTTTACTACAGAGCAATAGTGATAAAAACGGCCTGGTATTGGTACAGAGACAGGCAGGAAGATCCGTGGAATAGAGTTGAAGACCCAGAAATGAACCCACACAACTATGGTCATTTAATCTTTGACAAAGGAGCTAAAACCATCCAGTGGAACAAGGACACATTTTCAACAAATGGTGCTGGTTCAACTGGAGGACAGCATGCAGAAGAATGCAAATCGATCCATTCTTATCTCCTTGTACAAAGCTCAAGTCCAAGTGGATAAAGGACCTTCACATAAAACCAGACACACTGAAATTAATAGAAGGTAGGAAAGACCCTCGAATACCTAGGCACAGGGGAAAAGTTCCTGAACAGAACACCAATGGCCTATGCTCTAAGATCAAGAATTGACAAATGGGACTTCATAAAATTGCAAAGTTTCTGTAAGGCAAAGGACACTGTCAATAGGACAAAACGGCAACCAACAGATTGGGAAAAGATCTTTACCAATCTCACATCCGATAGAGGACTAATATCCAATATATAAAAGAATTCAAGAAATTAGACTCTAGACAACCAAATAACCCTGTTAAAAAATGGGGTACGGAGCTAAACAAAGAATTCTCAACTGAGGAAATGTGAATGGCCGAGAAGCACCTAAAGAAATGTTCAGCATCCTTGGTCATCAGGGAAATGCAAATCAAAACAACCCTGAGATTCCACTTCACACTAGTCAGAATGGCTAAAATAAAAAACTCAGGTGATAGCAGATGCTGGCGAGGATGTGGAGAAAGAGGAACACTCCTCCATTGTTGGTGGGATTGCAAGATGGTGCAACCACTATGGAAAACAGTCTGGCGGTTCCTCAGAAAATTGGACATATCACTACCTGAGGATCCAGCTATACCACTTCTGGGTATATATCCAGAAGATGCTCTAACACATAACAAGGACATATGCTCCACTATGTTTATAGCAGCTTTATTTATAATAGCCAGAAACTGGAAAGAACCCAGATGCCCTTCAACAGAGGAATGGATATAAAAAATGTGGTACATTTATACAATGGAATATTACTCAGCTATTAAAAACAATGAATTTGATAAATTCTTATATAAATGGATGGAACTAGAAAAATCATCCTGAGTGAAGTAACCCAATAACAAAAGAACATACATGGTATTCACTCACTGATTATTGGATTTTAGCCCAGAAGCCTGAAATACCCAAGATTCAACTCACAGACCACAAAAAGCTCATGAAGAATGAGCTTTATAGTAATAATAGTAAGTAAAGGTTGTATAATAAGAAATAAACTGAGCTTTTATAATTACACTAAAAGTATAAATAGTCATGGGACAAATTTGTGATAAAGGAAAAACATTCATTCTAAGTCAGGTCCAAGGATGAAGCTAAAAGCATGCACTATGCTAAGGCAAGGCCATGTGAAACTGTTGCTTTGAACTTATAATAAGCTTATAGAATGAAACAGTGCTTTGACTTTAATATCAACATCCTTCTGTAACTCTTTTGTGTAACATTTTATCTATGAGATAATTTTTGAAAGGACTTTTGTTTAAGAAGGTGTAAAAAAGGCCAGAGAAAAGAAAGTTGTTGGCTTGTGGAGGGGGCTCTCTCTCATCCTTCCATCAATCCATCCACTCATCCATCCATCCATCCATCCATCCATCCATCCATCCATCCATCTATCCATCCATTCATCTATCCAAACATCAAATGCATATGTCTGTTTGTCTATGTGTAGGTATGGGTGAATACTTCTGGAATAAATGAAACAGGTGGTCAGACCAGGTCAAAACACACATGTGTATGAATTTACATGTGTCTGTGTGCATTGTTTATGTAAATTAACTTATTTCTTTCCTTTACTTTTCTCTCTGGTTCACAAAGAGATAATAAGCCTGGCCAGCGAGGGGTTCCTGGCTGACTCATCAGAGAAGGGAGCACTAGCAATAAACCCTTTACTTAATTCCAGCTGCTGTATTAATTACATAATACAGCAAGAGTTAATTACCAGAAAGCAGGGGCATTTAGTCTCAGAATAGCTTAGTTTAAGAAAGGTAAATATTACTAAAGTGGGTTACTTATGCCACCATAACTGCCAACATCCCATTGTTGCCTTCTGGACCAAGAAATCCTCTAGATTCCAGGAAAGTCACAGCATTAATTCTTGGTAATAGCATGATTGGTATTGGTTATGGTTTTGTTATATGTAGCCTTTATTTTGTTAAGAAATGCTCCCTCCATCCCTTCTGTTTTCTCCATGACTTTGATCATGGGGGTGTTGAATTTTTGCCAAAGACTATTTCTGCTTCTACTGAGTAATCATGTGATTTCTGTCATTTAGTCCATTTATCCAATTAATTACATTTATTGAATTTTGTATATTTGAGTCATCCATAGTGAAGTCAGTTTGATAACAATGAATCACCTCTTTTGATTTGATCTTGAATTTTTATGAGTATTTCATTGAGAATTTTTGAATCTATGTTCTTCATTGAGATCAGTTTATTATTTTCTTTTGTGTGTGTGCATGTGTGTGTGAGAGAGAGAGAGAAACAGAGACAGAGAGAGACAGAGAGAAACAGAGACACAGACAGAGACAGAGAAAAATGTGATATATTTATACAATGAAGTTGTTATTCAGGTGTATAAAAAATGTTTAGAAAAATCAGTGGAATTGAAGAATTTTATGCTACATAATATGCTCAGAAAATCAAATACCATGCTTTCTCTCATATATAGAGTATAGCTTCAATTTAATTCCATCTGTCTGTCTATCTGTCTGTCTGTCTATCATCTTTATTTATTTATTTTGCTTACCCTGGAATAATATTCTGTAGAGACCTGGAAGTGAGAAAAGGAGCTATGGTTGGGAGAGGAGGAATAATTAATGGTGGATGGGCTGGTATTACTCATGTAATACGAAATCAGAGGGAGGAAAGACTGGTAGTAACAAGATTTAAGTTAGGGTAGAGTAGAGAATGGAGGTGAGGGAGTTCAGAGTGAAAGTCAACAACAACAACAACAGCAGCAGCAACAACAAAAGGTTGTATAAAGAAATCACATTAAAACCAACTACTTTATAAGCAAATTAGTACACATCATTTTAAAAGATTTTGGATAGCTTCCTAATTCATGGGTAAATAATGTTTATCACAAATGTCACAGATTATCAAATGAAAACCTCAATGGCAAGTGTGAGACATCAACTTAGAAGCTATTGGCCAGCAAATTCCCAGAGGACAACAAAACACTATGGGTTATGGCCACTGCTCTTGGTTGCCCACCAGAACTATATGGTAAGACTCCATTGTTGAAGATACTACACACCTTCATTGCAGAATATCAAAGAAAACCATGCTAAAACAGAAGTGGGAGTTTCCTCCCTGCTAGATAGCTTTCATGTTACCAGAAATTGCTATGTGAAAAGATGGAGGAGAAAACCCAGTCATGGTCTTTATCAGCTCTCAGTCTCCTATGCTACAACACCAACTTGCCAGAGTAGGATGTGTGTACTGATATAACAGTGACTCAGGGAACATCTTAGAACTGGAGGTGGCACAAATCTAAGCTCTGGATGGTGGAGAGGAGAGCTGTCACATTGTCTTGTGAGTATGCAGTAGCTGTGGCATTCATGAACTTACAGCATCTAGGGTTTCATGTATGAGGTCTGAACAAAACTAAGTCTATTAATATTAGGTCATATATAGAGAGAAGGAGCTAATGGGGTCCATCTCAACCCATAGGAGCTATTGGCAGTGGGAGGGCTGCAATAGCAAAGGAAGTCATTGGTTTCAGTGATGTAGTCACTATGGAATTCTTCACACTGCACTAGATAGCTCCATGCCCTGATTAAACCCAGTGGGTCCCAAAGTAAAAACAAAATAAAAACACCAACATAAGCAAAAAATCATGAAAGTGGAATGGGAACTTGGTGGGGAGGAAGTAGGTCATTAGTTAGTGTGGAAGAGAGACCTTTTGCAAAGGTCAGTTTTAGGCTAGATTGAAGGCCTATCTGCAGAAGCAATAGATGTTGAGAATTTAAATTAGTTCACTGGAGACTGTAAGAAGGGTACACTTAACAAGGTAGATATACATTGTGAGACATAATTTTAATATAGTATTCCTTAAGATGATTCTTGGTATACCCATGCCTTGAAATGTTTTGCATTCATATGAGATTTGATATTCTGCTGGAAATAAGCAATTTCTAGTCTCTATTTAGTTCCACATGGTTAAATGAATCCTTCAGTTCAGCACTGTTTTTTTAATTAAAGAAAACTGCACATTCTCCACTAGCTATGTTTCTCAGCACTGAGGAATGTCACCTAAATGAATCAAGGGATGAATCCCCCAAAGCTGAGAGTGTGGGTATGTGTTTGGCAATTCAAAGATGAGGATATGTGTTGGCTTCTCCAGGAGAGACAAGAAAAAGAATTTATAAAACAGATGTTTGCCCGTTTTCTTTCAGGCCATGTGTTATTGTATGAAGTCTCAATAATGCATAATTGTTTACCAGTATACAACCTGAAATTACATTTGCTAATTACTTTTTAAAAATAAGACATAAGTGGATACTGTAGAGCACGTTTATTTAGTCTATTTTTTTAAGTAACAGTTTTGTCAAGTTTTATATGGATTTGTGTTATTTAATGGCATAAAATAATAGTATGTGGTAATTTGCACTGTTCATCTAACTTCAACTTGTACTCAGGTTAACCTACTTTGCAGCCTTTACTATCCAGTTGAGAGGTTCATTGTGCATTTCTTAGAGATAATTAAATAGAATTTAGGTCTTAATTAACACCTAATCAGAAGGAAATATTGAATGTCAAATTCTGATTCTCCCTACATTAAAACTGGTTTTTCAAATTTTTTTTAAAGCCATATAAAAAATCATTCATACTGTATAATTTGATACCATTTTCTAGTTTGAGTAGCTAAGAACTTCATGAGAAAGGCATGTTGTCTTTTTTTTAATCAACTTAGAATTAACCTTCAATTTCTATGAAGAAAAGCCTAGTCCTACTAATGTGGACTGAATTCCATCAAGCTAACTCTGTTTCGCTGCAAACCCAACCTCATTAGATGAAAACACTTCAGTTGAGCCGAGAGCTACAAAATTGAACACTTGAGCCCTAACATGTGCGGCAATAAAAGAATGTGGTGAAATCTGTTGTTTTGATGATGTCTACATGCCAACATCCATGTTCACTTCTGTTTTGAGTCTTCCCAAGTGTGTCTTTAACCACATTGTGTTTCTGGGCTTTATTTCTCCATGTCCCAATTTCCTGTTTAGACATTATTCTACCATCATCTCACCGTCAATGTAAAGATGCTCAAGTATTAGAGTTTATTTTCCCAGTCTGCTCTCTCTAGGACCTATGCCAGCCTTCCCTCTGACTACAATCCTTAAACCCTAGCATTTAAGAACTTCAACACTGTGGCCCAAATAGTTCCCTTTTCTTTAGAGAAAATTTCTACTGTTGCTAGACTCCACCCTCCCCCATTCACTGTTAGTTTTGTTCAGATCTTTTCTTTATTCTTCTTCCAGAATCTGATTGACTCACCTATATGTCCCTAAAAAGACCTCCACATATCCATAAGGCCAATATTTGCTATATGGTCTGGGAACTCATTATAAATAATAACAACAGCAGCAACAACAACAAAAAAACTCATAAATAAGACACTGTGAGTCCCATATTCTAGATGAAGTGATATGATATTTACTGTAGACATGTTATTTCCTCCTGTCCTGAGCTTTGGTTATGTGTACCCTTCCCCAGACTGCTTCCTTTCTTCACACATATCCATGAAGAATGTTCTTAGTGTTTCCTGTACATTGAAATTCTATAGCATGGGTTCTTCATACTCTGATGATAGCACTTTACTTTGGCTAAACTACTTACTCCTTCCTTGTACGGTCTACTCTCTTCTTCCAGGAACAGTTCCAGGTAGATTAAACCAGCAAGCATTTTTAACCTTTTGGCTATGGAGATGGACCTATGAAAATCATAGGATGGTGATGCTTTCGGTTCTTTGCTGCTGACATCTCTGGAAGCAGCTTAATTACTCTGCAGCAGAGATTGTCTCAGTCTCTTAGAATGAGAAATGGGGAGTGGGTGTAACTCTTTACAGCTTCTTTTGCTGTGGACAACTGTGATGACTTGATGACTGAAGACTTAGGTTTTATACAAAAGCAGAAAAAGCTAAAAGAAGCTAGCTGTTGAAGTACATTAGTGAACCAGAGGCATATTTGCTTAGAATTTACATTTATAATGATAAAACCTTCCTAGTCTGAGTTAAAGTTGTCTGTTGCTTCTAGCTTAATATTCTTGTAAGTATATACAATTTAGATAATTATTAAGATTTTATAATAACTTATCTTTAAATAATGCATGTTGATTTTTAGACACAATGATACTATATACAACAAGCTATGTAAGCTTCTCTTATTTTTTGATTTTTTAATAAAAAAATTCCATATTATATATTTTGTTCATATTCTTTTCCCTCCCCTAACTCCATCAGATATTGCATTACTCACCCAACTTCATGTTCTTTCTTTCCCTCAAAACTTTATAACTTTTATGTGTACAGAGAAAGCAAAAAAAAATGTGCTTATTATTACTTTGTTGTGATATTTGGTTTGCAGTTGTTTTGAAATAATCCTAGACATCTCCAAGGTATCACTCTACATTACATTGTAACTGCAGTACCAGATGGGTCTTATGGGCTAAGATTTCATCCCAATAGATTCAGTTTCTTGACCAGGAGATCCATACTCAGTTCCCACTGACAATAGACTTTAGGTTAGCCTGCACTGAGCCAGGATCCTGGTCTACTTCTACAGATGTAGGCTCCATGCTTGTGTTAGCTTTCCATTATAATCATAGTTGTCTGAGACAATCTTCTTATGAGAGTTTTATTTGTTGAAGACGACTGAAAGTTTCAATTTGATGAGTCAGCTTATTGCTTTAAGGTTGCCTTGAGAAAGGACATCATCAGTAGCCGCTTAGGATAAAACTATTCAGTCATGGCTGAGGCAGCGAAGACAGGATGAGAAATGGGGTCAAATATTCATCTTGAGGGCATTCTCTCATTGATCTAAAGATGTGTTTCATTAGGCTGTATGTGTGAAAGTAGCACCAGCTCTAAATAATGCCATAGCCTAACGAGAAAGCCTTTAATGCACAAGGTCTTCAAATAACATCCAAATCACAGCACTGACCATTCCTATGAGTCCAAATACCATTTCCACTCTAAGGACTGTAGTAGCAGTGGAACCCATTCACTAGTCCAAGTGCAGAGGCAGCCAACCTCAGCGTGCCCCTACAATAAATCTGCATGAGTACCTGAACAGAGAAGCCTTTTCTTCTCTTGAGACAGTCTGTGAATATAGGAAAAGCTGGTTGCTTTTTCAGATTTGTAGACAAGAATGTAAGGCCACAAAGTTTACTCACAGACAATTAGGGGATCAAAAGAAATCAACAGCAATGTTTCTAAAAAATAAAGAATTATGAGTTACAGTAGACAAATTTCTGAAAACAATCACATTACAGAAGTTCATTGATCAGGAAGAGAATTGATATAGACAACTGAATAAGATAAGAAAGTAGCTCCTAGAGAGATAGAGATCAAAAAAGAAAACTAAATAAAAATCATGGAGGTAAATAAGGAAAGCAGCTGCTGCCACAGCAGCCTCAATTTGTGGAAGTGAACTTGAAAACAGGTCATTTGAAGTTCCTCTGAGAAACAAATAAACGAAGGAATGGAAAGAGATAAGCAAGAGTGTGGAACTAATGGGATGCTCTCAAGTGAACCCATGTGCATACATACGATCAAAGTTTAAGAGAATGTGGGAAAGAGAAGCTGGCAGAGACCTTATTTAAAGAAATGGTAGCAAAAAATCATTCTGAATTTATAGCATGGAAGAAACACTGAGATTCATGAATAATTAGGACCAGTAGGTAGATTCCACACAGATTTGCCCTGAGATGAATTGTAACCAAATTCTTAAAAGCCAAAGAGAATTCGAAATCAAAGAGAAAATTGATGTTTGTGACAGACATTCCATAAGGCTACACACAGAATTCTCAGCCAGAGCCTTGCAGGTAAATGAAGAGAGTGTAAAATAATATGTACACATTTATACACATTCTGCAATTGAGCTATGGACCACATTTTAGATTGAACTATGGTCCCCAAACTTTGTATACTAAATTCCTATAAGGTCTTTCGAAGGGTAATTAATGTCAAGTGAGCTCACAAAGGTGGTACTCTAATTCAATAGAAGCAGTTTCCTTCAAAGGAGAGATGACTGCAACACTGCACTGTAGGTCTTTTTGTCTCTAGACAGATAATAACACACACACACACAACACGAGAGAGAGAGACAGACAGCGAGAGACAGAGACAGCTACTATGCGAGGACATTGTAAGGAAGCATCCATTTGCAAGACAAAGAGAGAGGTTTTTTTTACCAGAAACTAGACTTAAAGATACCCCAAATCTTGAGAAAATTTCTGCTACTTAAAGCACTTTGATTTTGTAGCCTTAGCAGACTCAGATATACAAACAGATAATAGATGAAGAATGGATGAATAGATGGGTTTATAGATCAGACACACAGATACTGCTAGACAGACAGACATACAGCATAGCCAACCCAGACACTCCCTAAGGAGTAAGAAAGGCTGTCAGATAACAGAACTCTGAGAAACATAACTACAGAGGACAATGAGACTGAATTTGAGTTGAGCCTGAAAATGCAAACAAGTTATCCATGGAATTAATTAAAGAAATCATTCTAGGGGGAAAGCATGACTTATGTGAAGTATAGCTACATGAAGCAAATGTGGCACTTCCAAGAATCTGTAGGTGGTTTGCAAAGGTGAGAGAAGAGTATTGGTGTAGTGAGTAACCATGATGCAAACAGAATCACCCGAGGCTAAATGGCTAGTTTTGTACAAAATGAAACAATCAAAAAGCTTTTCCCTAATCTAGACTCTCTTCTTTTCATCTTTATGCTGAGTTAATCTATCTCTAAGTCTTATCATTTCTTTTTGTAAAATTATTTACTTTACATCCAAATTGCAGCCCTCTCCCCTCCTCTCCTCCCTGTCCCACCCTCCCAGATCTTTTCTCCTATTCCCCCTTCCCTTTCTTCTCAGAGAATGGCAGTCCCCTCCCGCCTCTGGCTGGGTACCAACCCACCCTGTCACATCAAGTCTCATCTGGACTAAGGGCATCCTCTTCCGCTGAGGCCAGACAGACAGTATCTGTTTCTATGTTGTTTGCTGCTACTTTCCATTCCCACCAGGATATTTTGCTCACAGTGAGAACATTGCATTACTCCTATGCAAACAGTATTTACTCTTTCTGTGTCTCCACTTCTGACCCATATTCAAAGAATGCAAGACATTTAGCTGATTATTTTTTTAAAGTATTTGGGTAATTAAAGAATTATGATTTATTTTTAAGTGGACTGATCAACATGAAATTAATTTACGAGATCTTCAGTGGAATGTAAGTTTTAGAACAGAAGAGGATTTAAGTGGTATTTTCTTGGTTTGAAAGAATAAAATATAGCAGTAAATGGATTTGGTTTAATTACATTTTGAAAAGTGAAAGCCAATGAAATGCAATTTCAGTTCCATTTTGAGAGAGCATTTCTCTAAAATATTTCTTATTATATATTCTAAACACCACAGAACTGGTAATTAAGCTATTATCTTTCAGTGGAAAACAAATCTCTCTATAACCTATGCTCTACCATGTTTTGGTGGGGCTGATCCTCTAGAAAGTCTATTTGGCTTTGCTGGCTATGTCTTGGTTCAGTTCCTATCACAAGGAGTATTAGAAGGACAGTGGACTGCTGCCAAAGGCAAAGTAGCCAATCCCATGTCTGTTTGCTTCCCATACGACTGCTTTTGGTTCCTCTGAACATGAGCCAGCCTTCTTCACTCTGGCCAAAACAGCGCCTTCCCATGCACAGTTGGTCCCAACCTTCCTATTGCTATAAGTCTTTAATACAGTTCCTCATGTTGTGGTGACCCCCAACCATAAAATCATTTTCATTGATACTTCATAACTGTTTTTACTGTTATAAATCATAATACAAATATTTGATATGTAAGATATCTTTCAGGGTACTCAACCCCCCAAAGGGTCATGATCCACAGGTGAAGAAGAGCCATTATAGCAAGAAGTAAAAGCTATATGCAGGGCTTCCACATTTTATCTGTGCCAATGTGACAATTTAAGTCTAGAGATACCAGAATTAATTAGGCCTACCTCCGCAGAGCTTTTCTGTGCTTGTGGGCTCTCTTCTCTTAAGATTATAAATTTTACTAATTATAACCTCTAATCCTTTGTGCTCTGAGCACTGTAGGTGCTAGCTGCTGCTCCAACTGGTAACTAGGTGACATCTTATACTTTTATTTCATCCTCCCAGTTAACATATTTAACATCTTCACACTTGGTTACCAATTATTTATGTTAAACTCTCATTATTCAAAGAACAAATAATGGGTCGTGATTCAACAAAAAAGGCAGAACTTTTGGGATTTATATCTTATATGTATCTATGTATCTATGTATCTATCTATCTATCTATCTATCTATCTATCATCATCATCATCTTTCTATGTATCCATTCAGCTACTTACATATTTTATACCAGTATGTGGATTTGTATATGTTATATCTATGTATCATATACATTTACTTCTATGTATATAGTAAATTCATACATGCATGTATATTTGTCTCTTGGCATCTGAGGGAGATAGATTTCAAGTGCCTTCATCCACCATGAATGTGAAAAAAACCTCACAAATATTCAAAGTCTCTTATATGAAATACACTAACAGTACCAATACAATATGTTTTATGAATCTTTGCTCTGTAGTTGGTTGTATCTTAAGATATAGAAAGCTAACTGTGAACATGAATTGGTTTTTATTATTTCAGGGGATAAGTAGACATGTCCAGACTTTATAGAGTATTACAAGAGGAAGAGTAAATTTGAACATGTGGGAACAGGCTCCAGCTGAAGTCCACAGCTGGGATTTTATCAAGAAGGCTGAATTTTGCTCTTAACATCTTTCAGGTTTTGGAACTAGGCCATCCAATTCACTTAGAATAATCTATAGTCAAAGTAAGCTAATTATGAACATCAGCTATATTTTCAAAATACTTCCACAGCAAAAGAAGGAATCGATGTTTATCAAATCAACACAGCCAAAAACCATCACAGTTGATGTGGCTTTAATCTCCTCACCTGCCTTAGATTCATAAAGACCCTAACTGTTTGTAAATCTCTTGATTGTTCAGACTTAATGACAACAAAGAATGGCTGGAAGAACTTCTCATTCTAAATTCTTTAAGAGATTACCAAGGTAGACCACCTGTGGACCTAAAGGCACTCTAGCTCTTCACTATGTAAACCAGGGAAGCATTGAACTTAGAGATCCATATGCCTCTACTTCCCAAATGCTGGGATTAAAGGCATGCACCACCACCACCTGACTCTATCTCTTTTCCAGAAAGGGACATATTTAGGGAGCCCGCTTATATCCTACCTCTGACTTCTTGTATTCAATTTTGTCAGTAAATTATGAGAAAAACACGTTAAAGTTTTATTGAACAATAGGAAATGTATGTTTGTCAAACCTCTTCATCAAGTCAAATCCTCTGGTTTGATAGAACATTGTGCATTCTGAGCCTAATTGATCTCTAGGTGGGCCTTCCCAGTTGTCTGTGTATTCAGCTGTATAAAACATACTCATTTCCTTTCTGATCACTTGTTTTTATTTGAGACAGAATGATATTGAGCTCTCTGGCGGGAAGCTACTGTTCCTGTTTAATTTTTTTGTGTTATTTTGAGGCTCAAATGAAAGAATCTAAAAAGCTATGTTGTGCATACTGTGAAGAACCCTTTGATTCACGGACATTAATGACAATTTCAGAAAGCAAAGTACAGAGTCATTCTGTGTATATAACTCTAATATGGTAACTCATTTTTATTTCTGTTTGGAAAAGCTTTATCAGGTCTCTGGCTATATTTGTTGAGCTTACTATTCCAACAGAAATTATTTTAAAATTGTTCCTTTTAGAAGGCAGCTATCAGGAGATTCATAATTTTGACTTCTTAGACTTTGGTTTTAGAATCACAGACAGGACACTGTGAGATTGTTTAGCTTCTATTAGGTGTCTGGTGTTCCTAAGTAGCTTTTACAGAGCAAGTAAGCCAAACTTAGACCCCAGAGGATACAGAGCGACGTATCTTTCACTCAGTCCCATCTTTTACTAATGCTCTGAAAAATAAGTGCACTTGGATCCTGTTTTTATGACATCTGTTCCTCATGCTGACAAGACTTGTGGTCTCTGGGCTATAGACTTGAGAATAATTTCCTGCCTGCTGAGAACATGGTGTCAGGGAATGTGGAATGAGTCTATTTACTATGTCCTTCTGGACACACTAGTCCATTCCGTTCTAGGAGATGCTTCTGAAATGCCTGACCCAGCAAGCCCAGAACACCGACGAAGACAGGATTTGATTCTGACATATAGTCATCTGCACATTTATTTTCAGGGATGGCTATCAGAATGAGAAACTCGGGATGCGAGTTTTAACATACTTATAAGTGAATTTGCTAATTATAATATAGCAAATTGTGGCTTAAATAAGAAATTTACTTTCTCATTGCTTGATACCTAAGAAATTCAAGGTCAAGGGAGATTTGTTTTCCCCAGGCCTCTCTCTCTTTGCTTTGCAAATGACTATCTTCTGGCTGTGTTCCAGAAAGTCTTTTTAAGCTTTTCTCTTGTCTCTGAGCATCAGCTTCTTCTTATAAAAAGACAAGTCAGATCAGCTGAGTGCTAATGAATTAACTGTAATTAATCACACCCCAAAAGAATTTATCTCAAATACAGTCACATTTTGAGATACTGAAGGATGGGATATCATCCTATGAGTTGAGAGGAGGCACCTTTTAACCCCTACCAGTGTGCAAATAGCTCACTATGTGGTCCTGTGGTAATGAGTTATTTTACTTAATCTTAAGGAACCTCAATAGTAAAAGCTGAGGTGTATTTTCTATTGTAAGTACAGGAAAATGTATGCCTAAGAAGTTGAGGTGGTTGGGGAATCAAAATGATAGGGTCAAGAAACTATGGGTAGAGAAATGGATGGTGTGAGAAAGTCAGATTTGGAGGCGTTTCCTTCCATGGAAAACAAAGAAGTGCAATGTGTTCCACTTCCCTTTCACATCACTCCAGAGAGATCTTTCTGATAGCTCTGACTTTGATGTTTCCACTGAGGGAAGCTGACCACACTAGGAAGCAACCTGGAATGGTGGCTCTCGTGGTTCTATCTGAGAGGAGTTTCCTTGAGTTACTGCAGTGATGGCTGTCTCATCTTTCAGACTTGTAGAACTAGATAGTTTTAGGTCCTTCAGGTCAAGACTGTTCAATTAGTAGCAGATTCTTGGAGTATAGCTGTTGAGGCCTGCCCCCTTAGCATAGCTGTAGCCATTTTGTTCCATGCCCACCAGCTTTTTCATATTGTTGCTGTAATATGCCTGGCAATTATTGTCAAAGTAAAATAACTTGACCCAGAGCAGGGTCATGCCAACCACATAACCTATTATGTTCTGTATATTATGGGTTTGTTAATCTTAAGGAATTCCACAATCATAAGCTTAACTTAGGACCCATCAAACTAAAGGTCAGTATGAACTGTTGTGTCTAAAATGGCTTGAGTCAGGGCTGACCACTGGGTAGCACTACCAGCACCTGAGTACGAGCTCATTGCTTTTTGCATTTTTAGCTTTTATAAGCTAGCCCCAAGAAGTGTCCAGCGCACAGCATGAACTCTCAAGCCTGAGATGTTGCTCTGGTCAATCAGTCTTTAGGTGTGTGTTCAATAAACCATCCCTGTCTGACTAAGATTGGTGTTCATGGGATTTGTGGGGTGACTCCTAGACCCCAAGAATAGTCACAAATCCTATTCTTCTGCTGAGAGGCAAAGCAAACATTGCAATGCCTAAGATTTGAGACAAAAAAACCTTGGGAACTAAGTTGAAGCAGGAACTTTCCAAAAATGCCATCCTTTGTCAGCTTCTTCTGTTCTCTACTCTGCCAAATCCTTATCAGGCACTCCATATTCATGACTCGCCAGTTTACCAAGCTCCACAGTAAGAGAGTTCTGAGACTCTGACAAGCCAGTATCTTATTATCACAACAAAATCTTGGAGCTTATTTATAAAGAAAAACTGTTTTCAATGGCCCATGGTATGGGAAGTTATAGTCCAACATGAAGCAGATTAATTAATTTAAGCCTATGGTGATTATAATGAGAGTGGATCCCAGTTAGCTCATATCCTTGAGTACTTACTCCTGAGTTGGTGGAACTGTTTGGGAAGGATTAGGAGGTATAGTCTTGTTGGAGGAGTTGTCTCTAGGGGTGGGCTTTAATGTTTCAAGACTCAACATCATTTCCAGTTAGCTTGCTGACTCAAGGTTGCAGATCAAGATATGAGCTCTCAGCTATCCATTCACTCTGCCATCGTGGACTCAACCACTGAAGCCATAAGCCAATTAAACACTTTATTCTATAAGCTGTCTTGCTCTTGGTATATTAGCACAGCAAATGAAAAGAGAAGTACCTAAGACAGGGCCTTTGGTGAGGATGGCAATTACAGAGACACCATGGAAAAGCAAACTGTTCACAACAGACTTAGTTATGGTTTCTATTGCTGTCACGAAACACCATGACCAAAAGCAAGTTAGGGAGAAAAGGGTTTTGTAGTGTGTGTGTGTGTGTGTGTGTGTGTGTGTGTGTGTGTGTATTGCTCTACCCACTTTTACTTGGGAGGTGACCATGCTACCAGCCCCACCTGGCTTTTCTTGAATCCTTGGACAAAAGACATACATACACAGCCTGTTCGTTTTCAACTTGCCGTAGGACACAGTTGCTGGACGTTACTATCTCCCACCTAGAAAAGTGTGCACTTAATCTCCGCTCCTCCCACCTGCTCTAAACTTCAGTGGATAGCTCCACCTAGCCTCTACCAAACATTCCTGACCACCTGTAGTATTGGCCATAGGCCCCTGCTCCTCCCAAGACCTCACATGGCTGCTGGCTCCTTCTCTCTCCAAAGCATGGCAAAAGACTCCTCCTCTCCTTCCTTGCATCTGTCTTTTCCTCCTGGAACCCAAAACTCCTGCCTGTACCTTCCACCCAACAATTGGCTCCTGGCTATCTTGACTGACAGAACAAGAACAAATTGGGGAACAGGGCCTTAGCATCAGATTTGGCTTAGATCTCCATAGTATTGTTCATCATTGAAGGAAGTCAGGACAGGGTAGGAGCTTGGAGGCAGGAGCTGATGTAGAGGCCATGGAGGGGTGCTGTTTACAGATTTTCTTCCACTGGCTTTCTCAGCTGGCTTTCCTATGCCACCCAGATTCACTGAATTTGTTTATATGTCCTCCATGATTTCTGGAAACTGATCAAGTCTTGAGTAGATTCAAGTGTGTCTGCTACTAATATGATATCTAACTAATATTTGAACATATAGATTACTCTATCAAAACTTGAGTTTATTAAAGGCATAGTTCTACCAGATTCTCATATTAGAATGCCTGGACCTTAAGAATATGTCTAAGCACTTTCTTGCAGGAAGTTTCTTGTGAATACTTATTATGATTTGGAAAGTTTGAATCTTAGTAGCTAAAAGCATGAGATTCGACACTGGGTACTTTGAAGGTCTGGAAGTTCCTTTGTCAACAGAAACATCCCTGAGTTGGGTTTTAAGAAGAAAATTCCTAGAAAATAACCCTAACCAACTTTAAAAAATAATTTTGAGATTATTATTTAATACAGCATTTCTCCCTTTCCTCTTCTCCCCACAAGCCCTCGTGAACTCCTCTCTGCTCCTCTTTAAATCCATGGCCTCATTTTTCACTGATTATTATTATATGCATATATCTACTTGTATATACATGTACATTCCTAAATATAGCCTCATAAATCTGTATAATGCTACTTGTATATAAGTTTCAGGGAAACCATTAGACACTGGGCAACTAATTGGAGTCCTTTTCCCTGGGGAAGTCTTCCTTTCCTGTTCCCACATTTACTCATTTGCTTATAGATCGTTGTGTTGGGTACTGTGTCATGCTAAATCACTTTTCTTACACCATGGCAGCTCTGGTATTTTGTAAACTTTAATGTTCTTAACTTTATAGATTTGTTAAATGAACAATGTTCTTTAGAAATGCATTCACTTAAAAAAATTTATTTGCTTTCTTCAACTCTTGGGACTCAAAGGGAGGGACCTGAGACAAAATGCCCTACAGTGGGGAGAGAAACATGCTCCAATATAAAGACAGGGCATCAGTGGACGGTTGGGGTTGCCAGTCAAAAACTCTGCTCAGAATTGTTCCTGTCTGAAAGAACTGCAGGGTCAAAATTGGAGAAGAACCTGAGGGAAAGGAGGTCCAGTGTCAGGTCCAAATTGGGATCCAGCTCAAGGGGAGGCCCAAGGTCTGACACTTACTGATGCTATGATGTGCTTACAAACAGGAGCCTAGCATGGCTGCCTTCTGAAAGGCCTAACAAACAGCCGAAAGAGTCAGATGCAGATATTTACACCCAAGCAATGGACAGAAGTGGGTAACCCCTGGGGTTGAATTAGGGAAAAGATGGAAGAAACTGAGGAGAAGGATGACCCTATAGGAAGACCAGAAGTCTCAACTAACCTGTACCCCTGAGATTTCTCAAACACTGGACCACTAACCAGGCAGCATACACCAGCTGATATGAGGCCTCTGACACATATACAGCAGAGGACTTCCGGGTTTTGACTCAGTGAGAGAAGATGTACCTAACCCTCAAGAGACTTGAGGCCCCAGAGAGTGAGAGGCCTGGTGGGGTTGGGGTGGGAGTGGGGACATCCTCTTGGAGGCAGGAGTAGGGTGGGAGGAGGTATGGGATGTTGAATACCAGAGGGCAGTCTGGCAGGGGGATAAAGACTAGACTGTAAAAAAGATTAAAGAATTTTTTAAAAAGAAAAAATTGTATTGGCATACATTCATTGTACATGGCAATGGGTTTCATAAAAAAATTTCTTTCAAGTATATTTAGTATGTTGACTATGTTAAGCCCCTTATCATTTCATCCACTTTGTCCACCTCTATTTTCCTTCCTATTAGTCTCCTTCCTCCTCACAATCTTCCCTCTGGATACATGTATGTGTATGTATATATATTACACATACATATGTGTTTGTCTGTGTGTCTCTCTCTGTGTATATAAAACTTATTTAAAATATTTATTCATGCATTTGTTACTTACTCATTAATAATAATCACTAACTACCACCCGTGCCAATATATGAGGCACTGGAGAGAGACAAGAAATTTCTCCAATTACTTAATTTCCAACTTGGTTTAGCTAACTAGCACTTAATATCTGTACTTGGCACACAAAGCCTCAGCAGGTTCACAGTGATGCAAATAACTCTTAGACATGTCACCTGTCAGCTTGAGACAAACATTTATGCTATGTCTGTATGTCAGAACTGTGTGAGACTAGAAAGACCAGATGCTACTGATGCACAGGAGTGAAAGAAGTTACCTCTAACTAAGGACTCTAACTAGAGAGTCTTTGACTTCATTAAAACCCCAGCCTTCAATAAAAATTGTAAGCACCTGGGCCTCATATGCATTATTTTCATGTCTTATAAGTGGGGTTTGGGTTGGGCTCCCAGAGGTATTCACCATGGAGTTCTGAGCAAGGACTTTGCAGGCAGTTTGATCAAATTTGCTTTATTATTACCTTTTGGAAAGTGTTTGCAAGATAATGTAGATCCTCTTTATAATTTGTTATGTGTTTCTTCTATACATGGCTAAAGCTCTTTCAGCCCCTTTGTCCTAAGTTGTTCATTGAGAGGTGGCAGTCTGAGTCGGTTTCTGGGAAACAGGTACATGTCCTGTCAAAGGCATGGCCAGGAACCCATAATTCAAGAAATTATTGCAAAAATTCTACCAGAGATCTGACTTGAAATCATTGTTTCTCAGAAAAAATAGGTGCAGGGCATAAAATAAAAAACAAAGGTCAGATGTCTACTTTTTGTCTGATTAAGAACTTCTAGCATCTCCATGTAGTTCCTACTTTGCCATTCTGACTTAATTTAGCAAAGACAGAAGCAAGCACGGTTCACAGCATCCCCACTCTGCTCCCCTTGGTGGCCATTACGTGACACTGACTTGAGCAGTCAACACCTGTGCTTTCTGATGTGCATGATGAAAGGATGGAGCAGCTCGTGTATTCGGAGAGAAAGTGTTTAAAACATGATTTGGCTACTTTCTCTTGTACAGAGAAGGGCAGCCTGTCCAGCTGCTCTGGTCCACATTCTGTGTACCAAATGGAGCCTAGAAGCCTTTAAAGGGACACAGTGAGAACTTTGTGTGTTCATGAAGGTGAATAACCTCTGAAATCTGTACAAAGACTCACAATGCTTTTGCTTGATACTAAACTTTAGAACTTTTCTTTCATTTTAAGGCTTTTTAATTTGTTATATTTGGAAAATTACACTTAAAATGTTAAAATAGATACAAAATCTTCCTTTTAGCTGGTTTTAGGGTAAAGGATATAGATCTGTTTCTGGGACAAAGTTATACCTTGAATTACAGTAACCACAGGGCTGGAACCCATGTAGAAAATGACAAGAGGCAAAGAAGTTAGAAGTGATGACTCAGCTTAACCTCTTTCAAATAGAAGAGTTAGTAAGTATTGGGGTTCAGATTCTGAATCCAAGCTAGTTTGAGGGCAGAGTAAACGCATGAATTATGTGAGAAGGAAAACAGTCTGAAGATAGATCAGGAGACAAAGGCAGAGGGAAAGAGTTTTCAAGAGAGGGGAGGAAAGGGGGTGAAAGGGTAGAAAAGAAAGGAGGAGGCAGGGGATTCAGAAGATGCCAAGGACTTTGGAGACTGCCAGTTGACTTGAGTTCTGAGCCAGTTTGTGGCCTGAGCTGAGCTTTGGAATCATCCATGAAACTAAATCATTTTAAAATGATTTCTAGCATGTAGAAGTGGCTAAAAAAAAACAAATCAGGGAGAGGTCTGACTAAAATGCACATGCAGATCTTCTTGGAATATTAATGCAAGACGAGGACGAGCCCCATTTTTGGGTAACACAAATTGCACTCAATTGGTTTAAAGTAAAAAGAAGAAGAAAACTCCAAGTAAGGATGAGGAAGGTTGATCAGGGATGAGTCAAGATTATGCATGATCAAAATATGTTGTATGTAATTTTCAAAGAACCAATAAGAGAATTTGTAAAGACTTGTGCTAACTAGTTCCTCACATGGTACTGGAAGTGCCCCATGGGGGGGTGGGGGGGAAATCTAATGAATGACCAGTATGGAGTGCTTCGATTATACAGCTTTGATGTTGTGGGTCTTAGTACCACACCATAACACTTGCTTGTTATACCTAAACCCCAGTTGTTTGGATGATGACTGGGTCTAACTAACTACCATAGAAGTGGCAATGAAATGTGCTCACCATTTCTGGTCAGTCTCCCTCTCAGTTGGGCTTCAGGTACCGTTTGATTGATCCCTAAAGCCAGAGGTGGGAGGAGTGAAGACAAGGACTTTTTGGTATGTGGCCATTTAAAACATATTGCACAACCTCAAAGCTTACGTAGGCTTAGAGATCACATGATCCATCAAAGATTCCTACTAGCATGTGAGAGATTGACCCAACCTGTCTGTTATTTCCTATGACCAGGAAGGAAAGTGTCTCGCTCCCTCTCTTTCGTGCTTCATTTTTTTTCTGTCTCATTGTTCTATCTCCAGGGTAACCTAGGCTATCATGACTGGCAAAATAAATCATGTTCCCTCATCCAGTAGTATGGCTCAAACAATACCAAGGATTGACTGCTGTGGATATAGCAGACGTACATCCTCAATGAATCCTCAAATTCATCATTTTGATGATTAAACAAATGTAGAGATGTAAAAAAGTTCCATGATATATCCAAGACCAAAACAGCTAACTTTGAGCGTAGCAGAAGATTTTCAGCCTGGAAGACTTGCAGAATAGATTCCTCCAACTCAGTGAAAAAATATCTATGTATTGAGTCTGTGAAATGAGATTGTTCTATTAAAAGCAAGTGTTTAGCTTAGTTATAAAAGACAGCTAATTCTTTGAGAGTTTAATGATAATCTGCATAATTGTTACCTCCAGCTGATAGTTGCTAGGTAGTTTTTATTAGGAATTTAGGGGACCTATTTTTGCATCTCTCATGAAAATTTCATATTTTTGAAGAGAGAAGTAATTTCCTCTAACTTTCCCCTCTCTTTTATACTATAAAGTCTTTTAGTGAATGTTCTGGAATGCACAGTGACCTATGAAATAAAAATAATCCTTCCTGACATTTGAGTAAACATGTTTTAGACAGCATATACCTTATTAAAATTAAAAATCATAGGATAAAATTTTTATTATAAATCTCCTTTATTCAAGTATTTTTCTTGTGTCTTCACAAATTACTGAAATGACACTATGATATTAAGTAGCTTTCTTCTTAAGTTAATATGTGAGAGTAATCAGTCTATGTATTTAGAAAAGCTTCCACAGATCCACAGATTCTAGCAGACTTTGGGGAGATAACTCATACTTTTTCTTTCTAACATAAACAATGTAAAATTTATATCTACTATTATGTATGCTAAATGTATTTATTTGTGTCAAAATAATCAGAAAATTGAAAGCACATGTTTTAATCACAATGTGGTTACAGACAAAGACTTTGGAATTCTGCAGTAACTCTCCTTCTTTGGGCCTCCATTTTCACACTTCTGAATTGAACCTATCTTCCAGGATGTTGTCATATCTAAGGTACTGTAAAACACATAGTATTTGGCTGGAGTAAATAACTATTGTTATTAAATAACTTATAAAGTAATCTCACAGACTAGTCTAAATGATAATCACAGGCTACATATATATATATATATATATATTTCCATGGCATGAAATAATTCATCATACTATTCACAAGATTTAGAGAACTAGAAATGATTGGGATACGTCATAATAGAGGGATTGTTACATAAACCACAATTTACAAGAGCAGTCTGTGGGCTGCTTTGATGATAGCAGCAGACATGCCTTATGTGCTTTTAGGTTATGAACACTGAGCAGATGTGCTTAATCAGACACCCATAGTCCTAGTGTGCCACCCATGGAGACATATTATTTCCCACTTCAGTTCAAAGTTTGTATTGTGTGTGTGCTCTGCTCTCTCAGTTGCTGCTGCTCCCTGCAGACGCTTGGCTCATTCTTGCTCCAGTAGCTCCCCATAGAGCTATTGACCTTTTCCTGGGAGGACTGTTCATGTGTTGGCACAGACTCAGTCCTGATCACTGAAGTCTCATGGTCACACCTCGCCAATTGTATTCTCCCTTCTGATGCTTTTCTTTTCTTTATTTGTTTCTCTTTTCTTTGCCCTGTCCATAACCTGATTTTCAAAGCCCGCTGGTCTGTAAGCTAGGATGCTGTGCATTTTAGCTTCAGTTGGGAAGCTCAGTAGAATTATCTCTCAACGTGTTGGTGGGTTACATAAAGTCGAAAAATTGAACTTACCTCATAGTAGTACCTCAGCTCAGTTTAGGTAAAAACTTCTGCTCTAAGCCATAATGATAGATTTATAAAAATCAAGAAGCACAATTACGCAGTAAAGACAGTTCTTAGTCTGTCAAAAGAGAACTTATGAGGCTGGAGAGAATGCTCAGTGGTTAAGAACACCTGCTGCTCTTGCAGAGGACCAGACTTCTCAGCATCAATTTGCAGCAGTATACAACTACCTGCAACTCTGAGGATCTAATACGCTCTTCTGCCCATGCACACACGGCATAACTCTCATATACACACACATATACATTCATACACACATACATACATATATATGATTAAACATAAAATAAATCTTTTTAAGAGCAAATGTATGCGCTGAGAAGATAGTTTACGGGTTAGGATGCTAGCTGCCAAGTGATAACTTGAGTTGGATCCTCATACTCCTCATGGTAGAAGAAGAGAACTGACTCCAACAAGTTGTCCTCTGATCCCGTGTGCATGCCCCACATACAACAAATAAATTAATAACTAAATATAATTATAAACTTAAAAACACATAAGCCACTGAAAGAACTACAGCGACAGTATCACCACATGGTAACTGGGGATGATGTACTTGAGGGATTCCTCCAATACATTTTAGTACTTTTTAAATGAAAGATGACAAAATTAGAAGAAATTATTGTAAAGAAATAACTCCTAGACTAATGACATGCATATTTAAAGCAAACTTTATTGTAATCTCTTGTGGTAATTCTTCCTGTGAAGAACAGTGCCTACAAGTGCCTCTTTCCAGTGTAGTCCCACACGTATTTCAAGTGTAATCCCATACATACTTGCTTCATGCTCTATATTCCTGTTTTCACACCTGTAGCTGTACTTGAATCTATTTCTGTAAACATATCTATATTTATTATCTGCCTACTGATGGATTGTTCTATCATCTACCCACTTCCTTATGAATTGCTGTCAGTATCCATACAGCAGATGCTCTTGCTATTATCCATAGATCACCTTAGAACTCACCTTTCTCCAAAGGGCCAACTGTCACCATTGGACCTCTGACATGAGGATGTTCTCTGAAGTAAGGAGCCCAGGAGCAGGAGTACAGGACAACTTGGGAGTAATTGGGCATCGTTCCTCACTTCCAATCCTAGAAGCCCTAAACATGACTAGTGAAATGGTAGATAAATTCTCTGGAGTACAGACAGTTGTAGGCATCTCATCCCTTGTTCCTCAGAATTCCAGAAGATGGAGCCTATCTCCACTGGTTGCAATCTATATTGCAGGTGACTCTATTTGCTGAATGCTTCTCATGATCTCTTTTTTCCCATTCCTAGGGGTTTCCAAGGATCGATACCCAATACACTTCTTCTACAATACATTATTACTTCAACTCAAATCACCTCCTCCTCCTGGTGTCTCTGCAGAAAGTCAACTAAAGAAGATATTCACCTATATTGCTATTTCCTTTAGTAAAATAGATTCTGTTTGATACTGGCTCTGAGCTAAGCTAGAGCTCAAAATGTGTCAGACCACAAAGTGAACCTCTGAAGTGGCTATATTAGAATAGCAGCTAGAGTGACTCAAAGCATGTGTGTTGTATTTATTATGTATGGTTCTGGACATAACATTTGTTTTAAATAACATTCAAAATTTAGAATATAACCACAAAGGCCTGACTAGGGGTCAGTCATAAAACAACTAAGACAATAAAGTTAGAACTCTCTAGCTTCTAGACCAAACCACAAACACTGGCATAGCCACTGGATCCAAGTTGCAGAAGGGAAGTCATGAGTTCTGTGGACTAAGTTTGCTCACAGCCCTTTTAGCAGCCAGGGCACTGGAGGAATGGCAGACTAAGGTACAGTCTAATGAAAATGAGTTTTCTGATAGCTACAGCCTTCCTTTATGAAATGCACTGTAAGATCTTAGTCCCTGGAAAGCATTCTCAGGGAGACAAAGACAAGAAGCAAAAAATCCTAATGTGATAGACCTCTTGAAAGAAATCCTGGCCAACAGGGCAGTCCTCACCAAAACCACCTTCATTTCTGGAGTCTCATCTGACACTGCTGCCTTCTTGCCTTTCCATGTTCGAGACTTTTCTGGTTCCTGGATTCCTTCTTTTGGCTACTGCGCCTGATTTCTGCTCTCTCCCCAGCTTCACAGGCTCACAGGTGGCTTTGGTCATGCTCTGCCCTGTTTAGGGTCGTCTGGCTTCTCCTTTGACACAATAGTTGTAGGAAATAAGCACTGTACTCCAGCCCACAACAGACCACAAAGGAAGGGGTTCCAAACAAAATAGAAACTAATTTAAAATAATTTTCTAAGCTTATTTCCAATTCTAAGATTCTGTCATATATTTTCTGTACTGGTTAATTTTTTGTTTTGTTTCATTTTTGTCAACTTGACACAGCTAGAGTTTTCTCAGTTGAGGCAACCTCAATTGAAAAATGACCCTATCAAATGGTCTGTAGGCAAGCGTATAGGACATTCTCTTGATTAATGATTAGGTGGGAAGGCCCAGCCCACTGGGAACTGTGCTGCTCCTGAGAAGATGGTTCTGAATTATATATGTAAGTAGATTAAGCAAGCTACAGACAGCAAAGCTATAAGTAACATTCCTTTATGACCTCTGATTCAGTTCCTCCCTTCAGGTACCTGCCTCATGTTCCCTTCATGCTGAACAGTGATGATAGGTGGAAGCCAAATAAAGCCCTTCTTCTACAAGTTGTTTTTGATCACAGTGTTTTGTCAGAGCAATAGAAATCTGACTGGGACAGACATCAGTTCTAGAAAAGGGGCTTAGCTGTGACAGACCTGACCATGTCGTTTTAGGGAGGATCATAGAAGTGCTTGGAAAATAATGTTGGAAAAGCCATTGAGCTCAGAGTTTAATGGATAGTTTTGGGGATCCTGGATTATAAGAATGTGAGATAAATGTAGGCAAAGACTGAGTTTGTGATGTTTCCGTGGAAGTTTGAGAATCCCTAAAGCTTTTATTGAACTGTGTCATAGGTTTGAATTAAATTCTGTGGTTTCGTCAACTGGGGCGGAAGAATCAGTTGTGGTAACAAGAGAACTGCACTACTGATATGAAGGTCTTGGCTTTACCAGGACAGTTCTGTTCAGTGTTTGTTATCCTCCATTCTCAGACTTTCTTTCCCTTGTTACTTACCTAATGTTCTTCCCAAGTAAACCCCCCAGATGAGATGGAGCCAATTTCAAGAATATGCTACTACTTAAACTTCATACCCAAGCTCATCCTTTTATTCTTCAGTCATAATAACTGAATTTGCCTTTCACTCCATTTGAAGGTATGTATTTCTGCAGGAAAGTGACCCCTACCCTAACCCTGCCTGTGTACACTTCCCATGAATAATATGTGTGGCCTCACCCTGATGTCCCATCACAACCATTTATGCCTGTACTTCTCCCACAGAGGACATTATTCCATGATTAACTCTACCTTCCTGAGTCTCTCTAGACATGAAGTACCACTTCCACCTCTCCAGAAAAGAGAACCAGCTGCCCAAGGGACAGAAGTTTTTTCTGTTAAAGGGAGAGCCTGTTTCTCATTAAAACATGTGTTTCAGAAGGCAGAGTGGGGGTCAGTAGGTAGAAATGTGAGCTCTGGACTGGATAAGGATCTTGGAATTTATCTTTGGAGTATTGAGCCGGGGGAAGTGTAGTCATCATGAATCTACTCTTACTACTTCATAGCACACCTTTCGTGGATATCAGCTTTGTCCCTAGGGTTCAGGAATTAGAATCCCAAGTGAAAACGGATCAACTCCTATGAATATGCTTGAGCTCCGAGCAGGAACTGGTGTTCATCTGTATTGTCAGGGGATTAGATTAAAGCTCTGATGGACCAGTTGCTAAATGAGAGTGTGTTCAAGTTTACTTCAGTTCTCCAGAATACTCACATGATAGAGAGGCTGGAAAAGAAGGAATGTCAAGAACCTAGCACAGTGTCCATTTGGTATAGTTTTATGTGCTGCCACTGTGTTCTTTGATTTGCTTCCAGGAAACCCATCACTGTGGTGTCTAGACCCAGTCACAGCCTCTCCAAAGATCATCCAAGTGACGCTTCTGGGCTCATTCCAATTGACCCTTGTGCCTACCGTGATATTCAGGTATATCCTTAGACTACAAATATAAACTATCACGTTTCACTTCCACCCTTACTGCTTATTGTTTCTTTTCCTACCCATCTGGTTCTCACTCTGACTGTTCCTGGAACTCTAAGTTTCTGTTTCTTTTGTTTTTTGTTTGCTTGCATGCTTGCTTTGGGGTTTTTTTGTTTTTAAATTCTGTTTACCAGGCACATTGAAGAATTTTTTAGTGACTCAACGAATTGTTGGATGGTGTCTTCACTGTCAGCTTGCTTCTTCATCACTGTCGCAGGTGTTACCTGTCCCCCCCATCACTGTGATCTCTTTTTTACTAAGACACTAGAAAACACCATGATCTTGTAGAAAATATGAAAACATAATTTATTTGGAAGCCTGTGTGTGATGTCTTCATTAAAATTTAGAACTGAGCCTGACGTGAATAGAAAGACACTAAGGAGCTGGAAAACTAGCTTCCCTTAACAGAGTGAGTTGGGTACAGAAAAGTTTGATGGGCACCAGTAGAATAGTGGTAGAATCCATGTCTCCAGAGTTACACTAAAGATATAACCCATCTTGTTCTCTTAAAAGCACAAGTGACAACGGATGTCATGGGACTTGAAATTCTAATTTTTGGATCATATGTCCTCAAAGCCAAACTGTGTTCCACTTTATGACTTGTCATGCATAATTTGTGTAGTGTTTTAAACTTCCTCTTTGGAAGTATGTTCTATACAAATCAAACTGTTGGAATTATCTGTTACACTGGACTATTTCTGCTAGTGTAATGCTTAGAAAGTTCAGTGAAGGAATATTCACATTTAATAAATAGAAAATATTTATTATGATACAGTGTCATCAAGATTATTTGACAAAAGGCAGTAACAAGCCAAAGGAAAACACTTTTACAAGAAGCAAAACACCTTGTAGAAGCACGCACATTACAGTGAAGATATTTTGCCCTTTAGGTACAGGGTATGTATGTGTACATCTCCAATTCTGAGCAATTATATGAGCTAATATTCTATTTATTCTGGAAAATTCATAATCAGGATAAGAGTAGGCATTCAGTAATATTTTAATTAGTGTTGAAGGTTTTCACCAACCAAATGTCTCAGACCAAAACCCTAGAGTGAACTTTCCTGTTACAGCCTTTGAATAGGCAAACATTGCCTCATCTATTCTGACAAAACAACAACAAAAAGCCCTGAATGCACAAGTCCCATAATAATGAAAGACATATGCAAATGCTTCAAGTTTAAAAGAACATAGGAAGAAATATGTGTTCTCTTACTGGTTTCCCAATTAGTGGAAACCCATCTATTTAGCACTGAACCATCTTTGCTCTGTGTTTTGGTTTTTGAGACAGGGTCTCTCTATTTAGGCCTCGAATTTGTTGGGTAGAGCAGGCTGGCTTCAAACTCACAGAGATCCACCTGCCCCTGCCTCCCAAGGCTTAAAGACATGGACTACCATGTCCAACTTTGCACTATCTTCACAGTGAAAACACAGAAACTAATATTTAAATTCATGAGGTCTTTGCAATAAAGATGCTTAAAAATAACTTTAAAAGGAAAGGAAAAAGGTTTTGCAAAGGAATTTACTAAACTGGGCAGTAAAATGTGGAAACACACAAGAAACACAACTCTGACATAAGAGTTGATGTTAAATTCCTAACTTATGATGCTTCGAGTATTTAGAGATCCTAAGATGATGCTTTTTGGCTGAGAAATCAGCAGCTTCAACATGAAGGAAGCAAATTAAAATGACTGAGCATAAGGCATAAACAAAGATATTTAAAGGGATCGGATTCATCTCACAAATAACAGAAGAAAGAAAAATAACAAGAACAATCTTTTTCTTTTGGGTTAGAAAAGGTAGGGACAAGATGGAATAATTGGATTACATGTACGTGGATATTACATAGTAGTGAACATGAGAATCATAAGAAAGATGCTAACAAAAATATAAAAACTAAAATGCATAAAAATAAAAAAAATCAAGCATGATTGACAAGCAGATAGTTGAGACACTCTGGGTAGACTTGAGTGTTGTTACATACTAGAAGACCATGAAACTCAAGTAGCTGTGGAAAAACTTTTTAAAAATATATCTGAAATATTCTAAATATTGCCTTTTCAACCTTATATTTTAATAACAATGTGCGCAAATTTATAAAAACGAACTGTTTACTGTCACGCACTGCTTGGTGACCTTTTTATACACTGCCCTTTCAAACTACTTCATTAATAACATTCTCGTATCATAAAATATCTGAAAAATAAATCCCACTTAGAAGAATTCCCATCAAAGCTGCACATGAGAAATATCAGACCACAGACCCAACCTCCAGAGAGACACTGGTGACTGTAGTATGGAGAACATCACTGGTACATAAAAATATTCATACTATATCCGAAAGACGATTTTTCTAGTGGCAACTAGATTGACATTAAATGGCACAAATTTCATAATCACATGTATACAAGGAACACAGGAAAACACATTCAGTTGCTAGTTCCAGGAACTCCTGTGACAATAGAGAAAAAAGATCTAAACCAGTAATAGTTGCTATGAATACACCATTAAGTTCAAAGATAGATTCGTTTCCATAGCACATGGGAGAAACAGTGGCACCGCGTTGTACTGAAACTGAATCTTAGAAGTCCAACTGGTTGGTATTATTTGCTACAGTAAATGGTAGGTAAAACCTGGCAACGCGGCTTGTCCTCTTTTGCTGAAGGGCAGCGGAGAACCTGGTTGGCACAGTGCAAGTGAGTTCACAAACAGCCTCTGACACTACCTGTTATCTTCCTCCTCTCCAAAAGTATCAGTACACAAGTATGGAATCTGTGAAGCTGGTATGCTCACCTTGTTCAAGGCCCTGTGTGTATGTATCGTCTCGCTTCTCTGTTCTATTCCCTGTAACACTTCTGATGAAGCTCATTTTGGTGATGACTTTGCTCGTACTTTCATTTTCCTAAACACAGGGAATCACAGAAATACAAAAGGTTACTGTGCCGTTATCCTGGGTGACTACAGGCTGGGACTGGATCACAGCAGTGGAAAGGGACCCTCATAAGGTCGGTTCCTGGGTCTTCCTTAGTCCAGGAGTCTGTAGGCTGAGCACAGACAAGGTCTGAGATGGGAGCTGTTGTCCGAACCGTCCCCCGCGTCCTGCCCTCTCTTCATTCGCTCACTAGGATGATGAACTTATGACTCAGTTGGCACCGTCGCAGGGCCTGCTCTGTTTCTAGTTTCACCAAGAGAGTGTGGGCAGATATAAGTATGCACGATTGAGCAAAAGAAGAGATTATTTTTGTTGATTTTATTTTTACGTTTTATTATTTTTTCGATAAAAGTTACATACCATATGGAATTGTGCTTTGTCATAATTCCCTTTCTTTCTAGAGAAGGTTTTTGAATAATTCAAGAGTCACAATCCTGGCCGGTACCACTGTTCAGTTGGCATCTTCCCCCTCCCTCTTGAAGGCAGCTGCAGCGTTTTTTGCTTTTTTGTTTTGTCTTCCCTGCAGGCTGTGGCCTCTATCTCCATGCCTCCTCTGCTTTCTACACATTCTGGAAGGGTTGACTCTCCTTAGCATCTCTGACTCTCATGCACACTCCTCCACTACAGGTAGAAGAGCTTTGCTTGTAGTCCTCAGAATGACAGAGGCGTAGGTCACATTTGGAGGGGTGCAGAGCACGGACTCAGACACAGGGGAACTGGGCACAGAGCTGCCGGAGGCCACCGAATCTCGGAAAGGAGAAGGAGGCGTCAGGGCAGGCGAATCCTCAGGAGTCAGCTTGCTGGCTGCAGGCAGGTCCTCCTCCTCCTCCTCCAGTTCGTCTTCCTCTGTGTTCCCTTCACGCTCGTACACGAACTCCTGCAGGAGTTTGAACCTCTCGCTGTCATCATCGTCATCCTCCCCAGGAGGGGAGATGGGCTCTTCCCGGAAGGTGCTTAGCTGGAGGGGCAGCATCTGCAGGTGTTGCGGGGGAGGCGGGGGCGGGTACAGGGAGCGCAGCCCGTTCCCTGGTGTCCCCGGGCCTGCCAGCACCGCGTGGAAGTCTGGAATCCCGGAGCCAAAGTTGGTGACCACGCCTTGCAGCTGGTCCATCAGGGATTTGGGCTGCTCTGGGGGCTGCTGAGGGAGTTGCTGAGGGGTCGGCTGCTGTTGCTGCTGCGAGACAGGAAGAGGCAGGCCCTTGGGGATGACAGAATCAGCCAGGAATAGGGGGTCTCTTCTGCGGTCAGGCTGGGTGGCAGAGGTGGCGTGGTGGCCACGGGTGGCCCTCGTCGGTGTACCACCATAGAAGGGCTGCTGGGAGGGCTGAAGTGAGCCGAAGGGGTATTATCCTCTTCCTCCACATTGTAAAGGGTCTTGGTGCTGGCATCTGAAAAGGTCAGGCTCTTACCAGAGCCTTGGTAACTTTTAGTGAGGGGTTTGATTACAGCCGTTTGGTTACAGGCCGTCTCGTTGGTCTTCACGTGCACAGAGAGGCGCTGCCACACATGTTGTCCCTTGGGCGCCTGTCTTCCACCTGGTTCAGACCATGACACAGACTTGCCGTTAGAACTATGAATAAAATAGAGATGGGTTTATTTACACATGGATCCTGCACAGAGGACAAAATACTTCCGAATTTTGTCCACCCCAATTCAGTCGCACCCTCCACCTCCCCAGCTTCCCCATACAGTAAATGAAACACTAGCATCTGCAGCTACCCTAGGCTGCCTCTGAAGAGGGAGCCAAGGCATTGAGCTCATGCTAAGAAAGAAGCATTGACCCAAGAAAAGTCACTGGCGAGAAAGTTCAGTCTGTTGTGGATACAGCTATTTTCGCTTAGTTATACAATTTCCCAAAGTACACTGGCTCTCCACCTCCATCCACATTCTAATAATGAAACAGTCCCATCGATGACAGTTAATGAAATGGTTAACAAGTAATACAAATTAAAATTATATTTGATTGCAAGACTGAAGAATTATCAAAATAATGGAAGAATAAAATGAAAGCAAACACATACACACACATATACACACACATACAGTAACTTAAGTTTCCAGTAGACAACACAATACAGAGATTTAGTCTTTGGGACAAGTTAAGACCCACATATAAAGCTACTTTTGCTGTGCTGTGGGATTTCTGAACTAAAAGCTCTCAATTCTCTATTCTGATTTGTATTTCCTGTCAGTAGCATGCACGTAGATAGGACACTGGCACAGAGGAAGCAAGAACAGACGACTGGAAAAACAAACAAACAAACAAATTCAATATGTGAGTGCCTAAAGGATTTCATAACTCCCCATTTTCTTTTTTTCTTTCTTTTTTTTTTTGGTCTTAAAACGTTTTGCATGGCACATACTATGTATGACAACTCAAATCAAGGTTCAGCTTCTCAGCTGCTAATAAGGAGTTTTACCCTAAGAATACTCAAATGAGCAGGCACATTGGAAAAGAGAGACTAGGAGAGGCTAACAAACACACTACCCACAGCTAGCATTAATCCTTCTGCCAACTTTGGTGCAAATGAGACAAAATTAAGATTCTAACGAAACAGTGGTCATTAAGGCAAAGAACTCTGCTTGGATCTCTTTTCTACTTATCCTTGCTAAAGGAAAGTTCTAAAACACCACCATCCTTTCAGCCTCCTCGGTTGCCATGGCTTGGCTCCTATGTGCCTCTCAAAAGGTCCTGTATTGAAAATTTGCTTTTCAGAGCAGCAGCATTGGAGGGGGAAGAGTATTTCCTGGCCACCATTAGGTGAGCTGCTCTGATCTGTCACATGCTTCGTACCAAGATGCCACACCTTGGCACATGTCCAATGCCTAGCAACTGTGGGCTGAACCCCTTGAAACCATGAGCTAAGATAAATCATCTCTCTGTTCAGTTGAGTTTTCAGATACTTTGCCACAAGAATGCATAGTTAACACATCAGCGTTAATCCTCTTGAAACCCCAAGAAACCAACCAAGGAGAAAATCACCCTGAAAAAGAAAACACAAAATGTTCTATGTCAACCAGAAATTCTACTCATTCTGCATACTGCAACCGCTCAGATCTTATTTTTTGAGACTCTGCTGATTTTCTATATAACTTTTAGCAGATGGTGACACCTTACCGTAGCATTCTATTAATAAAAGCAGTGCTAATACTTAAAAAGAAGTCATTTTCTTTCTTTTTGTTTCCTTTTTAGAAGTTTGCTTTTTCTTATACCTATCAAAGCAACAGAAAAAAAGGAACACAATGAGAACAAAGTTGTGACATTAAAAGAAGTTGGAAAACGAACATTGTTAGGCGGAGGTGTGAAATACATTGTCCCACATTACAGTCTTTTGTTTAAAGGGGGGAAAAGCAGAAAAGGATCACTACGGCCATGATTTATTGGGTCATTTTGAAAAACAAAAATAAAGACTTTGAAACATACATATGATTCTTGGAGTGCTTATGATGAGACTAATGTCCAACATTTCATATTTTGTAACATTGAAACGTGAAATGAGCCTTAGAAGTTGAGATTCATTTTAAAGTCTGATACTGAATATATTTTTTAAAAATCCTCAAAAATAAATATGACAGCTAAAGCACTGACCTTGTTATTTATGGGGTAAAGGTCATCCCCAACAACACATTGCCCTGCCCATCACCCCTAAAACTAACTTCAACGTATCCTTGCATTCCAGGAAAACCCTGATATAGCGGCTCCACCTCCTCTGTGTGTCTCATAGACTATACAATCAGCTGTTTTATCACTGTCCAAAGATCCACCCAGGGCCTTATTTGGGACCATACCCTAATATTAACAGTATTTTTGATGATCAGGCAGTCAGCTATAATTCCAATGTAGTTCTATTTTAATTGAACACAATTTTTATTCTTGTGATGGGTGATTTTTGCCATCACTGTTAAAATTAGCAGCGTCACTTCCCCTCAGGGTCTTGCTCTAAATTATGTAAAAGTCCTGTTTAATTAGGAAACAGATATTATGCCCCAGGACATTTGGTGGATTATAAAAATTAGACTAACCTTTTTTACCCCCAAGGACAAAACAAATTGTTTTAAAAAAAAAAAAAATCAAAGACACTTGGGAAAATACATCATTGCATAGACATTGCAGCACAGAGTATTAACTGCTCCTTCAGGAGAACTTACTTCTCATCCATGGTCCACAGATAATCTGAAGGGTCTATGGATCCACATGTTCTCTAAGCACCGTTTATAGACTGGACAAATAAAATTTTATAGGAGAAAGTGTACCAGTCTTTTTAAATGTTTGTGAATGGTATTGTGATAAATTATCATTAAATAAAAATGCAACTACATCCTGAGATGCTTTCATCGTGTTCTGTAATCAAGTAAACACTAATAAAGGTAATCATAGTCATGGAATCAGGTAAAGACCCAATCCTGTTTCCTGGAAAAAGGACCATCCTATCTGAAGAGGCTGGAAACTCGATGTTTAGAAGAGAAAAATACATAAACTTTAGTGTGTTGCAAGAGAATAAAATACATTGAGTCCAATGGTGCTATGAACTAAAAGCATTGTTAAGTCCAGACAGCTTTTTTTTTGGGGGGGGGATCTTCTTCTTCTTCTTCTACTTCTTCTTCTTCTTCTTCTTCTTCTTCTTCTCCTCCTCCTCCTCCTCCTCCTCTCCTCCTCCTCCTCCTTCTCTTCCTCCTTCTCTTCCTCCTCCTCCTTCTCCTTTATTTAATATCTTAATCTTAAGAAAGAGCTGGACGGTATCACAAGTAATAGAATGATTTCTTGCAGGAAGCCCTAGTTTTGATCTCTAGCCGTACATAAACCAGGCATGTTAGTAGTACCCGTAATCTTGGCATGAGGAAGTTGAAACAGGAGAATTGCAAGTTCAAGGATGATCGCCAGCTACATGGCAAGCTTTAAGCCATCCTGGGCTACACATGACTCTGCCTTAAAGGGGGTGGGGAGCAAACAACATAATCCGACTTAGAAAACTCCATATAATTGTCTCAAAGGGCTCTAACATTTTTGTAACTTTCAAAGACAGATCTCAGGCCCAAAGTAACCTGTTTCTTGGAGATAAAAATACTGTGGGTCAGGGCTAACTTATTTCACAGGGTCATAGATAGATAGATAGATAGATAGATAGATAGATAGATAGATAGATAATGAAATGATTGGTGTTTTAAACAACCTACCTTGAGCCTCTCTGGTTATAGGACTATAAAATAATGGGTCTCAAGAACACAAAGCCCCCCTCATCTCATCCTTTGGAGTAAAAATGTCTGAAACACCAGAGGCTTTACAACTTGTCAGGCAACTTTGAAGGAGAGGCTTGCAGATGAGCTGTGGCGGGCAGAAGCACATTTTGGCCTAATTGCTTAGGTTTGCACACCTCCCATTTTCTAGTTAAGTCATAACCTTAAGTCAGGACAAGAATATGGACTTGGGTAATCACTGGGTCTCTTTGTCTCCATCTCAATATGGCTGCACTGGATAAATCTCCTTCTCTGGGTTTCACTATTTAAATTGGCTCATTCAGGACAAGTAGCTGAAGCTGATTTGTTGGAGGCATAGGTTATGACTCTAAGTCTGGTGATAATAAGACAATAGGCAGATGAGTTGGAGAGGGGAAAACGTGTTTCATTCTCCCATGCATAACAGAACTGACAGGTCTGTGTCTGTAATCTGGGAATCAACAGGTTGAAGTTTTTACTTTGATTTTCTTCCATTAGCTTAGGGTCACAGTACTCCTGCCCCAAACAAAACAACAGTATTTGCAGTAGTCTAGAGAACAGTTAAACCATCTTGCCTACTTGCCATTATTTGTAATATGGAGAATCTCAAAGTAGTAAATACAAATGTAGTTGCATTTGTATTTAATGATAATTTATCACAAAAGATATTAAATATGGGAGTGGGCCATATAAACAGATTATTGTATCATTGGTGTTCAGAATGAGCCTGTCTGCTTTATTTGTTTTGGTAAGTCCTGGTTACATGAGCAGAGTACATGCTCTCTGAGAAGAATGGTGGGTACTAGGCTGACATCAAGGCAAGTCTCCATCACCAGGCTTAGGAGCCTCCCAGCAGCATCAAGAGAGCCACAGGAAAGACAAAACCTCCCCATAGAGAGGAAATGCTCCCTCTTTAGAACCTGAGGAGTCAATCATTTGATTTCTATGAAAAAGGAAAATAGGTCCATTGAGATGGCTCAGTGGGTGATGATACTCACTGCTAAGTCACAGGACCTGAGAATAAACAGTGCCCTCAAATGGTGGAAGGAAAGAACTGATTCCCATGAGTTGTTACCTGACTTAGACACTTATGATCTCTCTCTCCACCTGTCTCTCTTCAGGATCACTAAACTAGTAACCAATGTAATGAAATAAAAAGGAGCATCAGAAAACACCAGGGAGTTCCAGTAGGGAGAGAAAAACTCAACCAAGAACAGACTCTATGAGCCACCAGCACTAGGGTAGCCTACTGTAGCTCCAAAGCTACACTTTGGTGTGGTCCCAACTTCGGGAGTCTGGCCCAAGTCTAGTGGAGCTGTCCATCCTCTCAGTTACATATGAATCAACCAGGTGACACCAGAATGCAATCTGGAAGGTGGCTTTTGCAGATTCTTAAGCATTGGGACTATTTGAAACCATTTGAGAAACGCTTCTGTTTTTTCAGGAAAGCCCAAGTTACTTTCCATACTGGCAGTAGTTCCACTACTTGAAACATTCCAGAAAAAAAAATCTGCATATTTAGCATAATCTCTTCACATGGAAAACCAGGAACATAGTTAAAACATCTTGCCGATTCATCACTACTTGTAATAGGGGGAATCTGAAATGTTCCTTTGAAGATGGATGGATTCTTATCGTGTGAGAACTCCATAGCTTCTGTAGATAGGTAATCTCTCTGAATTCTAGCCTCAATATTAGCTAAACACAGAACCATTGTCTTAATTAAATATACAGTTGCAAAGCCAAAATCTTTGACTCTTATTTAGTAGTCTTTAGATCAACTAATCCTTACATCTCCAAGCTTCATGATATAGCTGAAGGACAACACACAAATACACACACACACACACACACACACAAGCATGAGTACACACACACAAGCATGAGTACACACACACACACACACACACACAAGCATGAGTAACACACACACACACACACAGCACTTTGTTTTTCAATAACTTCATGATTTCTTTAATGAACCAATAAAAAATATATCCAAAAGTTTAATTTTATCAAAATCAATGAAACATGGATATCTATCTCTAGAGCTTTGTTTCCAGCTTGAGTACCTATTGTTCTGATAAAGTTACTGAGTTATTTCCAAACAAAGAGAATTCTGATGGTTATTAAACTTTCACAAGAAAGTTTTACAAGGTCTTTGATTTTGAATCATTTACTAGCTGATGAAAGAAATTCTCATGTTGAAGTGAGCTGGCCCACACTGTTCTTGCAGAAAACATGGGCACCCACTTGGGGCATCTCATAACCATCTGTAATTTTAGGGTGATCTAACACCCTCTTCTGGCCTCCATGAGTATCTGTATTCATATATATGGACAAACACATATACATATAATTACAAATTATTATAAGATGATAAAATGCATATACCAGGGATTGTCCCCATATGCTGTAAGAACCATTTAGGAAACAGAGGTAGGAATAGATTGTGTTACTTATGAAGGAAGTTCAAGTCAAATACTATCATTTCTTTTATGTCCCCCTTCTGCCAGCCTTGGATTTTAATGCCAGTCACTTACTGCCCTTCAGTCCTCACAGTCTGTCTGGCAAATATGGAGAAATTGTGTTGCTTTGCCTAGATTATTCCTCAGGGGCAAGAGAGACAGAGACAGACCATAGTGATGCAGTTTACTGCTTACATTAGTCTCTTTTCATGCTCTTTACAAAATATAGTGGATACTGAAGGTTAAAGAAAGAACATTTTCTTATTTTCATTTTGCCAGGACAATCGTGACTAAAAATATCTGGCCTTAGTCTGAGGGATACAAGTTGAAAGCCATTGATCTCTTTCTGTTCCTTTATAGTCTGAAGACAGGAGGCTTGAAAAGCCTGTTCAAACGTTCTTAACAACCCACCTGTTAGCTTTGCTGATATGTTTATTATTTTCTTCTTTAATTGCCACCAAAGAAGTGTATTTGGGTTGTACTTTTGTTGATAGAAACTCACCTTTAAGTCATGAACAGTCAGTTGATCTCTTTGGCCCTACTGCCATGACAGGACAAACACATCCATTCCTATCAATCTCTTTTGACAGGCAGCCAGCAGCTGTCACAAATTAGCATCTCCTTGCTGTGTCCTTGGTGAGACTCACCCACAGTGCAAGAAATATTTAATGCCTTTAGACTTAGAAGAATGTCAGCTATGGTACAGTGACTCTGATAGTTGCTCCTCAAATGCCATGCTAAAAACACTGACATGACTACCCAATGTGTCCTTCCTACATCTGGATGATTTGGTGGTGGCTGCGTTGTTTGTATATAAGATTCTACAGGGTAGCATAGCAAGAGGAGGCTACAGACTTCCTGGTACACTTCACTGAGTAAAGGGAAGAGACAGCATGGCTCCGTTTACCAGCCTCTGCGGCCAGCTCAGTACCAAACATTGGAACAAATTAGGCTCTTCTATCTGAAGAGCTATTCAAGCCACAGACACCTCATCGGTGGGCTCCCTCTGCTGCAGGAATGTGTACCTTTGACTCTCCCAGGCGTTTGGAGGGCTGTAAAGGAACAGCTGAGAAAAACCACAGACTCCGTGCACAATGAATCGAACATGGTCTAGGTGCTTTGGTTACTTAAAGAGACACTGTCAAGAGCTAGAGGTCAAAAATCGGACCAAACATGCACGGTTTTTATCCGACTTAAACGTCTGATAAAAATCATATAGAATGCTGGGGAAACTATTTTTATTTGTTTGTTTGTTTATAAAATTTGCTTTAAGTGGGACTCACAAACCTTTCGTTTTGTGTTCCCTAGGGTGTGGGAGACACCCAGCAGCGGCTCATGTTGGCACCCGCCCTCGTACACCCACATTGGGGGACTTTTCCATTAATTTCAGCCACAGCTTTTACTTCAATGCAGACGCGATTATTTCAAACATTTGTGCAACAGCGAGGGGAGGGGGGAGGCAAAAGGAAAAAAAAAAAAAGAAAAGAAAAGAAAGGCTCTGTTTGCCAAGAAGCTGACAAATTTGTTGAGGGGAAGATTCACTTTTGAGCTCATGAGTGGGAGTCACAGACCAAAGTGAATCCTTAAAGCTGGGGACAGTGCTGCATTGGAACAGAAAACAAGCAGAAAAACTAACAGCTTGACAGTGTCCTTTTAAGAACGATGGACGATTGGATAAGACAGTTGTGCAAACCACGGCACGTCCATGAGTCCCTCATTCTTGATGGCATGCACCACAATTGGTTCCATGTTAGAAAGTGGAGATACCCAGGAGAGAGAAAGCAAGGGGCAAAACACTGTATTTCCATGCAGCTTACACATTCACTGCAGTGTGGGGTTTTCAAAGCTGCACATGTGCCGACGGACACTGGCTGCCGGGCGAGAATTCTGGCTGCCTCTTCCTGAAGATGGAAAAGAAAAAGCAAGGGGTTAAACAGTATGTGAACACCTATCGGTGACTCGATCACTCAGGAGGTGCCTGGTCCAGGGCAGGGCCAAGCCTGGCTCCTGAACCTTTCTGCATGCCTCTGCTTCTGTGCCTTGCTTGGAACTTGCAACTGTTTCTTACTGCTGGGGCTCATTTCTCAAAGCAACATCAACCGATTTACTTTTACATCATAGAACCAACTCTTTTCCGTGGATCTCTCCTAGACTGATTCTTTCCCTTGACTATGGACATATGACTTTGGGAGGTGTGGACAGTCAGTCATATAGGTTGTCTTTCTACCACAATGCCTTGATGGATGTTCACAAATTTATAGCTGAACCCATGGATTTCCTTTCCATTTCACATTGTAGACCATATAATTCTATCACGAAGGCATGGCTGCCATTTCATTTAAAGTCACTCTTTTTTCTTGTGCTCAAAAGATTGTATATGTATAATAGTGAAATATCAAAAGACCCACCTGCTGAGGTTGGAGGAATCTGTCACAAGGGGACATGTCATCTCATGCCCTGGCTGATGGATCCTTATACAAAACACAGGGTGATCTGTCCAGTGTGTCATTCTTGGCAAGAGAGAACACTTGCTAGCACAGCAAAGTTAATGGGGCAGTCATATGGATGTTGACTAAAGGTAAGTTTAGTTCACCATAGTGCTGAGAAAGATCAGTTGCTTAGAAAGTGGTGGTAGAAATGTTATCCTGCTGTTATGCCATAAAAGAGGGCCATCTACCCTGGGAAAGACCTCCAGGCATAAGATACTGGGGGAGGGAGGAAGCACTAGCACATGTTCTTGGCTGTGTTGAAGAGGATGGCAGAGTTCAAGGGAAGTTTCTCAATTTAGGAAACGCAGTGAGGATTTACTCTCTTTTAGCTTTTCCCAGTGAACTCACACATGTTTTCTATTAAGTCTGTATTTAGTCACCTACTCCAGTCTTTGGTGATAACTCTGTCATGGCCAGAGAGGACCATGACAGTTTTCTATCCAATCAAAACAGAAGACTAGAACCTCAGAAGAAGGAAGAGGAAGAGGAAGGAGAGTTGGAAGGGGAAGGAAGGGAACCATCATGGCTTGTCCCATATTCCAAGCATTTGATCTGATGACTAACAGGTTCTCAGAAAAAGATCTGTGAGTTTGAAACTTCCTTGTAGAATAAATTCTGTATAGTAATTTTTCACCTTTTGGAAGCAAGGAACCTGAATTGGGTTTATATGACAAGGAAAGATTTTCTATGCATAGTTGAATATGGTAGGGAAAAAGCAAAACCCGTCACTGAATAGATGGTCATCAAACTACAAGCACCCACAAAATATTCAAAATCATGTACTGAACTCTACAATTTAAAACTCTAGTCCAGAAATGAGAACAGGAGAATAGCGACAAGTTAGTATAATTTCATGCCTACTGAGATAATCCATTTATTTTTTAAAAAATTAGACAAAGAGATACTGTTTGCTGTTGAACTTGCCAACTTGACTAACAATGACATAAAACATGCCAACCTGGCATCATTTTTAAAAAAATGATCAGCAGAGAGGAGGCAATAAAGAGAAACTCGTGATTGGATTTATAAATTAAAGTAGAAAAGAACATTTAACTTGTAAAACATTGCTAAAACAAGCTGGAGAATATGTCCGAAGCACTGGGCTTTGTTTTTCTAAAATCTTCTTGTAGTCATTTGACTTTAAAATTAACTCTACTTTGGAGAAATGTCTGCACATTGTCTGGTCAAATGGTTTCAGGCACCAGGGTTCCCCTGCAGGTCTAGCTTCAGAAGCCAGAGACTAGCAGGATCCCTCTAGGAGCCCTACACTTGCTGTTTAGCACTGTAGGATCAGCCTCTTAAAATGCTCTCAATTTTATATTTAAGTTTATGTTCTGTAAGTGATGGTGGAATGAGAAAATGGAACATGTCTTGAAGTATCAACTCATAGATGGTCACATATCAACAGTTTCTCTACTTTACTTGCATGGGGCTTTAGAGTGTGTCCCAATCATTATAGCCTCCCATCCCTGCAGATGGCAAGGTATCAGGAGGGATCTTGGGCACAAGCCCCTGAAAGACCAAGGTGTGTTCTCGTTCTGTCTCTCTCTCTTTCTCTCTTTCCTTCCCTTCCTTCCTTCCTCCCTTCCTCCCTCCCTCCCTCCCTCTCTTTCTCTCCCTGCCCCCAAACATTTAGTACAATTACCAGTTGGCAGGCTATAGGGGAGGGATGGAACTCTTGCCTATCCTTGATCCAAATACTTCAGATGTCTTTAAACTGGTAGAATGCGCCGGGCAGTGGTGGCGCATGCCTTTAATCCCAGCACTTGGGAGGCAGAGGCAGGCGGATTTCTGAGTTCGAGGCCAGCCTGGTCTACAGAGTGAGTTCCAGGACAGCCCAGGCTACACAGAGAAACCCTGTCTCGAAAAACCAAAAAAAAAATTAAAAAATAAATTAATTAATTAATTAATTAATTAATAAATAAATAAACTGGTAGAATGCTCTGGATCTTACATCTATAACATGGCTCAGGTGGAGAGCACATAGAAGCTGGAGACAATTTACTTTGAATTCCCCCATGGTACCTTCGCAGGTACTTTGCATCTTGGAGTAGAACTTTGCATCTTGGATTGTGCATATGGGTAAGTCTCAGAATGAGTAGCTAGGGTAACAACTGGAATGAGAGGTTTTCTCCTGAGAATATCTTTCTGTACAAGTGAAATGACAGTAAATGACAACTCTAAAACTGAGAGAAAATTTGCAGTTGAGAGCTAATAGGTTTGCACTGTACCTTTAATACATTTCCAGCTTTTGAACCAGGGAGTTTATGTTTTAGTTTTGCACTAGACCTTACAAGTGATGTAGGAAATCCTGTCTGTTAGAAATGGGTAGCATACAAACAGGATGGGACTGTCCTGGTAGCCTAGAGATAAGCTGATCTCTGCACAGGTTCAGTGATTTGTATGCTGGAGAACCATCTGCATGTCTATATGCCCCAGGGGAGCTGTGATAGAAACCCCACGGTCTCTGTTTCTGACTCCTTTTGGCACAACTTTTGTATTTAGTGAAGTTTGTAGTTGCTTTTGGTTTTAGCCTGATTGACAGCTTTATGTAGTAATTGTAAAATTCCAAAGTCACACTAATTGACTGTTGATCAAAGCAATTGAGAAGAGTAAAATCTCCTTCATGATCTTGATGGGTTTGGTCTCTGACTTTTCCTTTGCATTTAAATAAAATAAAGAGTACTCCTGCACATTGACTTTGGGTGTATGAACGGAATGTTTACTAAAGAGTATTGGCCAAGGCTTAGAAACTCTGACGCCTAACTGGCCATTTTACCAGCTACATAAATACTGAGAGAAGGAGCTTGGCTTTAGGTATTTTTAGCCACTGTAAAACCAGATATTCAAACAACTACAGATTCAGCAAGTCAGAGTACAAGCTTGGAGGGAGAAGGCAGCATATGGGGGCTTGTCAAATATAAGTCCCAAATCTGTGCTGGAATCTTTTGGCACAAATTGTGGATTTAAAGAAATCTCAGAATTTTAGTTAGAAAGATCTTTTCAGTAATTTCTTTTGAAAGTGCAAGGGATCCCCCACCCCATCCCTCTATCTTCTTCCCTCCCTTCTGTTTGTTCTTTTTATATAAAGTTGCTCCTTGTCATGGGCCAATGAACTGTCCAAACTTTCTCCACTTGATTCTATTATCCAAATAATATTTCTCTGTATAGTAGCCTACATCTCTTTGAGTATACTTAGCTCCAAATGGTTTTGTTTTACTGTGTTATTTTATCTATATTGAACAGCCCCTACATAAGTTTCTAATAGGATTTATCCTTTATGTGAACTTGAGAAATGTCAGCAGTTGTTTTCCTAAGGCATGACATTGATCACTGGACAAGAGCACTTTGTGGCTTCAATTAGGTCATTGTCTCTTTCAGATTCACTTTTTTCATAAAAATATTGTTGGACCTGTATGTATAAAAGTGGATCCAGAAAGCAAAGAGTGGTTTCAGCTTCAGCCATTGCTGTGAAGATGGAGAAAGTCACTAACAGGAGAGGCAAGGGCTCAGCCATACTGTGTATTTAAATCACCCTAATTCATAATGTCTTCAAATTCACCTGCACTTCCATGTGATGTTAGCCATCTTCCTTACTCAATAGTTTCAATAAATATAGCAGCATCTCAACTGCATTTAATTTTAGGCAACACCAGTGACATCAAGTGGGCGTGCCAGGCAGAGGTAAATGCTAGAGTTGGGTGAGTTACCTATGTTTGAAGCTGCATGTCTGTGGTAGAGTTGGAGGTGAATCTACTTTTAGTAGAACAAAATGTTCCAGACAATTCCAGATGGTCAGTCTTAAGGATATATATGGCTCACCATGGAAATAATGTGGCAACTGTCCAAACTGATCACGAAGAATGATAGCAACCACTTAAGACCATGTTAGCAGACCGTGGTCTACCTTTTTGGTTGTCATGGCTATAGATATGTAAGATCATTGTGTCTCTGATTGGTTTTCAGAAGCCAGACGCATTTTTTCAATTATCTAAATTTTTATTTATTTCTTAGTGTTTACTACTCAGAGTAGAGAATGGAACTCTTCATATATACATAGGCTGCCTGTGAATTTTAATTTCTCCTACTTTTGTTGTAACACACATATTTAATACAGTGTATTAGGTTCCTTAATAAACACAAATGCAGTCTCCCTATTATAGCCATAAAATATTGCTCTATTTAAAAAATCCTTAGTTTCTAAGATTTGGAAGCTAATAAGAGACTATGAAAGATGATTTAATAAAGCTTATTTATTTACTACCACAGATTCATCACATATTAAAATCCATTTGCTCTGGAAAACACCAAGAATGTTTTAAAGATTTCTATACAGTAGTCTACATACTAATCACATTTTAAAGAGAAAATTTGTTTCATCCTTTGGAACATTTTAATCTGTTTATAATATTTGTATAACTGCATCAGCAAATACGATGTGGACCCTTTTATATTATTAAATTTTGTGTGTATGGCCTTATGCTACATTTTCATTCAACAATGGTCCTTTTCACGGGGTATTATGTACACAGACAACTAGTTAGTACTTTAAACTGAATAAATATGTTTTATAAAGCTATCCATTCTACTGTGAATGTCAGTTTAGGTTATTTCCCATATTTTTGCTCTTTGGACCAAATCCTCTTCAGCACATCTCCTTGTACAGGAAAGCTGTCCTTTTTACAGCAGGTATCCAGAGGTTGAACTGGTTACTTTTCATGGTATTGACACTCTCTGAGAAGTGCTTGAGTGGTTAACACTGGTTTGTGAAGTTCCACGTTGCTATTTCTAATTCTACTTACAGTTTCAACATTTTACAAAACTACCTTTTGATTATGAAAAATGTTAAAAACCCGGAGTCTGCTTAACACAAACACAATACACCTTTAGCCAGTGTCACCTACTTATTTTAACAGTCATTCTTGATCAAAGGACTGAATTAGTGCTTTGACTAAATGACTATGTCACTTTCTGCATTTGGAACTGGTTTGTGGGAGAAATTTGGAAGTATTGAAATATATGAGCTAGAGAAACCCAGAAAATGTAAGCTAAGTTTTTTGGGTAGATGAGAGAATTTCAAACTAGAGGCCAAGGTGGACATGCAGATGGTAAAGTCAACCTATACTAATGAGGACTCAGATGAGAACTAGAACTCAATATGGAGAATTGTACCAAAAACTATTTATACTGCATTTTGTCGTAATTTGACCTATAATCTGAAATTTTGAATGAAGTTGAATTGTGAGGTAAAAGGTCAACAAATTTTGCAGAGGAATTTTCAATACAGCATTACTTGTAGGCTGTGGCCCAGTTATCACTAGCTGCTTTTAACTAGGTTTATAGTGATGATTTTGAGCGAATTGAAGAGTAAAAAAAAAAAAATATAAAATTGACTGTTATCAAGAAAAGGCATTTGAAAGTTTCATTCAAAGAGAATGCACTCTTGAGGATATTAGTATCACTAAAGAGAGGCTGGTCTCTTTGCACTAGAGCTATAGACAAGGACACTGGGGGCGTTTCATGAGTTAGTGGGAACCTGCCTATCCAAGACTCCTGTATAGAAAACTCCAACCTCATTTGGCTTTCCATTGAAAAGAGAGTTTTGCTTGGTGCTCCACTCAAAATGGGTACCTAGAAGAAAAACTTCCCAGGTCCAACCATCCAGACACTAAGGAGAAACTAAAACTCCAGTCCAAGCTCAGTTACTGTTTAGCTGGCAGCAAAACCAGCATGGTTTTATCCACATGGAACTGGTTGTGTAGGCATGAAGAAAGTTAAGAGTCGTGAAGTTAGAGAGGGGTGTAACAAAGCCTCCAGAAAATCCTGCAAGGAGAGGCAGCATGGACCAGGGCCAAATGTTCTCCAGGTTCCCCATAAAAAGGATCCATATGGAGTCATGAAGGTAAACCCTAAGTTAAAGTTTAGGTAAAGTTAAAATATGGGACATTGCAGAAATGTGTGCAGAGAACAGCTGCAAGTACCAAATGGAATCACACCAAACTGAGAAGCCATGTGGGACATTAATGATATGGCTATAAGATGGGACTGTCCAAACCCGTTGACAAGTTATCATGACATGTTCTTCAAATCCTGGACATGGAAGAAAAGGATTTAATGGTTTTCCTGCTGAGTTTAGTCTTGTTCTGGTCTCATCCATCTGTGCTTCATTTCTCCTTGTTGAACGGCAATGTTTACTCTGTGCCATTGTATTTTGGAAGCAGGTAACTTCCTCGTTGATTTTTCCAGGGACTCACAACTAAGAGACTGTTTTTGGAGTCTCAGTAGAAATTCTAGACTTCGACTTTTGAACAATGTTAAGAGTTTGGGGACTGTTAAAGATTGAAAATCAAACATGCAAAGATAACTGTAAAGAGACCTAGCATTTGGGATAAAATTCTAAAAATGTTGGCTATAGCAATAACATAAGTAGTATACTTTTGTTTCCATTAAGGTTTATTTCAATGCTATTGTTTATCCTTAAACAGATGGATGCTAATCACAAAAGTTAAGTTTTGTGTCATCTGCACAACTATATTGCAAGTATCATATTGTTAAGAGTATAGTCACCATAGCCCTTACTCACCCCCAAATCATAGCGTATTGAAAAAGATTAAAGGAAGAGATTTAGGCAGTATAAAAAAAACTCTTCAGCTCTAGCTAAAATATAATACCTTGGAGAAAACCAACTCTTACACTGAAAATGAGTAGAAAAAAACAAATAAAATATTTTTCAAAAACGACTTGCAGTCATTGAGACGATACCATGACAACCAGAATCCAAGGGATCAATAAGTCAGAGGAAGAGAATTTCAGTAGGAAAGCAGATAATCTTCAAGCTATTTTTCCCTTAGGATATTTCATGATTCTTGATATAGAACAACAAATAGAGAATCCAGGTAGAAAAACAAAACAGATGGGTTTGGTGGTGGAGGTCAAGAAGCCTTTGAATCAGGCTGTAGACATAGACATTTGAATTTAAGTTTCCCAAAGAAGCCAGGACCTTAGGATTCCTTAGGAAGGAGTGCAGAAAAGAAAGGTGGAGCTGAACAAGTTTTGTGAAATTATAGTACACATTCAATTCACTTCAGTCCACCTCCAGATGATACACAAAGGAAAAAATGTGAACCCCTGAGTGGGTGTAGGACATCCCTGACTTATGATGGCTTTCCTCATGCTCTTTTGGCTTTATGACCATGTGAACATGCTATACATTCAGTAGAAACTTCACTTTGAAATTTCAGTTGGGATTAGCCTTCGTGAACGTGGCTAATGCCTCTACAAGCAGATCCCAGGGAATTATCTAGTCATGAAGATATATAGAAAGTCCTCATTTAGGAAGTGGGACTTTAGTAAAACCCACCCAGCAAGACCCTTGTTTCAAATGTGACGTCTTCAGAACCACGAGAAATCAGTGGGATTCATGGGAGAAACTGGAGAAGAAGACATTCCTTAGACCACACATAGAAATTAGTCAAGATATATTATAGCACTAAATGTAGGAGTCAAATTCACAAAGCTCATAACTAAAACAGACAATGCCCTGAAGACCTGGTGACTGGCAAATATATTTTATGGTGGACATAAAAATAATTAAGCATAAAAAGTGATTATTCTAGCTCCATCGAAATTAATAACTCTCATCAAAAGATAAAAACCCAATAAAATGAGAAATGAAAGCATCAAGTCAAACATGTAAGAAAATGTGTAATATATATTATCACTGGCTTGTTTTAGAATCTGGATTTTTCAATTCTTTTAGTTAATTTATGGTCTTTGAAGTAAAATACTAACACATATATTAACATGCATAGATTTTAATGATGGTTGATATGTTTTACATGAATATGTAACATACATATATTCAACATAAAAATTACAGAAATGATGATTTGGAGGAGAAGAGATAGCTCAAGAGAAGCTACAAAGATTTCCACACATGTGCTGTACACACACACAACACACACACACACACACACGAATGCATGAACAAAACAAAAAGAAGATTGCATAATGATTTTTGTCAAACATAATTGCAGAACTGAAACTCAGTAAGTGTTAAAAGTAAGAATTCTAGTTCAAAATGAATGAACAGTTAGACAATGTAGAGGGACTAAATCTATTTTAAAAGGAGAAGATATTTCTCCTTTTATGTGTGTGAGCAACATTTAAAAAAAAAAACTCTTCTCATTATTGAGCTGTAGAAAATGAGAGTAAATATTCTAGAACACTTGTATGGGTGTCACAAGAAGAAGTGAATATACAACTTTGAAATATACTGATTCCTTGGATTCTTCTTGTGGGAGGAAGGGAATGTGTTTGTAGTACATAATGATACATTAAAGTTAAATGTCTCATGGTGTTCTGTAACACCTGCACTTCTTGTTATTAACCCTTCAGTGCATGGTCTTTGGTTAGATATCAATTTCCACAAAGGGCAGGGCCAAAGCTGTTTTCCCCACCACTGTATTTGTCCTAGTGTCTAGCACATAGCATGTGCTTGAAAGTCATTATTAAGTGAGATACCACTTACTGTTTCTCTTGTAGATTTGAACGGTCTATGAGGAAAAACTGCATCCTAAAAGAACTCTCATTCCTGTAGGAAATTGTCCCTAGCCCTGTTGCTATGGTTCAGATATGCTTGAATCTCTCAGAGTTCCTGTGCTTGGAGGCTTTATCATGCGTGACATCATTAAGAGATGAGAACTCACAGGGAATGCTTAGGTTACAGCAGACGCTACCTTAGTTAGGGAATGATGCTGGACTCTGGAATGAGTTGCTTTTGAGAGTGAACTGATATAAAGTAGCCTGCCTTATGCATTTTCTCATTCTGTGCTTAACACGATCACTTCCCTTTCTTCTGTTACATTGTGTTGGAGTCAAACAGGCCTTCATCCAAAACTACATAGATTGAGCCTCTCAATCTTGGAATGTGGGCTTTCAAAACTATGAGCTAAATAAATGTCCTAAATTATAAGAAACCAGCTTCAAGTATTTTGTTATAGTGACAGAAAACAAATTAGTGTTAACTATTGACAAAAATCTTTTTTTTTTTAATTTTCTTGTGTGTGGCACGTGTATTGGTGTGTGTGCACACCAGTCTGTAGACAGGTGCACATGCATGTGTGAGGGCAAGAGGTCAAGTTTCTGTATTTCCTCACAAAGTATCTATCTTTTGGTGAAACAGGATCGCTCAGTGCCCGGACTTACCATGTAAATTAGGCTGGCTGCCAGTGAACTCTTTCTTTTAAAGTTGCCCTTGCTAACAGAAAGTAAGTTAAGCAGAGCATGCATCTTTAAGACGGAAAGCTGGGAGAAAGGTGTTTTCTCTTTGTTACTGATTTCTTCAGAATGATAATTTCTCAGTATCTTCAGCTGCATCACTCTCAAGACTTAATCTAGTTTGGCTGACAGCTGACTTTTCATATATCTCAAAGACAATCAGCACAGAAAGTGCTCTTCAATAACCTTTAGTCGTTGCAAGTTTCCTTTAAACCTTTGAAATAAAACAAACTTGTAAATGTGTTTTGATGAACCTGAATAAGTATTATTTATATATTTTATTGGAGTTTTTGTATTTATTTTGAGATAGGGTCTTGCGTAGCCCAGGCTGATCTTGAGGCTTGCTATATAGTGGAGAATGACATTGAACTCCTGATTCTTCTGCTTCTAACTCCCAGGTGCTGAGATTGTAAGCATGCACCACAGCACACAGTTTATACCGTGTTAGATAAATCCCAGGGCTTCATGCATGGTAGTCAGACAGACACTTCACAGCTTAGCTCTATCCCCAACCTCTTCCTTTTCTATTTTATTACTTAATGTTAACAATGACCTTCTTATTTTTAGTCTACATCTTAGGTGTATTTTACTTCAATAAATAGTGTTCTGGTGGCTTGATTTTACTATGAAGCAAAGAAAAATAAAACAAATCTTTCTTCCCTTCTCCTTCTTCAGTCTGATGCAAATGGAAGGCATTTTATAGCCTGAAAACCTACAATATAAAAATTACCAGTAAGATTTGGTTTTACCCATGCTTCACTATGCTCCCCATCCTTCTAAATACGTGCCATGCTTGTGCTGCGACCCCTCCCCTTTGCTTGCATTGCTACTGTGTTTTACATGTTATACAGAACTATGTAGGCAGGGGGACCTGGATGAGTCTCTCTGGGTAGCTGGACATGTAACAACATGCAGCCTCAGGATCCTTAGATTGGTTGCTCATAGGCTGATCATGAGCACTGAAGAATCAGAAAAGAGATCCCCAGAAGATGTAGGAGACGTCCAGTGAAGGAGAGAAAAAGATCTTTCTATACAGGATCTCAGTACTCCATGTGTCCCAGAAGTATTCTTAATCTCACAGCCTGAGCTACTGAGCATGACTTTCTCATATTCTATATAATAAATACCCAATCTCCTTTGTTTAGGCTCAAGTTGGTGTCTATATATAATTCAGATCCACGGAGTTCTAATTAATGAGCCCAGGGCTCTGTCTAAATGAGCCAAAGCTTCTAATCCCATTGGAACTTTTCTCTTGAGTGCTCAGTCTGTGATCTGCCAATATTTGTGCTCAGAGACTAACTTTACAAGCACACTTCCATGGATTGCTTTGCTTGTGACCAGGTAACACTTCATGCTGGATGCTAAGGCGAACAGATGGAATGTGAATGACCTCATCCTTCTTTAGCTGTGGCCAAGCACGGACAAGATGCCAAATTGTGCCAAACAGGGCATCCTTCCCCACACACATCTCATAGTGAGTAGCATCTTATGCTCCTGTTTTCATCAGACCTGCAGCTTTGCCATTCCACATAGTGTGCATAAAAAGAACTGGTGGTGAAAATGCATTTTCTCTATTTCCAGAACATTCTTTGCTTGAAGGTATAGGAGGTTTATGTTGGGATATGAGCTTCTGTACATCTATCCATATTTTCATAATATTGATGTTATTAGATAACAATGACTATTAGGAACTCTGCTAGACACTCCAGTATATCCTTTATAAAAACTAAATAGAAATATTTAGTTCCAATAATTCTATAAGTACAGTTATAGCTCTATTTTCATAATAAACATGTAAATGTTAGCTTAAAAATAACAAGATTACTCAAACATTTGCTGCAGACAGTTTCTGTCCTTCAAATACATGAATGAGGAAGTTCTACCTTAATGTGATGTTACTAGGTAGTTAGGAGATAATTGGATGGTGAGGTTGAAGCCTCACAAATGGGATCAGTGCCCTTATAAAAATACAGAAGAGAGCTTGCTTCCCTTTCTCTCTGGCCTCTGGCCTGCGAGACTATGAGGAAGCCTCATTGCGACTCAACAATGCTGGCATTTCTCACGCTTCAGATGTATGTGAACTAACTTCCCACTGGTTAAGCCTCTTGTCTATGAAGCTTTTTATTTGAAAGCCCCAACCAAATCACACCTAACTCTGTAGTTACCCTCCATATAAATCATTACTTATACTATATGTTGTTTAATGTGTCTACTTCCATTGTAATGGCATTACCTCAATAAAGCATAAATTCCTGTAGGGGGCATGCTCCACTGTTTATTCATTTTATTAAATTCCTGACCAATTACATACATTATTAAAGTAGAAGACACAGAAGTTTATGAGTGAAGAAAATAAATGACTGCTTCCTTGTTTGCAAAGTGATGTTATAAACAGACCTGTCTTATACCATTATGAGTGATCTCATGAGAATATTTCTAAATTCATTTTAGACCATAATTATTGTTAACAAAGAAGCTCAGAAATTTTACCTTGGGGAAGCTGAGTACATCTAAATCACATAACTTCATTACAAAAGGTGACCCTTTAATCAAGCTGGATTATCCTCTGGTTAAAAGTCATAGTATAATCTGATCATTGTCTCAGTTTAAAACTCAAATAAAAAATGTAAATATTAAAAGTATCTATTTCTGTGCTATTTGTGTACTTGGTATGTCCTTTGCTAGGAAAAAGGAAAAAAAAAAAGGTGGAGGATCATGGTGACCCCAGTTTCCTGACCTTAGTGGGAAGCAGACTGTATTTGTCCTTGTCTCCCTGAGGTTGCCCACACTCCTTGCTCTTGAGCCAGGGCTCCTCTGGGTGACCTCCCATCCTAGCCTTCTCCTCCACATGCAGGGCACTTAGAAAAAATGTTCCTGAGCATTATCTCTTCTATTTTTATTCTTTCCTCATGTCCGTACTTTCTCCGAGTGGTGTATCCTACCTGCTTCAACTGCTTTGACAGTTGTGTTTCAAGTTCACAGCTCTTGCTGAGACCTTCATTTTGATGACCAAACTTAAATTTCCAAGTAGCTCATGGGCACCCACACTTGAGTAACCTTACAGCATCATCAACCAGAAACTCTGAAGCAAAACTCCTCACCCTCCCCCAGTCCCACCGCAGCCTTTACATTCCCTCACGACTTCCAGGTTTTATCTTCCAAAACTGTGACAACCACAACATTCTACCTTTATTTCTTTAGTTCTGCTCCCTTAACTGCTTTTCTGGTTCAAATGAATGAAACCCAGAAAGAAAAGAAAAGCAATACTTTAGATTCAAGTTTCATTACGGCTTTTACTTTTAAAACTTAAAATCTTGAAATTGAACCTCTGTTACCCTACTTTTTGGTACTTAACCTTGTCTCCTAGAGCTTCTAAATGATTCTGACTTTCCAGAGACCTTTACTGCACTTTTTGGTTAACAGAAAAAGTATCTAACATTGCATTAAAAACTGGATAATAGCTGCAGTTTGTCTTCTTTCTGTATCTCTAGGTTTATCCACTGGCTCCATCCTCACATCAGTCCATGTACTTTGTTTTTATCAGAGCACATGCTATGGCCCAGGATCAAATGAACGTTGTTAATCTTTACTTATGCTATTTCCTACACTGAAATAAGCTCATTGTAGAGTGATTTATAACACTGAAGAAACTCACTAATGTGAAGTCCAAGCTCCAGTGCTATTAAAAAACCTCTGCAAACCTTCCCTAGATGCTACAGCATGGGAAGGCAGTCTTCCATGCTTGGACATTTAAAACATCATGCAAGTCCTTTATGATAGATACTTCACATTGATTTACATATTTTACTATGCTATACTCTCCTTTACTATATTGCAAGACTTCAACTGTCAGTGCCTTGTTCTTATATGTTGTCTAGCATTATATCAAATATTAAAATGTTTCTAAGTTTACAGTTGAAACAATAGTTGATTAGATGAAGGAAAGACCCAATTGTACAAACTGTTCAATAAACATTATTATCAAATAGTAAAGTTAAATGACAAATGCTTCAATAAAAGTGCCTGTTCACTATGAAATAAATTAAGAATTACACTAATGTTAAAAGAGTAAGATGTCCTGTACACAGGAAGCCAGGAAACTTAAACATGCAGGCTCGTCTCTTCCATGGAGGGAGATATTTATCCATCTTTCTCCTGGAATTCTGGGAAAGCATGTAGTTATAACCTGGTGATCTTTTGCTATCTGTAGGGACAAGCTTCACCTGTATCCCCCAGAATATTATGTTTGCTTGTCTCAGACTTTCAGCACTAAGTCTGCAGCATTACTTCTAGGCCATAAAACCTAACCTTGTGAGAGATGTCACTTCTGTGTTATCTTCAGACCAGGCCAATCCTGACTCCCACAAGTATTATGCTTACTTCAGTCAGTTTCCCTAAACCCTAACTCTTGAGCACTATTCCCAAGCCAATGGTGCTCATTTTTATGAAAGAAGCCAGAAGTACTTTGTAAAGAATTTCAATGTAAACATGTCTTAAGCTCTGTTACACTCACAGGACTGAGTTAATTGTCACCAGCAAACTCTTCTTCCCCCAAAGTTGTGCTGTCCTTTAATATGGCTAAAAATAAACGACTTGGGGTCAGACTGCAGAAGTTTGGCCCGGTACCTGCTCGCTAAGTCCAGGCCAAGCTAAGTTTCATTCTTGCCTCATCTGGATCATTTCGATGCCAGCCCGATGCTTGCAGGAAGCCCCATAAAAATAATCTCAGACTAGCAAGACTTTTCATCTTGATCCACAATGGGTTGTATGTTCTTCCCGAAGCAGAGATGAGCAGGCTGGGCTGTGATTCACTGTGATTGGCTAAGCTTGATTCCTGGATTGGCTGGGCTTTGACTCACTGTGATTGGCTGGCTGTGACTCACTGTGATTGCTGGGCTGTGATTCACTGTGATTCTTGTTGGCTCACAGTCAGGTTTCTCAATCAAAGTAGGACAGAGAAACCCAATGCTGACCAGGGGTGGGAGTGTGGGGGTTGGGAGGGTGAAGGGTGGGGAGGTGGGTGGCGATAATGACTATTATTAAGGCAAATAAGATTCTAGCAGAGAACTATTTAATCTTTACTTCTGTCACTGTGATAAAACACCTCAACAAAAGGAACGCAGAGAACAAGAATTGATTTCAGCTCTCAAGTTACAGTTCACCATAGCAGGGAGGTCACCTCAGCAGGAGCTTGAGAGAGTTGGTCACATCATACCCCTAACTAGGAACAGAGAGTAATGAATGCAATCAGGCTTATGAATGCAAGCAGGCTTTTACTCCTGGGCCTGGCCCAGGAAAGAGTGCTGTCCACACTTAGAGTGGGTTATTCCACTCAATGCAATTAAGAAAATCTTTCCTATCCTAACTCATCCAGACAATCTCAGTGAGATTCTCTTCGTGCAATTTTATGTTGTGTCAAGTTGTCAATCAAAACTAACTGTTACAGGTGTAAGTTGAAGGATATCCTCTAAGTATCAGTGTTTTCAGTACTTAGGTCACTCTTGAATTCAGAGAAACAGAAACAAAACAAAATGAAAACAACAATAAAATAACCAATCTGGAGAGATAGCTCGTGGTTAGGAGCACTGACTTCTCTTTTAGAGGTCCTGAGTTCAATTCCCAGCAACCACATGGTGGCTCACAACCATCTGTAATGGGATCTGATGCCCTCTTCTGTGGAGTCTGAGGAGAGCAACTGTGTACTCACATACATAAAATAAATAAATCTTTAAAAAAGAAGCAATAAAATAATCCCATGCAAATGCACAGGGAAGATTGCAGCACTGTAATAGTGAGCTCCTATAAGAATGTGTGCATTAATATTACTCTTATGTATCATCATATTTTCCTTGTCATTATAATTTATTTTTAGTCACAATTATGAATGTACAAGCTCAAAGGAGTGTATTGCAACTTTTCATTTCCATGAACTACCAAACTGGCTCTCAGTTTACCTTTAATTAGTGTAGTGAGTAACTGACTAATTTTATGTCAACTTGATCACAAAGTCTAGTCATCAGAGAAGAGGAAGCCTCAATTGAGAAAATGCCTCTAAAAACAAAACAAAACCAAATAAATAAATAAATAAATAAATAAATAAATAATAAAAACAAGGCTGTGCACAAGCCTGTGAAACATCTTATTGGTGATTGATGGGGGAAGGGGAACAGCTCTTAGTGGGCTGGTGGTCCTGGGTTCTATAAGAATGCAAGCTGATAGGCTGAACTAGAAATGGGAAGCAAGCCAGTAAGAACATTCTTCCATGGCCTCCAAATTCTGGCCCTGCTTGAATTCCTTTACCTGATTTGCTCAAATGATGAATGGCAGAGGTTAAACCATATAAATACTTTGCTTTCCAAATTGCTTTGGTCACTGTTAAACACAGTAGTAACACTAACTAGGACAGTTAGTTAACTTCAGTTTATTAAGAAAATACTTGAAATGCTAGTTAGACAATGCTATTAGTATAACTGCTTTTAAAGAAGCATGCTATTTACCTGGTAGTTTCTCTCTTTCCGTTATATCAAATCATCATTACCTTAATAGGAAGTCACACCTAATTTGTGTTTAAGTTATCACTTTTTTATGAAGTACGCTGTCAAAAAGGATAAAATTTTTGATACTTTTATGATAGCTCAGGACTAAATATTTTCTGATTTAAATGACTCTGCAGGACACACAAAGGAAAGTAGAGTTATGAAAAGTGAATATACTTTGGTTGGCCTTTTAAAGTTACATTATGTCTCAAAGACTTGTAACAAAAACAAAAATTAAAAACAGGACATGTGTCTGATGAAAAGCTCAACCCAAATGCTAAATTTATTGATTAAGCTCTTCCCAACTTTTTCCCCCAGAAAATGCATAGCAAACATTCAAATCTTCAGTTCTATCAGAATCTTACTATGACAAAATTCAAAATATTTAAATATATTTGGCAAGATGAGCCATGTGCCATGAGCTCTCCTGTGTGTTGGGGAAGCAGGCTGCTAAGAGAAAGTCTCTGGACCTGTGACTGCCAGAAGAACTATAGATCAGGTGGAAGACACTCATTATGGTGTCTGAACAGACTGCTGAATGCCCTCAGTGCACCATAAATGTAGGAACTGCACATTCCAAAGGCAATAAACTCATTGGGTGACACATTGGCTAGAGTTTCAACCGCTTGCTTTTGTTGCAAAAATCTGCCAGCTTTTTCCTGCTGCAGAATATATTAGATTGTTTGTGGTTTTGTAACTTTGGAGACAACCCAAAGAAAAAATGGCAATAAAAAAGGCAAAAACATAGGCACTGAGGTTATTGCTATATTTTAAAATTACAATCTTGTGAGGAGTTATAACAGAAGCAAGAGGATAATAAATGAGAAAATTGAATAATCAAATTATTGTTTTTTCAGAGAAACGTAGCTCCAGATACCAACTGTAGGTCAGCTCATTTGCCTGGAACATATTGAAGAAGCTACAAATTATGAGTTATCATTGTTAATTGCAACTAAATTCATCAACATAGCACCCTGATAAGGTTTGTTAAATTGTAGCTAGTAGTTAGACAGTTTACTGGTGAAAACAAGTATTCCATGACAACCAAATCAATATGCTCAGATTACATTGAAATTTCCTCTGAATGACAATTAATTTGTAAAGTCATAATTGGGAAAGGAGTCTTCCCAAATTATAGGGAAAGCAGTCAGGGTGTGGGAGGCTGGTCCAAATGTACAGTGATTCTGGCTGCTCAGAAAGTGCCAGGCATCACTCAATCATGTCAAAGAGCTCTCTTGCATCCTGGAAGCAAGCATAAGACTCTTTACTCACAGGTCTCTCCAACAGTATTTCCATTCATCCACAGAGAACCATATTCCCAGATACCAGCCTGAGACATCGCAATCCGTAGACTCTCAGAATAATAACTTTGAGGAATGATGCATGATCAAAACTTACTGCTTGTGAATATTCCAGTTTAAAGTGCCCCCTGTTGTGTGTGTGTGTGTGTGTGTGTGTGTGTGTGTGTGTGTGTGTATACATTTGAATGATGCATATGTGAGTGTGTTCAGCATGTCCACATGTATATATAAAGAGGTATCACTCCTGTGAGAACATGTAGGAACTACAGAAGTACAGGAGGATGTCTGGTGTTCTGCCATGGCATTCTATACTTTGTACCCTCATTTGAGGTCTCTTACAGAAGCTGGGGCTAGGTTGCTGGCCAGAAAGCCTTAGCAACCATCTATTACTTATACCTTTCTCCATCTTCCATAGTGCTGGGGTTACAGGTGCATGCCATTCCTGGCTTTTTACGAGTGTTTTTCTTTTTTAACTCAGGCCCTAAGGTTTGTGAATGGTCTTACTCACCAAGCCACCTACCAAGCTACCTAACTAGCTTCAAGGATATCTTCTTCCTGCTGATTTGCTTTCTCTCACCCTTGACCATTTCTAGTGAAATAAGATGGTATTTCACAGCTGTCTACTTTAGCTAATGGTTTGTGTATTTATTTATTTGCTTATTTATTGCTCATGGCATGGACCTAGAGCTATGCTGCTGTGCTAAGAACTCCCTGGAAGTCATTATTGATGGGACACTGGCTAAAAGAAAAATCACAACAAGGAGAAAAACATTACGAGGCATCTTTTATGGCCAGTAGCTTATAAAGGACCTAATAGGAAAAATAAACCCGGATCATTGACTTCTTTCTAATGCTGCTAAGTGGGATGTTTTTACCTAAATTAATGACTAAGGATTTCAAAGATGCTTTTTCTCCTAAAGACTTCTGATTCCAGCCACAAGTTGTATGATTTCTGTAAGATGTTCATGCGTGGCTTAAAAATATAGAACTTAGTGCATATAGATTTTTAGATATATGTTAGGATGAGAAATTTTATACCAGTTTAAGACTTAGGCAAAGACAGGTTAAAGCGAATTACATTGAAAGTTACATAAATTTGGAAAAGCTCTGTTTCTTTAGCTACATGGAGGAAGTGGCATCCATCTCCCTTACTAACTGATTTCATGGATGCAATGTTATAAAATGTCATTTATGATGTAGCTGTTGCTACTGACATTCATTTTAAAGATCCATCTCAAAGAGCAACTATAATCCTGCTAATGGTGAAAATTGCTGAATTATTAAAACATTCTATTTTCTTCAGAATTTCAAGTATCCATGTCATTTTTTTAAATTTAAATACTGCACAAAATGTGTTTTCACGAGCCTCAGCAAGATAGTATGTACAAAAATTTAATACAATCAGGGAATACATACTAAAATAATTATCACGGAAAGTTTATTACCTAGACGTACCAGAAGTAAATCATTTGGACTTTGATGTTCAAGTTTAGGTTTCCTTATTTATGTTTTGCTTTGTGGCTAAAAGAAAATTATTCTGATCATGACAATAAAGAAGAGATGTCCGAACTCATGTGTAACATTGTGAAACATGTTCATTACAATATGTATAAAGTTGAATAAATAAAAGTACGGTGATACAGCAGATGCTTCAAGGGCATCATAACAGGATAGGCTTGATGCCCGTTGCAATCTAGTTTTGAAGTGGCAGTCTCCCTATGATGCCTAGCCTCTTACCCTCCACCCCAGATGGTTAAAAGCATGGTTTCAGAATAAAAATAAATCAGAAGCTATCTTCAACCGTGGTCTAAACTTTCACTTAAAACTAGTGTTTGGCTCTCTGACCTGGACCAGAGCATATTTATTCTCCTTAGACTAGAACCCACATCACAGGAAAGATGTTCCTGACAAAACTGCCGTTTGAATCTCTAGAAAAAGCTTTAGTCTCTGGCCAGCGTTGCTCCATGATTCCTGCTGTTTCAAAGGAACGGATCAAAAAGCACTTTTAAGTTTATATCCCTAGTGCAACAGTGAGATTTGAAAAATGTTTAGTGGAAGAAAACAAGAGACAGTTAAGACAGAGAGAGGCTAAAAAGAGGGAATGAGACAGGAGGAGAGGGTGTGTGTGTGAGGGAGAGACAAAAACAGAGAGACCTAGAACCCCCGATTAGACAACTCACTTGGCATTCCCTGCCCCAGGCTTCTTTCTCCGGAAAATGTTGAGGAAGGTGTTGGAGCGGCATGGCAGCTTGCCGTCACCGACGTGCATGCGGACTACATCAGAGGTGGTGAAGGCACTGCGGACATTCCTCTCGGGTTTGGCAATAATGATGTACATCTTGGGAGTGAACATGCACCCCAGGGCCACCGTCACACTGAGGCTCACTGCGAAGCAGGTAGTGATGATCTTGTAGTTGCTCCCAAAATAAATGGGAACGAAAGCCAGCCAGATGATGCAGGTAGTGTACATGGTGAAGGCGATGTATTTAGCCTCATTGAAGTTGGCCGGCACGTTGCGGGTCTTGAAGGCATAGTAGGTACAGCTCATGATGAGGAGGTCCATTGTAACCCACAGGGGCCACTACACCCAGGTTGCTGGTATTGCAGATAAGGTAGACTTCCTTGATACTCGGGTAGGACAAAATGGGCATGGGAGGCTCCATGATGATCAAGGTCACCACTAGTGTCAGCTGTACACTAATCAGAATGGAGGCTATGATCACTTGGGCCCAAGCACTCATGAACCTCGGCTTCCGGGTGCAGATTTTCTTCTTACTGCCAGCCAGGATGCGTGCAATACGGTTGGTTTTGGTCACTAAAGCAGAGTAGCACATGGCAGAAGAGAGGCCAACTAGGAGGCGCTGGAGGTAGCAGGATGTGGTAGTAGGTTTGGCGATGAGGGTGAAAGGGCACACATAGCCAAGGAAAATACCAGCCAGAATGATATAGCAGAGCTCCCTACTGGAGGATTTGACCACAGGTGTGTCCCGGTACAGCACAAAGATGAGGGTGACAAATAGCGTCACGAGGATGCCCAGGCAAGAAAAGGCAATGGCTATGATAGATTCTATGTCACTCCACTCGAGGTAACGGACAGGAATGGGCTCACAGCCTGCAAGGAGAAAAAATGATTTTAATCAAGAGTCTGGGATTTCTATTGAGCAATTGTGCTAGTGCTTGCCAGTTACTGGAGGCATAGCTATAAGCCGAATCCATTATGATTTGTGGTATTTGTGTAATAAAATCCTCCATGTTACTCAGAGATTGCCTTCTCTGGATAACCATATCTCCAGACTTAGTGTCATTACAGTCAGTTGTGACTTACTTGAACTTATAAAGTATGTTTTCCTTCAGCCCCAGCGATGTAAGCAGTTGTCTCTGCATTGGTAAAATTTAATTCTACAAATTTTTTTAAGAAAGGAAGTAAAAATATTATGGTAATAACAAAATAGAATTATGTTAATAGAAAGAAACTAAGATTTCTTTTTATTTTATGCAGCCTTTGTCTGTAAGCACATAGGACTTAGAGACAAATTTTAGCGTTAGCAGAGCATTTTATGCGTAGTAAAATTTGAATTTTGTAGACAATGTTCACATTCTCTTGTTTACCACACATTTTTGTATTGCTTAAACTGCCACGTGCAGTCTGAGTCTGGTGGCTGAAGCTTTGAGTTAATAACCCTTGGTAGACATGACAAAGAATGAAAGTTCTCTCCACATCTCTCTGTAGTCATTGGCATTGTGCTTCTAATTACCCCTCATTTTTTCCCCTCCTAATAGAGAACCAAATTTGTTTTGCATTTCAGAGTGAAAAAAAAAATGCTGTCATGCTCAGGAGACAATTCTTTCTCAAGAATCTATGTTTGGTTTGGACCAGTATTTCCCAAAACTGTGATACTGGAATGATTTTAATGAATCTAGAGAAAGACTATCTGTTCTATAACCATAGAAAGAGACCTCCCCCGAGCCCAGGGGATCAGAAGAAACAATTCTACCTCTGTTCAGTCCATCAGCACCCATCCACTTCAGTAGACATGATTTTTCACACCAACCATTGAGTGTTAGCCATTGCTTCTGATGATCAGCCAGCTAGGAAAACACTCTCATCAACAAAGGAGTGCCAATCAATCAACCTCAGTCTCACCCGAGTCCTTGCTTTTTCCGATGCCCACAAGTTAATGCTCTGGAAGTGCTTCAATCCCTTAACTCCACAGTGTCTAAAACCCCACAGATTATGTACGTGTCATCTGCACAGAGGAGCTTTTCCTCTCTGCGGGAGCCCCTCTTGTAGTCTATAGTTAACATAAAATTTTAGCTTTTGTGTTCTTTCTGGTTTCTTTTCGTTTTTCTTCTTCTTCTAATTCACATATAGATGGTTCTCAGTATCCATGAGGAATTGATTCTTTTCTCCCAATAATAGCAAGTCTTGGAGATGCTCAAGACCTTTGTCTGAGATGATATTTGCATAAAACTATTTAGTCCCAGGACCCTCCAATGACACCAAATATGTACATACTTTTATCTCATATACTCTTACATACTATCTTATAACTTATACTCTTATCTTGGATCACATAATATTTATACATAATGTATAGACATGCTCATATGTGCATAATAAATATCTGATAAGTATCATAGCTAGATTACTTATAATACTCAGAAAAATATAGGTACTATGTAAGTAGTTATTGTATCATATCATTTTAAGAAATAATGAGAAAAAGGCTGAGTATACACACACACACACACAGAAACAAACACACATAATGCATATATATAGCCATGTGGTCTTACAGAAATGACACCTGTAACCATCATAGAGTTAACAGTGCACTTGTCACAGTGAAATGTCTTTGCCTCATAATTTCTCCCCTGAGCACGTAGGATGAAAGCTGTAAAGTTGATAGGCAAAGATGGCTGGCTGAATAAATATCTTTGGGTTTTGCCATCGTTCATGTCTCCAGAAAGTTCATCAAGATCACTTTGAAGATTGTCATTTGCCAAAATATTGGAGGTACTGTGACCAATAAGTCACTTACTGAGTTATTTCCCTTACTCATGTTTTTCAAAGTTCTCAATCTCCCAAGGAATGGCTCTTAGGCTCAAGCCACTCTACATACTACATGTGAGACAGACTCAACAGTGTTCTATGTAGGAAGGGTTTTTTTTCCCTAGGATTTTGTTATTCTTTCACTGTGACTAGTATCCATTATCTCTAAAAAGGTTACATATGTCAGTTCTATAAGACTATAATAATTATATATACACTCAACATATATAGGCTTTTTCCTTATTATTTCTTAAACAATATAGAATGATAACTACTTACATAGTATTTGCATTATACAGAGTATTGTAAGTAATCAAGAATACTTCAATACTTGTATTCTATAACCTAAGAATTTGTTAGTTTGCTTTTGCTATTGCTTATTTAAGTATACAGAACTATTGCATGTGTTCTTTTTGAGGGTATATTTGTTTGGTTTTATTTATTTATTGTCCATCAAAACCAGATGGACATATGTATGTGGAAGATAGCATGACCAAGGCAGTGCTGGGTAGTCATGTTTAGAAATTATTAACCTAACGACCAAGAGAAGTGACATATGTGGTGGCTCTCATCTGTAGCTTCAATATCTGAGAGGGACAAATAGGAGCTTGTTCTTAGTTCAATTCCAACATAAACTCCAAAGCAAGAAGGAAAAAATAAACGACTAAAAATCAAGAAAAAAACCATTTCTCACATCCATCCAATGATTTACCCTATGAGCAGCCCCAACACTCAAGAGTTCTGTCTTCAAACTCTTAAAAAGAACAGTTCTTTAAACTATTTCAACTTAATGACACTTTAGGTGCCTTGGATTAATAAAGCCATTCTGATAGAAAAAAAAACCCCACAACCCTTTGTCCCAATGCATAACTAACACTTTAAGATTGTTATTAATAAGACTATTTTCTGAGACCAAGCCCTAGAACTTTAGTAGATGGATTGAGTTTTCAGCTAAGAAACTATAGTTCTTGAACATGGTCAAATCAAAACTCCACTAGATATGAAAATACCAACATATATGCAATTTAAGAAATAGCTCTTGCCTCAGCATCCCTGTAGAAAACATACCACACAGAAACAAATGTTAGAACTCTACATACAAATGTAGACTACCACAGGACCTAGATTCTCAAAAGTCTACCTGCAGATGAGAAGGCTCTAGGAAAATCTGCAACATAGAAACATATAGAGCCAAAGAGAAAGAAGCCTATGTAAGTAAGCTTTTTTTTCTTAATCTACTACTGCTTTCAGAAAGCAGAAGCAAGAAGCCAGTAGCTTGTGACCTTGAAATGTTCAGCATCCTTAGTCATCAGGGAAATGCAAATCAAAACAACCCTGAGATTCCACCTCACACCAGTCAGAATGGCTAAGATCAAAAACTCAGGTGATAGTAGATGCTGGGGAGGATGTGGAGAAAGAGGAACACTCCTCCATTGTTGATGGGATTGCAAGATGGTGATGGAAAACAGTCTGGTGGTTCCTCAGAAAATTGGACATATCACTACCTGAGGACCCAGCTATACCACTCCTGGGCATATACCCAGAAGATGCTCTAACATATAACAAGGACATATGCTCCACTATGTTCATAGCAGCTTTATTTATAATAGCCAGAAACTGGAAAGAATTCAGATGCCCTTCAACAGAGGAATGGATACAAAAAATGTGGTACATTTACACAATGGAATATTACTCAGCTATTAAAAACAATGAATTCGATAAATTCTTATGTAAATGGATGGAACTAGAAAATATCATCCTGAGTGAAGTAACCCAATCACAAAAGAACATACATGGTATTCACTCACTGATTATTGGATTTTAGCCCAGAAGCCTGAAATACCCAAGATTCAACTCACAGACCACATAAAGCTCATGAAGAATCCGACCAAGTGGGGGGTGCTTCAGTCCTTCTTAGAAGGAGTAACAAAATACTCAAATGAGCAAATATGGAGACAAAGTACAGGACAGAAACTGAAGGAAGGGCCATCTGCAGACCATTCCACCTGGGTATCCATCCCATGTGCAGTCACTAAAGGTAGAGGTTGATGTGGATGTCAGGATGTACATGCTGACAGGAGCCTGATATAGCTGTTTCCTTAGAGATCTGCAAGAGTCTGACATATTCCGAGGCAGATGGTCACAGCTAACCATTAAACTGATTATGGGGTTCCCAATAGAGAAGATAGAGTGAAGACTGAAGGGTTGAGAGGATTCGAGACACCATGAGGAAGGCAACAATCCCAACCAACCAGAGCCCCCAGGGTCTAAACCACCAGCCTGGGAGCGCTTAGGGAGGGACCCATGGCTCCAGCTATACATGCAAGGGAGCTATATATAAGTGGGAGAAGAGATCCTTGGTCCCATGAAGGCTGGACGTTGTGGGTGGGGGTGTATTCGAGGGTGGGGAGGTGAGGTACAGGGGAGAGTGGGTGGGGGTACACCATCATAGAGGCAAGAGGAGGGAGGAAGGGATAGGGAGTTCCTGGGAAGGAGGGGGGAAATGGGGTAAGGGGAAAACATCTGAATTGTAAATAAAATTTCCAATAAAAAAAAAGCAATAAAAGATGAAAGACAAAAAAAAAAAAAAAAGAAGAGCAAGAAAGAATTAAAATCACCAGAAGCCAGTAGCTTTGGGCCCCAGAAGAGCAAGAAAGAGTTAAATTGCCAAAAGTCAGTAGTTTTGGCCCCAATTGCAATGCCATACTCCTTTTACTGCCTATCCCAGGAAACCGTATGCTAGGATAGACCATGACCCCCTTGATATTTATGTCCTTGTACAACTCCTCATTTTCAATATGAACAGGCTATGACTTCTTTCTAATCTACAGGATATAGGAAAATTGACGAGATGCCACTTCTAGAATAATATTACATAAGTGATAACTTCTGTCTTGTTAGTCAGCATTCTTGCGACCCTGGTAAACTAACCTGCCATGTTATTGTGGTCCGTATGACAGAGAACGGAAGGTAGTTTCTGCACCACCACCCATATAAGATGGAGACCTTCATCCCAATAATAAATGGGAATTATGTCCTACAAACAACCACAGACACAAGTTTTGAAGTGTAACTTAGTCCTAACATGAGATTAGACATGATACTTAATCTTGTGATTAAATCCCTCAAAGCAGAGGACCAATTAAAACCACGCCCAACTTCCAACACAGAAAATTCTGTGATAATAACTATGTGCTGGTTTAAACAACTAAATTAAATTTGTTATGTGTAACAGACAATAAACTCACATACTTAGCCATTTCCTTACTTCAAGGGCCAACACTTAGACCCTTGTTGTAATATTATTACAGTTATAAACCAAATTAGTCAAAACATCTTTAGGCCTTGTAGTACATCATTAAATTTAATGTCCATATTAAATTCCTTTTACTATAAAAAACTGCCCAACATTTTCTGCTACTTAACTAATTATAAATTATTACTATATCTCTCCCATTTTCTGCCCTATGATAGTCACAAGAAAGTAAGTCTATAAAATCTTAAGTGATGAAGCAGAATCTCAGGATTATGTTTACTTCAAGAATTTTTATACCCAACAGGAATTTGAACATTCAAATACTAGTCCATGATTTACTGTCTTTCTTTGTATGCTATATTAAAAATAAAAAGAATCTTTTAGAGTTGATAAGAAATAAAGCAGTCCTATCCATATTATAAATATTGTGTCCCAATCTGTTTTTTTAATTGGATTTACATTTCAGATGCTATCCCCTTTCCCCATTTCCCCTCCCTGGAACCCCCTACCCTTCCCCCCTCCTCCTTTTTGCTTTTGTATCTTTAAATTACATGCAAGTATTAAGGTCAGTTCTAGGTTGAGGAACTAGCAATACAATAGATGCAAATAGTCAAGGAACAAGTAAAACAATAAACAAATTCTTCAAACACTCCCATGATCACTGCTTCTAAGGGCTTATCAAGATGACCAAAATATCTGAGCCAACTTCCCTGTCTTAGTCCAAAGTCATTTTCATGTCTGAAGCTTACTTCCTTGTTCTAGCCTAAAATTTAGATTCCTGCCTGAAATTATCTGAAATTTGGCATCATCTGTGGTGTGCAGAGTTGATAAAATAAAATATCACTTTATTATCATCTACTACTGTATACTTAGTCTTATACTACCTGTATACTTAGTAGAATTCTTTTATTCTTATTCAACATTTGTAGAAACTATTTTGAGAGCTTACTGAGGATCAAACCTTGGATTCTTGTACCCTAGTCTAGTACTCTACAACTAAGCTATATCCAGGCTCAGAAACATTTCTTTTTGAGTCTTTAAGTAGTTTCTAAAAAATAAACAGCAATAGCCATTGTTTGATTTTTAAATGTTACCTAAAAGAATAATTGCTGTCATAAAAGTTGATTCATAGTAAAGAAAATATGAAAATTGTGAACACTATAATGTATTTTAGACAGAGTTTTCATAGAAAATCATGTGATGTGAAAGGACTATTCTAATTTTTTTAAAGGTCCTTATCAAGAATCTCACATAAAGGAAAATAATTTGTTTATAATAGGAAATCCATCTCTTGTACTTGAATACTGTCAGAAACACATGACTGGGGAAGGCAGTCTCTAGAGGGAATCTTGTTACTGTTGTTCAGATAAATTGGCATAGTGTTAAACTGCCATGTAAATATTTTAGCATATACCTGTACACAGGTACTAGTCTCAGCCCTGACAGCAGCGAATGACTACTCATGTGCTGAGAATAAGTTACAGTTGAAGGCTCAGCCCTAAACAAGACATTTATACCACCCCCACTAAGGTTGGATGAATGTGGTAGAAAAGAGGGTGGAAAGAGCCAGAATATATGGAGAAGAGCTGAAAACTGCTATCTTTGAGCCACAATAGAAGCCATTACAAATTGAACGTAGGGCAGCAGTGGCTACCTACATGTTCCTACACAAGACAAGCCTTTTCAATAGTCATGTTATGAGAGGCTCGGGGAGTCCTACCCTCTCTCTGACACCTTGTTTACTAGTAGATTCTGGAAAGGGAGAATCATTATCTAAACTGGATGCACAGTGTGAGCCTAACCAGGCTCTAATGAATCAGTTCCAAACCCACAGCCATGCAGACAACTCTGGTAAATTCACTGGATGACAAAACAAGTAAGCAAGAAAAAAACAAACAAAAAAATGTGAGAAAGAGATTTGTAGGGCCAGGAAGGACACAAGGGAGGATGCGAGTCACCAGACTGCTGTATATACATGTAAAAAGAACAAATTTGACACAATTTCTAAATATTGTATATATGTTATACTTTTGCATGCTCTACTTATTCATGTATACTTTTCTTTACTGACTTGAAGCTATACAAAGCTGACTCTATCTTTACTGTTTCTCCTACCAGTAATAGGAATCTGTTTAAGCTAAGGCTTTTCTAGGCAGTCGGCGTCTCTGTGACAATGGCTTAATGGTAGCCAGCAATACTGTTACTTTGGATCATTTGAGAAGTGATATGCAGGCAAGTCACACTCACTTTTTTTTCTGATACATTTCACAAGGGCAAGGACTTCATGAGTTCACAAATCTGAAAAACTTCCAGAGGCTCTCAAAACACGCTCATGAAATGCTCTCATTTAAAAGCAAAATGGCAAAATGTATACCACAGCAAAAGATAGGCAACATGTCAGCGCCACCAATCAAGAGAGATCTAGGTGCAAGCTCTAATTCATCCATGGAGATGTCCCATTCAGATCGCACTGCAAGTCTATCTGAAGAATGGCAGCTTCAAGACAGCTCAAAGCAGAAAATTCAGTCAGGCCTTCCAGTGAAGGGTAGCACTGGCTGTCACCAGGAAAATTTCAAAGTTTGCATCTTACAAATTCTGGCTCCTATAATATTGTCAAAATCAAAGAAAAATACATCTCCACAAAAGACCATAAAATTGTCCAAATCTAGCTATGCAACTGTCCTGAACAGTACACCATGCACTGTTAAAGGAAAATGTCTTTGTCCTTGAAACAGACCTGGCATTCTTGTGCAGTAATAGGAGCAGTTTATCATAATGAAAACACAGGCATAGGCTTGCCACTCCACTGTGATCATAAGATCAGGATCACTTTTCCTACCAGCAAGATGCTAGACTCTTTGCATATGCAGAAGTCAGGCTCTTGAATGTCAATCAGACCCACTCCAAGCTGCAGGCACCTGGAGCTTATGAATAAGTTATGTCTTGAACAGGTTTCTTAAAGATTGGCATTTCCCCCTTTTTACTTTCCCTTGATTAGACATCTTAAAATTAAGAAACATTAGATTTGCCATCTTGAGGAAATTGATTCTAGTATCCAATTCTGTCATACATGTAATGTTAGTGAGATTATGATCTGTTTTGAAGTGTTAAAGTTATGACACTCCTGTGGGAGAGCATATTAAGGCATCCTGCAATGGATGGCAAGTAATGATTTACCATACCTGATCCCTTATACAAAAGAAAACTTTTAATCAGAATTGCTCCTGTCTAAAGGAAATACGGGGACAAAGTGTGGAGCAGAGACTGAAAGAAGGTCATTCAGCGACTGCACCACCTGGGGATCCATGCCATATGCAGCCACCAAACCAGATACTATTGCTGATACCAAGAAGCACTGCTGACAGGAGCCTGATATAGCAGTCCCCTGATAGGCTCTGCCAGAGCTGACAAATACAGATGCAGATGCTCACAGTCAACCATTGGACTGAGCATTGGGACCCCAATGGAGGAGTTAGGAAAGGACTGAAGGAGTTGAAGATGTTTGTAACTCCATAGGAAGACAACAATATCAACTAACCAGACACCCCAGAGCTCCCAGGGACTAAACCACCAACCAAAGAGTACACATGGAGGGAAGCATAGCTCCAGCTGCATATGTAGCAGAGGATGGCCTTGTAGGACATCAATGGGAGGAAAGGCCCTTGGTCCTGGGAAGGCTCGATACCCCAGTGTAGGGGAATGCCAGGGTGGTGAAGGTGTGAGTGGGTGGGTGGGATCACCCTCATATAAGCAGGGGGAGGGTGGATGGGATAGGGGTTTTGTGGAGGGGAAACTGGGAAAGGGGAATACATTTGGAATGTAAATAAATAAAATATCCAATAAAAAAAGAAAAAAGAAAGTAAAACAACAAGAACAACAACAACAACAAAAAGAAAACTTAAAAAGAGTTGTTTGTACGATATCCAGAGCTCCCAAAACAGGGCAGCTTGGCAAATGTACTGGCAGCTTGGTCAGACTGGCAGCTTGGCCAGTCATTCAATGAGCCAGAGGCATCATGCAAGTTAGTCTTCAAATAGGCTTCAAATCACTCAGCAAACTCAGAAAAGTGGTAATAACTCCAATTCCAGGACCAGAGGCTACTTCTCATCCTTGAACCAGATATTTCAGAGTTTATAATATCCAAGTACATTCGGAGGCTAAAATGGAATATCATATTTCTTTCTAACTAGGTCAAGTCACATATAACACTGATTAAGAAATAGAGGCAATAGTTATTTTACTCTAATTATCTTAGATAAATTTATGACATTTATAACACTATTTCATAATAATATTATCAAAATTCTTACCTCAATGTATTTCCTTAATAACAGTTACCTACAAAGTGGGTAAATGTATAGTTTAGATGTTCATTCTTGAAGGCCTTTTTTCTTCCAAGGAAAAATAATTGCTTCCTGCCATGTATTCATATGACATGGTGCACAGGGCCATGCTGTGAGATTTACTTCACTGTTTACTATTTAGTTTCTTGTAATGCTTCTTATATGCTTATGTGCTTACCTCAGTTTCTTCAAAAATATCTGGGTACAAAATGGTTGGTAAGACATATTGTAGATTAGATAGATAGATAGATAGATAGATAGATAGATAGATAGATAGATAGATAGATAGATGATAGATGATAGATGATAGATGATAGATAGATGATAGTGTAGAAGTCATGGTGATTGGCAAATGGAGAAAATAAGTAAAGAGAGCTATTTTTCTGCTTTTTAATGACAAATTTAGTACAGGTTGTCTTTTAAAGAAGTTTTTATACTATTTTTATGTTTTAGAACAAATTAACATTATTGCATCACTTTTAATTGGCCCATGAATTATTAAATCCCTGTCAAGTCCTATATCATCATGGAAAAGAGTAATGTTTATGAATCATAAGAATTGAAGCATGAAATGTATGTGCAGAATTAAAATGCACATACCCCAGAAGGAAATGCAAAAAGCCCAAGAGCTTCTGAATGCACACCCTCTGAGAGTTCAACAATGTTTTCTCAGGCCCAGAAAAAAAACATAATCATGAATATTTAAATCACTTATAAATATCTATTTTCATTGATGAGAATATTTGCAATCTTTAAAGTTGATTTCAGTACATTTTTACAAACCTTATCTTCAGCAACATCAATCATTTCTCAGAGAAAATCACTCCTTATTTTAACAGAAATTTTATAGTAAAAAAAAATAAACTTCCATCAAAATAAAACATGCACTGAAAGCCACTGTCTTTGCTCTTCTAAATATTTCTACTGGTTTTTGGTATTCTTTACCAGTGAGGATATTCTTTTCACAATTACCGCTACCATGGCAACACCAAAACCACATTGCCATGTGCTGTGCTCTTGCTCTGTGTTTGACATGGCACCAAGTAAGTGACAAATGGGATCTAATTTGCCACTCATGTGTAAAACTAATAGGAATGTTGAAACAATAGGTGTCACTAACATATAAGTATAAATTAGTATGAGAGATGTATGTTCTGAAGATATTAAGGATAACAATTGCAAAATTGTCTGTATATAGTGGAATAGTGGCTGGCTGTTGTGGAGGCGGCATGAGCTGCTACATGGCTCAACTCATTTGAATGTTAAGGCAACCTTAATGTGTACCATTGGCACATAATACATTTAGCACAGTCAATCTTTAGAAATGCAACTGTACTGGTGTTCATCTAATTTATCGTCATGGAGATTTCTTCCATGTTTTGTCAAGATGAAGTTCTAATTAATAAAAAGAGTCATCTGATAATATGTAGCTAATATGATCACAGTGAAGAAATCCATGGAATTAAATATGTTGCTGAGTTCCATCATGACTACTGGGTGTGGTGGTATACCCCTGTAACCCCAGAACTCAAAGGGGATGCTGGGATGGGAGGGTCATTATTTTAAGGCCAGCCTGGGCTACGTAATGAGGGCTGAACAAGACAAGTATGATTTGGTCTCCAATAAACAATCAGAAAGTATCACAACATACTAAATCTTTTTTAATGGATGTTTTGAAGTTTCAGTGTGTGTGTGTGTGTGTGTGTGGTGTGTGTGTGTGTGTGTGTGTTTGTGCATGTGTGTGCATGCACACATGCATGCACTCATGCCTAACAAACACCATGATTGTACATGCAAAGGTCAGAAAACAACTTGTAAAAGTTTCTTCTTTCCTTTTTGTGGGTCTCAGGAATTGAACTTGGGTCAGCCATTTTGGTGGCAATCACCTTAACCTACTGAGGCACTTTACCTGCCCTCTAAAATGTATTTTAAGGTTTAGATAGAAGTTCTTTTTCATGTGTGAACTAAGTCCTAACTCATATGAAAATAGAGCAGAAGGAAAGGCTCAGAAAAATTCAAAAGCATGCAGAGGAGGAAAAACCTCTTGTCTCTCAAAGTCAATACTTCTGCCTTCTGAGTACAATACCTAAAAGGCTTTTACACTCGGTTCTGTCAGCTGAGATCTTCCTCAACTAGCTGGAAGAAGAGACCGGGTGCTAGGTCAGGTACAGCTCTCAAACACAATGACTCTTTGAGGAAAAGTGGATGAGCAGGAAGAGAGAAAACTAGAGAGACATATGAGTGACAGGGAGGCCTGAGTCCAAAGGAAGACCAGAGAAACATGTGTATGTTATGCAGCGCCTGTATCCTTGAAGTAGGTGATGTCACCATTGGGCACAGGAGGGAGATAAACAGATTTACATGGCAGCTTTTATACTGCCAACTGCACTCATCTTCTAATTCTCTACATTGAACAGACATGGATTATGACACAGCTATTAGGTATTATCTTTTCTCTACTGTGTTCTTTTTAAAAATATTTTTGCTTATTCTTTAAGACACCTGTAAAAGTGGCTCAGTACTCTCTTGACCCAGAAAACCCTAAAACTTCATTCAAAATAAAGGGTTCAAATATTTACATTCACCTCAAGGACATAGGTGACACTAGGCCATGAAGGGAATGCATAGCTAAAAAGAACTCAAATATTTGAAAGATGTCACTTTAAAGGAGCAATGTGTGCCACTCCAGATGTGTAATGGTAGGTTTGGTAGGTATGCCCAAGCTGGCATAGAGTGGGGCAAGAGGGGACACAAGATCAGTGACCCAAAAACTACTCTGGATTCTAGTGTCACATGTTTAAAGTTGCTGAGAGTAATGTTGAGCTGAAAAGTTTAGATGTAGGTTCTCTAGTCATCAAATCTATCTGCATGAAGAAAGCACCCAGAATGTACTGCTGAACCAAAGGAATGTGTGGTGGACTAATACATGCGTGATCTCTCCCCTGCGGCATTAAGATAATTCTTACTGAACAATGTACTCCTACACATTGTTCCTAAGCCAGAAGTGGAGGCTCCAAAGAAGAAAAGGATACCTTGGGAAACACACAAAAGAAACAAAACCTTAAGACACCAGAATGAACTCAGCATAAAATAAGTACAAGTTATAAAACTCTTATAATTTCATGTGTACAATGAATGCTCTTTGATCAAGGTGTCCTTAATTTACCCCTTATTTCCTTTCATCTCTTCTTTCTAGGCCCCCTCCTTTGATGTAGTTTGGTGTGTGTGACACACTGCATTTAATTAAGATTGCCTGTATGAGCAAAGGCATTTATTGTGTCCAAACAGAGTTAGGTTCCATTCCAGAACTGGAGGACGAGACTCTGGAGGTGGCCATTTGTTGGGTAACTTTTAGGTATATGAAAACTTTCAAGCTAGATTTTAGGTAGAGAATTAAGAATAAAGGAAAGAGAAAGTGTGTTGTTAATTCCATTGGTGCCTTCAAAAATATTATATTCTGATCTAACTTGCTTTCTTTGATTTTTGATACTCATTTAGATTTAACTCTGAGAAGGCTAACATTTCATGAGGTTGTGCCATTTTAAGTATAATTTTAGCTATATGACCTAGTTATGCTGATCTGACCATTTTTTAAACTATATTTTGGGAAAACCATGCATTTAACTTTCAAATTTTTATTTAGAATCAAGCAAAAAGCCAGCAACCATTAGCATTTTCACCTCTTCTGAAGATTTTCAAAGACACCCAGGGAGTCATGGGATCAGGGAGTTCATAGCTTGGCCTCCTTGACTTTTTTTGCTCACAGCTTTGTGCCTCTAGGTTTCTTCTACTTCCTCTAAGATGAATGGTTAGTGCACAAAGTCAATATTTAGCCATATACCAAGACTTCTAGGACTTTAAACATAAAACTTACATGAATAATTTTGAAACATGAGTTTATCCAGTGACCATAAAAACAAAATTAACTGTATGAACATTGCTTTTTTAAAGGTAGGTGTGTGTGTGTGTGTGTGTGTACATGGTAAGAGCATCCCAGCTCTACTCACTTTACTTCCAAATAGTTTCTTACATCCAGTTACTCTCCTTCTTTCTCTTTGTAGCTATTCCAGTCCATCTCCTCTGAGATGCCTCATTGGAATCAAAGCAGCTCCCTCTTGGCTGTGTCCAGTCTTGTCTGCATTCAACATTGCCACTGGATCCATCTATACGCAAACAGGCATCATGCTGCCATCCCTACCTTAAAACTCTCCCATGCTGAAAGCCAGAAAGCCAAGGTCTAAACACAGGCAAGGTCTGAGAGAAATACTAACAGTCACCATGAGTATCCTACCCAGTCCCATTTCTTAACACTTGGGGTGTCCATCAACCATGTACTTATTCCCTGGTTTGCCCCACGTCTACTATAAGCTTTCAATTCTTGTGCATCATCTCTTTGCTTGTCTAAAAAGCTTCATATACTGTATCAGCACCTTTTATATTATTGTTCTATTATCTTCCCCTTCCTTTCTTCCCTCACAGATTTTAAGCAAAATGAAAGCTAAGACTGTAGCCAGTCCTGGTGACTCACACCTGAAAGTTCAGTATCTCAACATCTGAAAGTCTGGACCAAGAGAATAGCCATGAGAACAATGCCAAGATACACACACACAGACACACACACACACACACACACACACACACACACACACAGGAGCATACAAATGCCAAGAGCAAAAGGCTGGATTGGTGTTCATTTACCTATGTATCTTTAGAGATTACGGCAGCAGCTTACATACACACAGCCGATGTCCAAGAAATGATATAGCAAATATTAATTCAGTGGATTTGAAAGGCCACAAAATAGCATTTTGGAAAGAAGAAATAGAAAATATCTCTGAAACACAATGTCTACTCACAGCATGTTCCACCACATGTCTACTGACCTGTATTCAGGTGGAAATGAGCTTCATTTTCAATGCAGGGCGTGAAAACTTCCAAGGGCTCGTATGTAGTTCTCTATACTGTGGCTCTACAAACAAGTTCTACAAAGTGTGTCGCAGAAGGCAGTCGTGAAAAGACCCAGCTGATCGGTGAGTCCTCTCAGAAGACAATATGACAAGTGAACCCAATCCTACCTGTGAGCTCTGCATTGGGCCACCACCCCAGGTCACAGGCTCTGCATGTAACTCATCTTGCACAAACTCGTTCTCTTTGCAGGCCGTGCAGATCCAGCAACAGCTCACTTCCCCTTTCCGTATGACCTGCAAGACAGGAAGGTGTTGCTTACCGAGAAGCTGGCTCCCCAGACAAGCTCCTCTTTCAGGTGAGGACTTGTCTTCACAATAACTTTGAAAAGTTTCCTGCCTGCTAAAGAGACCTGGGAAATGTATGAAAACCCATGAGCATAGACATCAGGAGTGGAAACCAACTCATTGTATCCTGAGTGTGGAAGCCATTTGGCAGCAATTTCATACAAAGTGAGTACATTATGGACTATATTATTTCTGTAGCACTTTTAAGAAGTAAGACATAAGCAGGGCATAGTGACACCACTTTCAATCCCAGCACCGGGAGCAGAGGCAGGTAGATCTCTATGAGTTCAAGGACACCAATTTACATAATAAATTCTAGGAGAGTCAGAGCTACATAGTGAAACCTCACCTCAAATAAAAAAAAATTTAACTATATCCTTATTTATTTATATTAACATTTATTAATTCTTTTAAAAAAGAAAAAAAAGATATATTTTTCCCTGAAAAAGTTTTTCCATTCTTTAAATATATCCAACAATACTGTGGGAAGGTGTAGATGGACCCAGAATGGCTGGCTACCTCCCAGGTTAGATCTTATTTATTTTGTATTCTTTTTGGTGACTTTCTCTTATGTGGATGGGTGCCTGAACCTTGAGACAGGCTTTTTTATCGAGATGTCAGAAACAGAATCATTTGATGTTCTTGATAATGTATAGTGTTTCAATTTTCTCAAAAAAATGTCTAAGAAATTTTGACCAGACTCATGTGTGAAGGCACAGCATGCTGCATCTCTCTCCCTCCATCCCCCCTCCTCTCGTTAAGAAGTTTTCAACTGTATCTAACAGGCATTTAGTTCCTTGCAGCCCAGCTTTCTCCACTTTGGAACTTGGCTTTGGTAGGAACTATCTGACCTTTGACCCTGTGCTGACGCCTTTCATCTACAAATATGTTGGGCTGCAATCACAATTCTCCAAGGATGTCTCTAACCCATCGGGCTGCAGGCTGGACTAATTGCTATATATCCAGTCTATTTTAGGAACTTTTCGGCCTCACTAATAAATTCAGATTCTCCAGTCCTTTATCCAATTGTGTATGTTCAAGAGGACCTCTGCATTTTGGCTGATGGAAACTGAAATAGTTCCTGGCTGTGTCAGCTCTGAGAATTTACTCTCCTGGGCATTGCCTTTTGCCTGGACTCTACAGACTCCTATGCTCACAGGCAGATTGCCAGTCAAGAATCCAAGGAAACTCCTGTGGTAATTTCTGGGACTGTTTATTTATTTCCTGCAGAGCTCCATCATCTTGCTTCTCTGTGTTACAAAGTATAGCTCTCTTGGCTTTCCCAAACTCAAAATTCTGTCTTATTGAATTAGCAAGATGGCCAAACTCTTGTGTTCTGTGGAGCTGAACAGTCAGGAGACTGCCTCCAGGCAGGAAGCCTGAGTGGTTTTTGGATTCTCCTTGCACATTTTTTTTTCACTTCCATGGCATCAAGGTCGAGTGCTGTCTTCCAATGTCAAAACACAGTGACTTCAAATGTTTTATCATGCTCTCTCATTGTTTATAGCAGAAGGCAAAGCCTGCACCCTGTTATTGCCTCATGTAGAGTAGCAGAAGTTCTTTGCTAGCACATTAAAAAACCCACACATTCCCATATGTAAAGTCGGAATTAATCTGTAATACTTCCATAATTTAAAGTGATAGACACCTGAGCCTTTATAAATTTGAAATTGATACCATCAGTTTAGAATTGTGAGAAAAGATCAAATGACGGAATATTCTCAACATGTGAAATGTTTTTCTTTTCTTATTTTGCTTTCAAATGGCTTTTTGAGAGTGCAGTGAAATTTAGTGTTTTTTGAAAAATAATTTTAGTTAGTCTCAAAATAGTATGGAAAATTTATGTTGCAAACAAGAATGGCTTTCTAAATAGTAGGATAAATTTTTAATTAATAAATGAATATTGCTTCCTTATTTTAATTAAGTCAAATAGTAATAGCTAATGTAAAATACTATGTATCAGTTCAACCAGCTTTAATCTTTCATTTCCCAGTTAAAATAATGTTGCTATTTTGCCAAACTCAGAAGATATTACTAAATAAATTTATCCACTCCACTTTCTGTATTCTTTTAACATTTCTCAAGTTTTAGTTCTCAAACAAAGCTTTGAGATCAAAATAGCGGGAGCTCATCAGATAGTAGATTTTATCAGGCATGGTGGTAGAACATTAGTGACTTTAAATTTTGTGGACATGTTACAACATTTCCATCATTGCAGAATGAAGGAGACGATAAAGTTAATCAAAGTCCCATGCAACTGAATTCACACAATACAAATTTTATATTCGATCACATGGCTGAAGTTGTTTGTTTTCCCAGAGAAAATGTGCTACTGACAAGTGTGTTGGACATTAGTATGGGCTATTATAATATTCCTACACCTCTGTTTCTATTTTTCTGTTAAATAGTATGGACTTTAGATAAAATCTGTTCTGTACAGTTATTTCTGTATAAAGCAGCAGGAAAAATTGGCAGCAAGTAGTAGAGATATACACATACATATACAAAGAGTCACATAGCCTGGCTATTCCTTAATCTTACCATGTTTCCAATGTAACGGGAAAAAACAAAGACAAATTACTTGCTTGATAATTTTGCTCAAGAATGAGTATCCAATCTCCCAAATAAACATCTTTTAGAGAATAATTCTGAAATTGGACAGAATAAGCAACTGTAATACACAAAACTACTTAACAATTTACAAAAAACAGGAAAGTATACAAAATAACATTGAAACAACAAAGTTTTTAAAAAAAAAAAGTTATTAAGGGTCACTTTACAAAAAATGATCAGAGAACACATAAGTCACATGGAATCTAAATCCCTAACTGCTACAGAGTCTTGCAATACTTGTTCTAAAACAGCCAGTGACTTTTTGATATATCCTGTGTTGAAAGAAGATAGTAGTGTAAATATAAAGAATCAAGGTTATAAGTTTATTTTAAAAGACATTATAAAAAACATAAATTTTCTCCATTGGTAATTTTTTTCAAGTTATGATAGCTACTGTCCGTAAAGCTGAGAAATCAAGTCCTGTAGTGGGGTACCACAAATGCTCAGGGCACACACCCACGTTGGGGCCAATTTGTTGCTGTAAGATCTCCTACCCGAATGAGACCAGTAAAGGAAAACACAACTCAATAATTATGGTAAAATTGCACACCTTGATTGGGCAGATTTACTACTACACTATTCTAATCCTCGGCTATGAGATCCCTTATAACTTGCGGTTTATCCAGGCCACGTGGTTGTCATTCCAGCTCCAGCGCCTCTGTCCTCGGCTTCCTTTTACCACCGGCTTCCTTTTGCTTTGACTTCCTCCTGCTTCTCTTCTGCCTCCCTTCTGCTCTACCTTTTATATCAAATTCCTCTCACTCTCTCTTCCCTAAGCCTTTTCTCCGCCTCTCTTTCTACTGCCCAATCTCTGGCTCTAGCCTTTATTTTACAGGTTTTAATTGGACAGGAGGTTTACAAGATGTCACCTGTGTACAGATTCAATCATCCTCTGCAGCCCCTCCCGAAGTGAATGGATCAAATACAAGGCTGGCATCCACTGGAAACTAGGATCAAAATACAAGGCTGGGCTATCCACAACAAGGAACAAATATAAGGAGTTGCTTAATGGACTCTTTAAGCAACATTGTGTCTATAAGAACATCTGACATCACATTGAAAAGTATCATGTGCCCTATAGTACTCAACAAATCTGCCTCTGTCCTTGTTGCTCACCCATAAATACAAACAAAAACAAAACAAAAAAATAATAACAACCCTCAAAGTGATGTACAAGGCTAAAGGCTAAAAAGGTTCTGTCTATCATTTCAAATTAAGCAATTCCCTGAGGTTCATATTTCTATTTTCATTTGAAACTAAACTACCTCTCTAGTAAAAAATACAATAAATTGACCAAAATCATGAGTGGAAAAAATTATTGCAGTTTTGAAGACTATAGTTTAGATATGTGACTGGACAAAACAAAATTACTTTACTGCACAACAAAAGGCATTACGTGGTGAGGAAATAGTTGCCATGTTCACTAGAACATGTAAAGATGAGAAAAAACCTTTCTTATCTTACCCCAACCTCTATCTCAAACTCAGCGTCTTCGAACACAATATATGCATGCATTTAAAGGAAGAAGGTATGAGAGAGAGAGAGAGAGAGAGAGAGAGAGAGAGAGAGAGAGAGAGGAAGAGAGAGAGAGAGAGAGAGAGAGAGAGAGAGAGAGAGGAGAACAGAGAGAGAGCAGAGAGAGAGGAGAGAGAGAGTGGGGGGGAATAGGGAGCAGGGTCTCTGTAAAAGCCCTGATACAAATCCCTTCATTCTCTAGCACTTTCTTTGTCTCTATAACCCCCACCCACACAGCACACACACACCCTTCACAAAAGCTTATTTCCTTAATTCTGGACACTCTTCCCTTTGTATTTTTAAAGTGGATCACTATTTATGTTTTTATTGTGAACTGTTGAAAATCCAGTGCTTAGAAATTGAAATCCACACTTAGAGGCAACATGCCAGTTCACATAACAACAAAGCCGAACAACATGTGGCCGTGGGATGATAAGAGCTGTGGGTTGGCTCTCAGCCCAGCTTCAGTATATTCTAGATGCAAGAACTAAGAAGCAAGGGACTCAGCCCCTCTGGGTCTCAGCTCCATCATCTGTAAAGCAAGACCAGTAACACCACCTCTGTAGAGTCACTTCAGCGAGTAGCTTGTAAGGAGTGCACTGTGCTTAGACAAAGACTTGCTGGGTGAATTTGAGTCCCAGACTTGGTTCCTTCTTCCCTTCCCTCTTCTTCCCTGTAACCTTTCTATGCCTTCCTACACATTCCTGTTCCTTCAGATCTCACTTTCTCTGTTCCTTTGTCCTTGCTTATCCTGATAGAATTGACCAATAACAAATTGCTACTGAATGCTTGTGTAGTTTAGTTTTATGGTTCAATGAAATCTGTAGATCTCTTCCCTACTCTCTTCTGAGTCCATTTGGCACACAAGAAGTACAAAGGATAAGAACAAAGAAAATAGGGTATCTTTTCCCTTCCCACCCCACTGTACACAAGAGGATCTTTGAACAAGACTCTGAAACCTTCCATGGTCCTTCTATTCCAAGAGAGGGAATAGAGCCACACTGTTCCTTATCTTGGGGTTGTCCCCTTATACTTTTATAACCAGTAAACTATATTAAATAGCCTCTATTAAACTGTATGGCATAGACTCTTTTGACTTGTTTAGATCTATAAGAAATAATAATAAAGGTATTTTGTTTACCTTGCCCAGAATTGGCTCTCCTAAGAAAGCATTAGCATCATAAGATATTATTTTTATAAGTTATGTATCTCTAAAGATAAGTAGCAGAAAATGGGCTTTTAATAGCATCAAAAATTATTATAATAAGGTTTTATGGATTCTCAGGAAAGATGTGAAATTATTGCTTTAGCATTTATGGTATTTGATGTGTAGAAGGGGTTGTCTTTTCTTTTAAACCTCCACTTCCCAGTTAATACAAATACACGTCTTATGATCCTTTTCAGGCTGACTCTCTTCACAATGGCTACTGGGAGCTAGCTTTCTATCCTAGACCTGGTAGGTGGCAAATTAGTGGTGTTAGCATATAAGTGCTATTATTTGGTAATGGGATTCAGATTTCATTTGTTTCTCTACCTCCCAAGGTGTTTATGGGAAATAAACACATATCTCCCTCATCCAGGTGCTCCTGAGAGCAGTACATTTTTATCTTGCAGAGTACAGAATATTTCTAAAATTGGCCCTTGAGAGATTTGCATTTATAGTAAGTACTCTGTAATGGCTCAGCCATGATTACTAGGATCTCCCATGATAACATCATATAGATGTAACACAGAAATGCTTTCAGAAAGAATTCAGCACCTAGGCAGACAGATATATATGCATACCACCCTGCTTCTGAACTTGGAGAGGGAAAAGGGTCTTTCTTCTGGAATGTGCAATTGAAATATGCCTGCATGAGACAAATGATGAATATTAATTTCTTCTGGAAGTAATATTCCCAATGACTTACCTACACATAGATCCCACCTTTTAAAGGTCTCACCCAATCACAGCTTGTTAAGGACAGGGTGTAAGGAGGGTTGTAAAGAGGTCTGAAATATGGTGAATTATTGAGAAAAGGGCTATTTTCCGTGCCAGTTTTCTCCCCCACCCTGTATCCTGAAAAATAAAATTATTCCATTAACTTTTCAGTATTAGTTTTCTGTATAAGCCAACTCAGTGTCCCTCAGACTAGAAAAGAGTCAGAAAGACACTGAGCTGGGTCTTCTCTGTTTGCCCCACATATGACTTGAATTATCCAATGTCCTGGTTTTCCTCTATATCCAAAAGCAACTAACCAAACAAAAGATCCCAATATACTAAGAATCCATTGGTCTGATACCTCCTAGTAACAGTCAAAGGAATGTTTGATGCCTCTGGTTCTCAAAGGACATACTCAAAGTACCACCAGATGGCCTCATGGGAAAGAGAGCCATCTAGACAAGAAGTGGATGTCTAGAGAAGCAGAGCTGTTAGCTCATGTATGGTGCTTTTGGTGGAGTCACACACACAACTGAAAATCTCTACATAGACCGGAAACAATCAATCTTCTTCACCCCACACTACCCAGACCATGATCAGCTACCTGGCAAATGTGGTCCACTGAATTTGCCCATTCTTAAAACAAAATACTAGAAGCTACAAAAGATTTATAAACAAGAGAGATTTATCCAGTTTGCAGCTTTCATGGCTGGAAGTCTAAGACTAGGACCAAACTATTTGGCTGCTCATGGGGCTTCTTCGGCTACATCATAACAACAAAGAGACTGGTTGCTTGCAGAAGAGTCTAAGCACATGAGTGACCTTACCTTTATAACACACTGCTGTCATGATAATCACTGCATGAGACAAATAATAAAAATTAATTTCTTGTGGGAGTGATGTCCCCAATGACTTACCTAAACATAGGTTCCAAATCTTAAAGGTCTCACCACCTCTCCACATGATCACACTGAGGAGTAAGTTTGTGCACAAACCTCAGTGGTACACACACAAACTAAATACCCACAGCCTAAGGGGTTAAGCATGGCCATGGTGGACCTAATAAGAGTCCATTATCACTCTATGCACCTATCCGCGGTGAGTGCAACTGCTTTTAATGTAACTTCCTCAGAGAAAGCACAATTACTACAATTGGTCTCAGAACTTCATTATTTCCTCAAAGTGGCTAAAGCTACCAAGAGTTGTTCAACCCTGACAACTTTTCTTAGCTGCTTCATGCTCTTAAAGGTTCCAAACCTTCCAGCATTTCTAATAGTTCATATGAGGCTTCTCAATCGTCCACAGAAAACCTTAGGCTAGGTTCTGGCCTCAGGAGACGTCAGCACACGGAGTATTCCTCAGTATACTTTGTGGTCACCTCTGCAGGAGGTGGGGGAATGAGTCTGAAACTTTCAGGCAGAGTGAACGATCTTGATGGCACAGGAAGGGGTCCAGAGCTTCACACAAGTTCGACTCCAGTCCCAGCTGTGCCTTGCGACATTTACGTGACAGCTTGTCTGCTTTCCTGAGATGAATCACAGCAAATTAGAGCTGGGGAAGACCTATTAGTTCATCGGAGCTGCATGCCTGCCAGCTCACCGCTCCTCCCCTATACTCCATTGCTTCCTGCATCATCCAGCCAGACTGTAAATAGCCTGGACCTAAAGCCTTCCTCAATGACCATTCTCTCCAGCACAACCATCAAGAAATCCTGTATTTAGTTTTTATTTTCTCTAGTTTTCTGCAGATAGTAAGGTTATCAGCTACTTACTTCCCTTCCTGTGAGTCTCTGGATATAATTAAAATTTGGAGATGCTCTTTGTTTAAAAATATTCATTTCAGGAGGACCAAGGTACTGGGTAGGGAAAGAGCAATGCTGTTCACAGCATCTGCTTGTTTTGGTTTTCCTTGTCCCTGTGATGATTGTCACTTTAGCCATATTCTTGGCATTGGCTAGCTTTTGCCTTCTTTAAATAATAGCTGGAACTATGACTAAGTGACATTGCTGGTTACAACGCAAGTTGGGCAACACAGAGGTTTGATATATGTATGCATTTTGTAATGATTGCCATAGTGAAATTCATTAACACATCCATCACAATCCATGTTGTACTTTAGATTCCCAGAGCTTTCTTTAGTAATAGCTGCCACTATGACTAAGCACAATGACTGGTTTCCACACTTGCTTCTGTTTCGATTTTTAATGCTGTTCTTCATCTTCTAGCTGCCTACATTATATGGAAGTCCCCAGTCTGTCATAGCTATTAAAATAAAAGCTTAAACTATTTCAGTAGTTTACACAGTTCCTAACCAAATATTAGATATCTAAAATCATCAAAATATGCCTATCTAAATATCTAAAAACCTATATCTAACCTTATAGTTACCTAAGTCTTAGCTTTCTTTGCAGTTCTGGCTGAACATAAAGGCAGCCATCTATGTATTCTCTCTGGATAGTCTTCTTAAAAATATCTGTTTTTCTTTGCCATTGCAAAAGGTGGTGAACTTCTTTGCAAATAATGTCCAGAGATGCATTTGTGCCTTACCTTAATCTGACCCTTTAAGCAAGGCTCACTGCACACAGACCGTACCATTCCGCTTTTGTTCATCTGGATTTTGTAATCATCAATATTCAGCACACCTTCATGCCAGGTTCCCACATGGACATAGTCATAGCGATTAGCCTCTGTGTACTGCAGATTCATAATGTCATACCTAACACAAAAAATAAATATATGTGATTCTTACCGGATATTTCCCCGATGAAGAAAACAAAGACAATTTGTAAATGGATTTTAGTGGAAGAAGAGAGATAGATCAAAGGGTAGATCATCACATCCCAGCACCAGTGACTGTCACATTTATACTTTATTCTAAACACTTCCTCTGATTCTCAGAGAATATCCATATACCATCCACTTTTATTAAATAATATATTGCTCTCAAAATTTTTCTGTTTATGCTTCAAAAGGTAATAATGTATGTGATTAGTTGATCAACCCTTTAAAAGCATGTAGTACCTTTGAACAAGTTCATACCATCCATGAAAGCATTAATTTCCAAGCTTGGTTACTTTTATTGCACATTCCCTTTTTATACTCAGTTGCCATTTTCATTACAATGAAATTTTAAAGATGGGAGGTATTAAAAAGCTTAGACCATTTGCTAAGTACAAGCAGAGTAAGGAACTTGAAAGAGGTATCTTTTAGTTAGGAAAGAGGTTAAGGGCTTGATTATATGTGACATATGTGTGTATTATATTTTGTATGTACTTCATACATGTGCAGTGCTTGCCGGAGTGGTGTCCATGTGAACTTGTAGAGTTTAAAAGATGACATCCAGCACCTCCTTCTATCAATCTCTACCTTACTGCCTTGCCATGCATCTCACTGAATTGAAGAGTTGGTTGATCAGTGAGCTCCCTGGATCTTCCTGTTTCTAATCCCCAATGTTGGGGTTCCAGTTATGAGTAACTCTTCCTGGTGTGTTAGGATTTAACTTTGGGTCCTCTTGCTTATTGTGCAAGCACTCTTACCCATATAACTATTTTGCCAACCAATTTATTGTTATGTACAGTGACATTCAAAGAGATCTCTTTTCTGATTGAGACAAACACTTGTAGAACTGAACAATTGGTGTCAGCTATTTCAGTAGCTTCAAATGCTGCGCAAAGGCAGAGTTGACATCTGAAATCTTCCTGTAGTAAGGATGGCATCATGTACCTTTCTAATTTTTTTTCTTCAAGAAATATTTACTGCAACAAAAATATCTTCTGGGTGCCTGAAGATATGTTCCTCCAGGGCTACAGTGGAGGAAAGTTGGCAACACACCGGACAGAACAGAAGATTTGCCATTAGGATGTGTGAACTGGAGCCTTGTTACACATTTTAATGGTAAGTTATGCTACTTAGGACTGCCACTAATCTCTTGGGGTTCTTATATGGATTTTGGAACCTGAGAAGAGCAGAAATGACTTTCTGATTGGGACACATGCATAGGTCCTATAGTTGGATGTCTACATCTTCTCCAGATTCATTTGCTAAGATCCTTACTCCAACTGGGCAGTGATAGGGTCATGAGAAAGGAGCTTTCATGTTTGAGATTCTTGCCTCTGCAAAAGCAGCTTGAGAAATCTGTCTTACCTTTCTAGTACATATGGACAACATTAGAATGGTTCGTCCATGAATCAGAAAGGAGGCCCTTCTCAGACACCAAACATACTGGTGCCTTGATCTGAGATTTCCCAGTCTTCCGATTTTGGTCCATCAAATATCTACTACTCATAAACCAAAGAAAACACACTATCTTGTTGTATCCCCACCAGTAAGGCTTGGAGTATATGTGATGCATTGTTTAAAATAATTTATATTTATATTATTTATATTTATTTATATTTATATTTATATTTCTAGGAACATGAGAGTATACTGGCAAGTTCTACTATGTAAAATACATGGAAAGACATTGGTGTTGGGATAGCCATTCATTTCCAATAATCTCTAATGCTCTTCCACTTTTTCCTACTATAACACAGGGTAGTTTGCCTAAGCTCTATGCTTGGCTTCTTTTTACTGGATCTGCAGAGAGATTATTTTCTGCACTGCAATGGACAGATCTTAACTTGCTGCACAAGAACAAGAGTCATCATGCCTCTTTGTTTCTTTATATTTGACGCAAGGAACTAGATGGTAAATAAGCAGCACATATTCCTCTTCCAGGACAGGTCTTCTACTCCCACCCTGATATCTCTGCTTTATCCATTCTGGGATATTTTTCTCTTGAAACTGTGTCAGACTGGTTCTCATTCTCAGCACTATGGACAGCTACTGTTTATCAGCCTGCCTTGGTTTCAGAAATCGCTTGGCTCTACCTGGCCGTATCTAGACAATAATTATCCATTTACTGTCATTGTTTAATGCTTTTCTTGATGTGCAGATGTGTCCTATTACCCATAGGGGAGCTCAGACATTCTCTCAGCACCCGGATTCTAACAGTTTCTACAAATAGCAGTTTCCTGAAAGAAAAGCAACTTATGGAAAATAAAGGAACTTTTTTCCCTAAGGTTTTAGTGGAAAAAACTTAGTGTTCCCAGCACTCAGTATTTATGTTTTGATATCTTTTGCATCTGATCACCTTGTTGAGCTATCAAATCATCAGGACTCTAGTGAGTAGTGACTTCTATGACTGGTGTATGCATGGGATCAATGACCTCCAACTCAAATTTCATTGAACACATGATGAACTTTTGATATTCAAACAAATCATTCATTTTCTTTTCATTTGTTCTGCACTTTACTCCATATTAGAATGTGGCACTTCCTCTCAAGCCCCAATGATGTCTTTGCAAGATGGTTTAACATCCTTATAAGTCACTCTCCCAAGACTGGAGACTTTTATTAGCACTTTTTTGTTTGTTCTTTCCTAAAGAAAGCCAGTTCACACTTCATTAGCATTTATAAACTGAAAATTTCACAATATTTTCTCATGAAAACACTTTCTTTAAAAGTTCCAAATGCTGGGGGAAAAAAACAGGAAAAAAAAAAAAAACTTGCAGTATCAAGGAAGGAATTCAGGCTTACCAAAAAAGAGCTTCCAGTACTGGCATGTAAATAATAAATGCAGCTTCGCTGCCCCCCGTTTTTTGTTTTATTTTTTGTTTGTTTGTTTGTTGTTTTAAACATCAGGGTTTCTTCCTGGCATGTTGTTGCCTTTTATTTGAGATATCCTTATGCAAATCATATTCGCAGGAAATCTTCATGCTGAATTCATTTTATGCTATGTGATGATTAACTGAAATATTTACTGAAGAGACCAAGAGCGTGTGATATTATGACAGGAGCTAGAAACCAACGGGAGGTGATGGGGGGAGAAGGTAAACTGACTAAGTAGACCAACTTTTATGCAGGAGGAAATGATGCCATGAAAAGGGATAGAAGGGAAGACTCCAAAGTCAAAATGTAATTAAAGATGAACTAAATAGAAGCTGATGATCTGCATGACTTAAAATTTGTTGACAAAGACATAACATTTATCCTGCATTGAGCTATTGGATTTTTTATGGAGAGATTCCACTAGGACCCCACAAGGAATTCTCCTCAGATAGAAAGTGACACCTCCAGGACAAGTCTGTCACAGTACTTGTATCATGACACAAAGAAAGCCTCCAGCAATTTTGCCTAATTTTAGGATTAGATAATAGCAGCATAGTGTAGCAGGGACACGGCAAGGCCTAGAGTCAGATCAAACTACCTCAATGTGTGACTCTATCACTTGCTCTCTGTGTGACATTCAGTGTAGCTTTGACACTCTGTCATTATCTGTCAGAGGAGGAAGTTCATATAGCAAGACTTAACTAATTTAATGTTTCTCTTTAGCATAGAGCATGTTTCCTTTGGATTCTCAAAATCTATAACATTCACTCTGGAAGGTAGCAGGGCTTGTATAATGGACACACTGGGCATCATCTATAGGCTCATGGCCTTTTGTCTTCCTGCTACAGATTTCAGTCCCTCTGCCATTCTTATTATCTCTTTCTTAGGAAAATGTGTATGAATGAATACAGCCAATCTTGACACAGAACACATTCACTATTTATCAGCTGTGTATGAGCTTACTAATGGCATCGAAGCAAATGTTGCAGAACAGATTGTATGTAAAATGACTCAATAAGAAATTATCCATGTACATATATATATAATTTTCTTAATTTTTTGAAAGCCAGTACAAACCAAATCCCAGTCCTCAGACCCTCAACTCTTTCTTCTTTTAAGATATATAAACAGAAGCATGTGTTACCCCGAGAAATAAACATGTACATGTAGGATTTTGTTCTTGTCACATAGAGTTAATCAGGTGCAATAGGCATAATATTTCATGAGAAAGTAGCATGTGCCCAGTCTTTGTTAAGGTCCTGCTATCCAGGTGTAGTGTTCTCAGGGAATTCTTAGGCATCCTGAGGAAAAGGACAGGTGATTTCTAGCCATGGGAGTAGCTAGCAGGATGCAGGGTTCTTGGAGTTATTGGAGTATTTTGACCTTTCTAAAAGGTATATGGTCTTAGTTTTATCTGTCTAGGTGAATTCATCTTCAACACTCCCAAATCATGGCACCAAACAGAACCCTAGTTGGCATTTGTCTGGCTCAAGGTTCAAGGGATACCTTACCTTCCAGGAGCATCCCCCTTCTCATCGAACCACACCTCCTCTCCAGACACTCCAACAAAAGAGGATTTGATGAGGAAATCCAGGAGCTTCCTGCCATCAATGGGCTTCATAGCATCACACAGGCCCACATGGCCGGGACACAGAGCATGGTGCATGTTCTGCAGCCCATGTGCCATGGCATAGATGGCGTTGATGACAAATCCCATTTTACTGTCCTGGACATAGTTTTCTTCCAAGCTTTCATTTCCTATAACAATAAAAACAGATCACTACCAGGGTCCCAAGCAAGAATCCAATCAGGGTTACACACCCAATGTCCAGAGCTCAATGCTCAGTGATTTCAGGGGCTTCAGACACTGACAGGGATCACGACACTGCTGAAAGCAAAGCTTGTTTTGTACTTGTGACCAACTATTATATTTTATCTGAAAACAGGTTTTTTTTTTCTTTCTGTTTCCCTTCTTTATTTAGTAAAGATTTTATGTTATGGAGCAAACAATATTGAGTTAAAAAATAAAGAATTTTCATATAAATAAATCATCAAGGAGCAATGGAAAGGATTATTTTCTTTCACAGGTAATTATAATGCAAACCTCTCTATCTCATGGTACAGAAAAAAGATTTTTGCATCTGTTATGATGATCTATAATTCATGCTAATTCAGTTTATACAATGTCTAGCCTCTAATGGTTTGTTCTGATGAGTCTACAATATTCTCATCTCTAAGGACATGAAAACCTAGGGTTAGAGTAATTACGTTTAAAACCCATTTGCCAATTAGCAGACACTTTGCTAAACTATTTCTTGGTGGGGAACTCATACTCTACATCAAATTGAGCCTTGTTCACCTGTAAATCTTATAACATAATTTGTTACTTGTGAATGTTGAAAAACGTGCAGTTCTTTCTACCTCTGTCCCAGGTGAATAAACCTCCCCCAGCTGCCAGCTAATTTCATAGCAACTGTAATGTTTTTATAATTTATATATATTATATATATATGTATATATATATATATATACATATGTATATATATACACACACACACACATTACATACATATATATACACATATATACGTATATATATATATATACACACACACATATACATATATATATATGTTTTTAGTTTTTTTATAGCCACATTGAAAATCTCTACTTTGGGACATGGATATCCATGAAAACACCTGAGAGACCACTGGGCTTTGAGAAATAAAAGTAAAAAATTTTGGAAAACAAAATCAACTTTGACTACATCACCAGCAATTTTTAGGAACTCTGGACTTGGTTCTATAGATTCACTTTGACTAAGATCTAGCTGAAGGTAATCAGAAAGTTCAGTAGTTTAGAGTATCTAGAAGGACCAGTAAGAAATTTTGACTTTGGTGTTGAACTTGGAATGAAAATAGAAAGTCTTAGAGCTCTATTTAAAGAATGGTCTATTTAGATGAAGTTGAAACTTGAGAGATACTTGTGTATCAACCCCGAGAGTAAAGTGCAAATTATGGAATCAACCAACTCTAATCCATCTCCCAGATTTGTTTCACACGTCAGTGTTAGGAGTGGAATTTGCTGAAGTGCCATTTGTCAGACTGAACTTTTCCAAGAGGAAACCAAGAATAAGGGAGGTCAAAGGGACATTTGAAAATCCACCCACTCAGAATGAATACACAGCATTTGATTGGACAGAGAGCAGAGATACTCCGCAAAAGTTGCCAAGTCTTTGAAATGAGGTGAGTGAGATCTTTTGGTATGTACAGTAAGACTGGTCTTAACCCAGTAGTTGTCAAATGGTACCTCATTCATCAGCAACAGGGAGGGATCTATTCTTGGATGTCTATGAAATCAGTGCTCTCGTTTTGATCCTTATTTAGGGCGATCACATAACTTATCCAAAATGGGTCATTTTTTTTTTCAGGATGAAAGTAAATGGGAAACATAATTATTCCTGAATGCAAGTGGGAACGAGGCAGGCTGGGGAAACCAATGCATGTTCTGGAGCCTATGACCTACAACTAACTATACCTATTTACTGATTATAATATGGGTCTGATTTATATATGTACATAGGTAAATATAAATGCAAGTATGTATGTCATATAGTTTTCAATACTGTGATTAATTTTGACTAATTTTATATTTATTTAATTTTAATGACAAATATGTAACAATAATTACCATTTTTGCATTTATGCTATAATAACACTCAGAATATGAGATATGCCAGAGAGATACTAGCTTTCCTACTTTATGGCTGAGGAAATAACAGGGTGTAATATGGACCTGAATACCTTTCCCCTTTCAGTTTTGCTCACAGGCTACCCAATGATTACACAGGAGACAGAAGACCGGGCATTGAGCTATGAACTAACATCTTTCCAAACCCAGTTTAAAGTGTCTACCTTGGAGTATTCCAGATGTGCAACAGATGCTTACTAGTGAAAAGTCCCAGCACTCAATCCACGAGCAGCATATTATGACCAAGAAGCCTGGCCTGCCAGTGTTTGTCATTGAGAGACCTAGGAACCTTGACAATGTTTCTAAGCGATATTCAGAAGATAAATTGTTCACACACTTCCAAATAAACCCACCAACACTTAGCCTTTCCTGTTTTCTTAGTCTTCTGGCTCTTTACAGGGAAGGGAAATTACAATGGGTGAGAACCTTCTCTTCAGATACTACCTGTAAGCCACAGAATTTCTGAGACTTCAAGACTCAACTGACCTACATAGTAAATGCCAGGCCAGAGCAGATTACATTGTGAAACCCTTACTCAAATAAAACAAAACTCAAAACTCTCTCATTGGGAATGGCCTCACCTACAGTAAAATATAGAAGTCTTTGCTCTCGCTGCAAATGAACTTGCACAGGCACATCTCTATGTCACTGCTATAAGACATCAGCACAGGGCATTTTCAGAAGTTTTGTGCTTATTTAGGACTGTCTTCATGTTCACCACTTATGGCTCATACCTTTGATGGTGCAGGACCCAAGATTTGATTTTCTGGTTTCACCCCAATTGGTACATGTTTAATCCTTAAAATTCTGTCTGGTATTAGAAGGTAGATATTCTTTTGATATTTGCATAGCATTCCTAAGTCCTAAAACTTTGATAAGTTTCACTTTTTTGTTTACCACGGTTCATCTTTGAGACAAGGTTTTCTATGCAACCCAGGCTGCTTTGAAGAAATGATCATACTCTTGCCTCTTCATTGGTGGGATCATGGATATAGATCTACATAGTTGGCTGATTTTACTTATGAAGTCTAATTTTACATAGTTTTAGATAGCATCCTCTGCATATTAGCATTGTTTGTAAAACCATGTTTAGTCAGTCTGCTTTGGGTTCTACTTCTTTGGATGCAGATTTAAGTAGTAAGCTCTATATGTCCCCTGTAGTTAACTATTCAAGATCCATAACAAGCAAGGACGGGGTGATGTACATGAGAAGGTATTTCCTACCAAGTAGCACTGTGCATGCATGCATGCAGCACCTTGACCAGTGACTGATGAGGGTGCATTACAGACAGAGTGATGACTATAGCAAAAACAAGCCACCTTCATGTTCTGAATTTTTATATAATATGACCTACTTTAAATGTCCCAAGTTACAAAATATAGACACTCTATTGAAATACTAGTTTCAGTAAAGCAACTTTGTTTGTGTCTGGACTTACTGTTTTAGTAATTCATTCCCACCAATGTGCCTATAAATCTAGTGGTATTGACTATTTTCAAATCAAAGTCCTTGGGACTAACTCCAAATTCAGAAGGCAAATACAATAAGCAATATTTTATTTTCTCATGAAATAGGGAGAAATCTGGGAAATATTACTAAATATGTTTCTCTCTGGGGTGATGGGGTGGGGATTCTTTCCATGTCTTATCATTTGTCTCTCTACTGCTTCATTTTCTTTAACAGTTTTATGTTCAATCCACAATTTGATACAGTGTCATTAAGATTAAAATAGAAAGGTCGATGATTATTTTATATTGTTAACAAATCAAGTGAAGAAGATGACATTTGTATTCCTTTGCATTGTCAATTATTAGATTTATTGAAGGAAGATTAATCAGGCCATTTTTAAAATTCAGCTTCCAAGTATACAGTGCCCTCAATTTGGCTTAAAGGCTTAGGCAGCTAAAATTTCTATCTACCTTTTCCAGAGGGAATTTTTGATAAAATTTAGAATAGCCTCGTCTTACCCATGTTCAGGCCGAGGATCTGCGAATGTTTCCTCAGATAGTAATTTTTTTCCATTCTGTAAGGATTCTCTCTGCTAATATCACAGAAAAAATGACCCTTCCATTATTTTCTGTTCAGTGTATTAAAATGTAAATGGATTCATACTTGGAATTGGAGAGAAAAAGAAAGAATCATTTAATCAAGTCTATGTTATTGCTGTTATTATAAGTTGACTTTCTATTGCTTAATCTGACCTGTTCTTCATGTGTGAACAATTTAGACATCTAAGTACACTCTAACAGTCCATTGTTAAGAAATTTCCCCATAACATAAACAGAAGATATCTTACAGATTGAAGATAATATATGATGAGCCTCAATTTTCTGACAACACTACTGCTTTAGTTAATTCATATTTCAAAAAATGATGGTGCATGTGAGTAACACATAAGGCAGTTGCTGGTGTGTATCTGAGGATCAGTCAGTAGCATTCAGTTGAACTGCGGGACTCTGTGTCTCTCTAGAAGGGAAACAGGCTGTCCCTTTGCTTTGTTATTTATAGGGTTCAGAATAGCACAAGAGAGGTGCAAACCACACTCCCTGGAGTAAAATCTTTGCAGATTTGCAGTAAACATTGGCAGCTAATTGTAGAGATGCAGCATATTACAGAGGGCTGGCGGCTTTTGTTGAGTATGGGAAGTCTATCTGTTGTTAAAATACACCAGGAACCAGCTCCTTCATCAACAACCGGTTATACTAGAACCATTTAAAACCTGTTCCTCTCTTGTCTCTTCTTGTGACCTCTCTTTTTCTCCTCAAGAGGCTGTGGCCACAAGCCTGAGAGGACAAAAGGAGCAGAGACTAAGAACAGGGTTCTGATGGTCGTGAGTATGTACAGAATAATCTCTGGAAACAACTGCAATGAGATGAGTCTCTATTATTGTTCCAGGTATAGGGTATATAAGGGCTTTTCAGGGTATGGGTGGAAAGGGATAGTTTATCATGACATCTAGTGATCAGGAAGGGCTGATTGGTTATAATACAACACCTAATACCATGTAGGCAGGGAACCAGAATGCTATGTGTGTGCCGAGTTATGCAGCTTTCATAGACTCTATACAAGGTCACTTTTCAGACATGACCAGACGAAGCCAGCCTCTTGTGTTCAGGTACACTCTCTAGAAAACAACAGGCATACAGGGAAGCCCCACTAACAAAGAATGCCCCCAATTTTGTGCCAATCCCAGAAAGCCATCCAGTTATGGAGAGTGCTACCTTAATAACGAGGTTCCTCAACATCTTCTATGTGCCAAGGATCTACTTATGTAGCACCATCTCTATTTCTTTATGAGTGATAGGAAGAATATTCTCTTTTATGCATGGGGTCATGTCATTGACTTCTCATCTGCAGGGTTTTTTTGTTTTTTGTTTTTGAGTAGCTCTACTTTCATACTCCAAGTGACTTAGTCTGAGTGACTTAAAAGTGTGACTTAAAAAGAGTGACTTTAGCTGAAACGTAAACACTGAGGAGAAAACTATTATTCTATGGCTACTTTACCTACAGCCTAACAGAATAGTTCTGCTACCCAACATTCATGTTATTATAAAAATATAAGCATAAATTCTATATGATGATATTGATATTTTAAATCCAATTTGGTGGTTGGCTTTTGACCAGTAATATACAGTATTTATAAACTGACCAATCCCTGTACCTAAAAATATCCTTTGGGACATATTAATTCATAAGTCAGATTGGTGACATGGGAGCATGGAAGGCTGCCATTTGCAGGGAGAACTTTGGCATTTAAACATAGGACATGTGGCATCGGTAGGTTATACTGTGACTTTTCACTTCAGATTGACTGCCATGGAGATTATGTGGATCTTCTATACTGATATTATAATGGTTTATCATTCTAGCTAAACTATGACACCACATTGTCCCCATGTCACAACTTTTGGGGTTTCTTGAAAGCCAGGTTCCTTTTCTGCGATGTCCCCAAACAACAACAACATCTCTTAAACAAATCAAGTTTGGAATTCCTAAAGGTCCAATAAAAACTCACTGTTAGTAAGATGTAGTCAATAACTGTCACAGAAATTAAAAGCGTAGCTTCTAAGATCAATATTGTCAAGAACACATAGACAAAGAGCTTTTAGCAAAAATTATCAATAAAACACATGCAGGAGCTAGACTTCATGCAAATCCATTTGGATATCCCAAACAGGCTCAGACTGTGAGGAGAATATTTACAGAAACAAGAAAGCCAAATATAATTCTATACTAAGAAAGACCACCTTGAGAGGTCACGGGGATGATCTAAATCTGTTCAAATTATACTCAGAAAAGGAATGTAAGCATTTTTCTACTCCAGTAGAAGGAAATTGCTTCTCATGGGACATGTGTTAACAAATCTGAAATAGCTATCCATGCGTATAACAAGGTTAAACAAATAAATAAATCGATGGCAGATGGTATAAAAGAGTGCATCATTGGTAGAATGGGAGATTATAGAAAAGCAAAAACAAAGTTAGAATAAACCATGCAGCATGAGATGAGGCCTGGAGATATCAGCATGCATTTAACATAAGCTAATGAATTTATATAAAAATGTCTACATGTGGTTTTAAATACTTTAACATTTTCATGTGTAGGTACCTATAGAAGACAGAAAAGTATTTCCAGTCCCTTGGAAGTGAAGTTGACTGTGGGACACCTGCTATTATAGGGAAAGTTTCAAGCACACCCAGGACTCAGATCAGATCAGATCTTGGTTTCTAATCTCTCTATGTCTCTCTCTGTCTCTCTGTCTCTGTCTCTCTCTGTCTCTGTCTCTCTCTGTCTCTGTCTCTCTCTCTCTCTCTGTCTCTCTCTCTCTCTCTCTCTCACACACACACACACACACACACACACACACACACACTAGCACCCTTTTGAAGAGATAATCAACTAAGGATTTAGAGGTGGGACTGAAGAGATGACTTTGTAGTTAAGAGCACTGGTTATTCTTCCAAAGCACCTGGTTTTGATTCCCAGCACTCACGTGGTACCACACAACCATCTGTAACTCCAGCTCCATGGCATTCAACACTCTTTTCTCTTCTCTACCGTCATCAGGCACATAGATGGTACACAGACATATGTGCAGAGAAAACACCCATACATATAAAATGAAATAAAAATAAATCTTTAAATGCTTTTTAAAAATAGTTATATGGAATAAACAGTAAATATACACAGTAAGCCTGGCTGGTGGTGGGGTGGGTGCTGTAATCTCCAAAAGTAAAAAACTCCTCAAAACTAAACAACAAAGTAAAGTAAAAAGATATCCACTAGCCAAAACCAAAACAATTTTAACAACCAATCCAAGAATTTAGAATGAGAATATGATCTAACATATAAAATAACTGATCATGCTGATACAAGTGAAATATCAATGAAGATAAATGGAGAAAAAAGTAAGTCTTCCTCCACAGTAATTCCAAATAATGTGGGTATCTTCTTTGTCCTCAGCAAGAGACAATGTGATGCTGCACTGCATGTTGTGACATGAAATTAGTGACTTAGTTCCAAGGGTTACAGCATAAGAAAGATTATACAGGTAAATCCACAGTAGAAAGGTTTGGTAAACACAGCCTTGCCCTTACCCATGGGCCTAGGGCTAAACCAGTGGGTGCTAGACTCTATGGATGTGTTCTACCAGTCACAGAGTTGAACTGCTAGACGTATATTAGCTAAGCCTAAATTTAAGGATGTTCTATAAAATACCTAACTGCTACTCCTAAACACTGTCAAGGTCATTATACAAAAGAATGATTGAGAACTGTCCCAACCCAAAAGGAATTCAAAAGGGGAGGGAAAAGGGACTGAATATAATATTCTGAATAAAATTCTGAACTGGAAAATAAGAGAAAGGAAAAGTCAACAAAAATCTAAGGAAGTTTGAAGTTTAACTGATAATAATGTAGCAATGATGATTCTATTTGAACTGCGGCAAATGTCAGACTCCAATATAAGACACCAACAACAGGGAAAGGTGAGAGCCAACTCTTTGAACCTATTAAGCTTTCTTTGCAGGTTTTCTTTAAAGAGATTTTAAAAACATCACAACAACACCAGTTTTCTTAAGTGTCTAAGAATTAGCATCGTATTTCAGCCCAGTATCAGAAGTAGCATCCTCAAATGCTCTATGGCAGGAACTTAAGTGGTTTAAAATATTATCAAATTCACTTTACAGGAACTGTTGGATTTGATGACATTGGCAGACCCAGCCCCCTCTCCCCCAGTTCTTTCCCCACCTCCTCTTTCAGCTTTTCCTTCTAGCCCATCTCTGTTTCTTTGTGACTTTTGCCAACACCACAGAACGGCTCTGTACCAGGAACCCATAGTGTCTACAGTAGGTGGGGACTCAGGTCCACCTACCTTCATTGTCTTCCCTGTCTTCTATTCCAGTTTTTATCTGATTTCTTAATCTTATTCTTGCCGAAGTCTGTGTATAGAAGCCCTTCCTCCCCACCCAACTCCACTCTCTAGGGACTTAGTCTGTTTGGTGTAGATCTATAGCCTCTCTAATTCTTCTTTTCTGCCCCTGATATCCTTTCCTTCTAACCTATATTCATTCCTTTGTGAAACCAAGTGACTAACCTCAACATTTTATACCAGGGATACATTAGCCACCACACTTGGCCAGGACCCAGAGTGTGCAACAGCAATCAAAGAAAGAAAATCCATTCAATCAAGATGAGACCAGATACCTATGCCAAGAACCACTTCAAAGATTTCTCTAGATCCAAATGCAAAAGCAAGAACATGAACAACAAAGACAATAAGCCTCCTCTGGAAGTGGGCAACCCTATTGCCATAGGGAAAAGCAATGTAGCTGAAGCATAAAACAGGAATAGGTGATAATTATTTCCTGGGATTAAGGATGAAAATTAGAGGCCATGTGGATCAAGTAGTTTTCCAGGGTCACTCAGCTGGGTAACAGTAGTTGCTACATTAATATCCAGTTTATCTGACTTCAGATCTGTGCATCCTAAGTACAATGTTCTTCTGTCTCTTGCCTGGCTGTAGCCTCAGAGTACCATTATACTTGGTAATATGTGGAAAGACAAGACATCTGTCACCAAATTGATAAATGAGTGGTTTGTGTACAAATGAAATTTGTCCTATATTTTAGACCATATAAAACTTAAGAGACCATCTATATGTTTCATCCCAAGACAAGGTAGTCATGATTTGATTCATATAAATGATATATCTATAGAGATAGAACTGTTTTTATGACTCTTGCATATGGATACTCCATTCATTACTCTGAAAAGTTAAGGTTAATTACAGAACAAAAATGATTTGAAAAGAAACATTAAGAATCATTATTCTTGATTCTTTGAACTTTGGACTAACCTAGCCACAAGATGCTACTCAACATTCTCAGACTCTGAAATGAACATTCATTTCTTTAACACATGTGTTTGAAAAATCAAAGACAATTCTGTTCTAGGAACACATACCCACAGGAGAGTAACTTAAAAATCAAATTAAGCAGGTGTTCTTTAGGCATTTATACAATCAAAGTGCTTATATTTGGGGGCCAAATGGAAAGAAACGTCTTTGAAGAGGTTGCAGGGCACCACAAAGAGCTTCGTAAGCATTTGTTCACACTTCATAACCAGAATGAAAATAGTTATCTACAAACAGACCTTGCTCAAAATTACCAAAACCTCATCAAAAGGCACTCATTGGGCATCTGAAATTTAACATCTGTGGGCCAATATTTCTACCAATTTTGGTCCCCCACCTCTCTGCTTCTGTCTCTCTCTCTTTCTCCTCTTTCTCATGTTCTTTCTAGTGCTTTATGGGAAATCCACAAATGTGGTCAAGGGCTACTTCATTTACATGCATCCCCTTTTCATGTTGTTCAAGGCAGTCTTGTTCTAACATAATAAGAAAGCCATTTTCAATTATGGTTGATGGTTTAAATTAAACAGCAGTTCTTTCCCTGTGGCTGCCAATGTGCCCAGTTGAATCTCCAAGCCAGATAAATAAATTCTGTAGAAAATGGAGAGAAAAGAAATGATCAGTAAAGAAAGCTGATCATTAAATTACAAAATTAAGAAACCAAGGTCTATGTTTACAAGGTTAGTGAGATGTAATAAACAGCAGAGAGCAGTAGCAAACAATGTGGTAAACAGATACAGTAGGCTGTGTATAATAATGGAACTCTTGCCATGCATGTGTTCTTGCATGTGACATGCATGTGCAGGTATTCAAGGCTATGCATTGTTTTGGGATCTTCTGCTTTGCAACCTCCTCTAAGTGAACTTACAGAGGAAGAGGAAACCTCATTAACAAGGGCACTCTGAGATGTCTAATCACTGTGGCTGAGCTTAGAGAAAAGGCTCTGGTCCCAGATCCCTGATGACTTACATAACTGCAAACAAAACAGTAGGAGTAAAGATGACTTGCATCCTCAACTGTCAACACTAAGGACTTTACAGAATTAATTTGCACCAAGTGTGTGTACTCACTTTGTCTATCCTCAGGAATATTTTGAAAGGGAATGCAGAGAAAAGGGTGGTCAATACAGACAGTGCCATGCTGATCAACAGTGACAGACTTTACTAGTGGTAAGGTCAATAGAAAACACATTAACTTTTTTGAGTTCTTAATAAAACCTTTAAAATGGGGGTTTTTTTAAAATTTTAGTCAAAAACCCCCTTTTTTTAAATAAAATAAAGGTTAAAAAAATTTAAAGGGGTTTTTTTTCTCTCAAAAAATTTTTAAAACCTAAAGGAAGAAGCACTTCATTTTTTTAAATCTTTTGGGCAATTTGGGGAAAAAATTGTCACCACCAGGGTCTCATTAACTCCCCGGGGGGTTTTTGGGGGTCACCAGGGTACCCCTTTTTTTTGGGGGGCCCCGCTTTTAAAAACCCCCCCCGGGGCCAGGGCCCGGGGGGTTCCCAAAGGGGCCTACCCCCCCCGGCGGGGGGCCCCCTAAAAATGGGGGGGCCGGGGGGGGGTTTTTTAAACTTCCGGCACCTTTCCCTTTCCCCGGGAAATCCCCGGGGTTTCCCAAAAGGTTTTCCCGGGGGCGGGCCCCCACCTAATGTGGGGGAACCTTTTCCAAAATTTATTTATCTTTATTTCCCCCCCCCCCCAAAAAATCACACCGGTAAATGGGGGGGGGAAAAAAAAGGGGTTTAAAATTTTAATTGGGGCCCCCTTTTTTTTTTAAACCGGGGGTGAGGTTTGGGGTTCCCCCCCTTTTTGGGGGGGAAACCTTCACTAACCCCGTTTAAAATTTTGGGGGGTTTTTAAACCCCCTTTTTGGGGGGGTCCCAATCCCTTTCTCCCTTTTTGGGGGGGTTTCCCCCTCCCCCCAGGTTCCCCTTTTTCCCCCCAAATTTTTCCCCCTTTTTTTTTTTAAAAATCACTTGTTTTTGTGAAATTTTGGGGGAAATTTTAAAAAAAAAAAATTTTTTCCCTTTTCCTTTTTAAAAAAATTTTTTTGGGGGGGGGGAAAAAAATCCTGAATCAATTTTTAAATCATTTGGGGTTTAAAAACTTTTTGGCATTTTTTCCCCCCCCCCCCAACCCCCAAAATTCCCCCTTTTAAACTATTTTTCCGTAAATTTTTGGGGGTTTGGGTTTTTATTTTAAACCCCCCCAAAAGAAATTGGTCCCGGGGTTCCGGGGGGCGTGTTGGCTCAATTCTTTTTCTTTACTGGGGGAAAGGCCCTTGCCCACAGGGTTTTAGGGGGGTCCCCTGGTTTACCCCCTTGGAAAATAACCGGAAACACCCCCCGGCGGGGTTTCGCGCAGTAAACTTAACCTTGGGGAAAAAAAAGGTTGTCTTAAATTAAAAAGGGGGGTTTTGGGGAAATTTTTCTTAAAAACCTTGTGATAAAAAAAGGAAAAAAATTTTTTTTTAAAAACACAAAAGGGGTTTTTTTCCGGGGGAAAAAAAAAGGGGGGGGTTTTTGAACTGGGGGGGGGGGCCGTTCCTTGGGGTTTTGGGGCCTTTTTGGGACCCCAAAATTTCCCCTTTGTTTTTTTTGAAAAAAGGAAATTAAAAAATTTTAAAAAAAAATAAGGTTTAAAGATGGGGTATTTTGGGTTCCCCGGGGCCGGGGGGGCCCCCAAAGCTTTTTTGGGGCACCCCCTTTGGGGGTTCTATTTTCCCCAAATTTTAACTGTGGAGTTTTTGGGAAAAGCTCCGGGGGGAAAAGGGGTTTACAAAATGGGCTTTTAGCTCCCCCAAGCCCCAGGGGGGAAGGGGGGGGGGGAAAACCTGCGGCCCTTTTTTCACAGAAAATCCCCCGGGAGGGGGGGGGAAAGCATTTGGGGGCCCGTGAACAAAACCCCCGAGGGAAAAAAATTCCCCCAAAAAATCGGTTTTGGATGTTTTTGAAATGGGCGAGATAAAACCCCGGGGGACAACCAAAAACACCCCCAAAAAGTTAGTAAAAATTACATGCGGAAGGGTTTTTAAAAAAAATTTTTTTTTAAAAAGGGGGAAAGGAAACCCCCCTTTCCCCCAAAAAATTTTAGGGGGATCTAGCGGCCCTTGGAAAAAAAGCATTTGCGTGGGAGATTTTTTGGGGCTATGGGGGGGGGGCTGGGGGTCCCCCTCTTTTTATTGGGAAAAGTGGGAAGGGGGAAAAAAGGGGGGGGGGGGTATGTAAAACCCGGCCCTTTTTGTGAACCCGGTGGGTTCAGGGGTTTTTTGGGGGTTTTTAGCACACCCCGGGGGGGAATTGGAGGGGTTTGGCCCCCCAAAAAAACCTTTAAAATTAACCCCACATGGGAGCAAAGGGCTTAAATTTTTTGGGTTTGGGTCCCTAGTCGCCCTTACGCATTCTGGGGGTGTTTAGCATGGCGGGTCACGGGGTTTTCTGGTCTTTTTTGCAAACCAGGGAAAAAGGGCCGCAAAGGGTTTTTGGGTTTTGCTCACCCCCAAGTGACACGGCCCGGGGAAATTTCTACCAAAATCAGTTTGGGTTAAGGGGGGGCGGGTTTGGGTTGGGGGTTTTTTCCCCCAATTTTTAAACTCCAACCTTGGGGCCCAGGCCCGGAAAGGGCTGGGCCCGGGGGGAAGGGGGGTGGGGGGGGCCCGGCCCCCCCAAAGGGGAAAAAAGGGGGTTGGGGGAATTTTTTCCCCCGGCACGGGGGAAAAAGGTCCAACCCGGGTCCAGGCCCAAAGGGGTGAAACAGGGGGCAAGGGCCCCCCCAACCAGAGGGGAGGGGAAAAGGGTTTTGGGCCCCAGGGAAAAATTTGGGAAAGAAATTGTTAAAGACGTTGGGGCCCGGATTCCCTTTTGGATTTTCCTTGGGTTTTTAAAAGGGTTTTAAACTGTTTTTAATTGGGGGTGGTTTGGAGCCATTTTGGGGGCCATTTAGGAAAAGGGGGCCGGCGGGTCCCCGGGGTTTGGGGCCCCGGGCGGGGGCCCCCCCGGGGGGGAAAAGGGGGAGGGGAACCCCGGGCCCCCCGGGGAGAAAGGCCCGGGGGTGCGACGCCTAGGGCCCCGGCCCAGCAGCAGGCCCGGCCTCAAAGGCCCGTGGCCCCGGGGCCCTTGAGGGGGGGTTTTGGGGGCCCGGGCCTTTTTCCAAAAGGGGAAGGGCCCGGGTTCCAAAGGGGGAGGCTTGGGGGGCGGGTGGGCCCCCAAGTGAGGAAACCCTTTTCCAAAAGGGTTTTAAATTTTTCCTGGTATTAAATTAAGTACCCCCCCAAAGGGGGGTGTTAAAAACCCAAAAGGGGGGGGTTTGGGAAAGGAAAGGAATTTGGTTTGGGGCCCTTTTTTTGTAAAACCCCCTGGGGGCTTATTTTTAAAAAAATGAAAGGGAGGGGGTTTAAAGCCTTTGTAACAAATTTGGGGTTTTAAAATTTTAAAAACTTTTAAGGGAAAGGAGTTCTGGGGGCAGGGGAAATCTGGTTTTTCCCCTTGGGGGTCGGGGGTTTTAGGCCCAGCAGCAAAACCAGGGGTACCTCGCAGCCCAAATGCTCCTGAGGAATGAAAAGAGTGTGTGAAGTAAAAGGAATTTTAAATTTTGGAATAAAAGGGTGAAAAAGATCATTCAATTAAGTTTTTAAAAGAAAAGAAAGAAAATTTTGTACCGCGCAACTGCATTGTCATTTTTAAACGTTCTTATTATGAGAAAAAGCACAAAGCAAAATGTCCGATTCCTGCTATTTGTAATAAAAAGGGTGAAATAAGGAGGTCCGCCCTAAGAAAAAAAGCCAATCACTTGGCTCCTTTATGGACTCCAAAAAGTCTCATGGAGGGATGGAAACCTTTAAAACTGCTATTAAGCCTGGGGAAACTGAGAGAGTGAAGACAAGGACAAAAAGGAGAAGCTCCTTGGCTGTAAAATGTAGACAAAACCCAAACCACAGGAATTGTGAATGAAACATGGATGTTTCAAGTTTTAATGACCAGACTTAGTAGAGCTGACGATAACAAAGGCCATTATTTATTGAACTTTGCATAGTGAGTCAAAGAATCTTAGGGTTTGAACAGTAGGTGAAAGAGAAGCCCTGTCATTTCATGAAGCACAGAGCACACATACCATATCTTGGCCAATATTAGATATTATAATTTCACATACTGTAGGTCAATATGATACATGGACAATTATTAGTGTTTTTTGCCTTTTCTTGTTATTAGAAGGAGTAACCTCTTTCTCCTTTCTAGTATATTTACTGTTCCCTTGCTGTTTTGAAATTAATAGTGATAATACTTAGTGTAGTAAAATATTTTAAGTAGGTCTCTCCTTTGTTTGTTTTTGTTAAGTCTACTGTAAATAAACACAAAATGTTTCTGATTTATCAAAGCACACCATTAACTTATATCTCCCCAACAGGAACTTCTTGGCAGGAAGCAGCTGGAAGTAATGCATCTGGATTTCTGCCATAGCACACAGACCTCAAGTTCCATGAGAAAGCAAAGCCATGTGCAGGCAGCAATTCCAGGAACTAGAAAGCTGCCTTAATGTTTTTTGCCTATTTCCATGTTTAGTTTGGGGTCTTTGTTTACTTTTTCCAATGAATATTTTATCAATATCTCTCCCAAGTGAAACTCTTTTATTGAAGAATTAATCTACTTACCAACATGCAATAACAATTTGTAGCCTCTTTTAATTTTACAATCTTTTCTTTCTTTCTCTCTCTCTTTTTAATTAAAGAGGAAATGTAGTAGAGACATCTAGACATAGAAAATTGAAACATTCCTAATATCATATGTCCATCACCAGGCAAAACTGGCATATTACAGACTGGATAAGGATAGAGAGTGAACTCTTGTGTTATGCTGTACAAATCTAATCAAAAATAGAACCCTGAGCCCAGGGAATATTGTTTCAAGCTACCCTGATGTACCCCTTATAGGACATGTTCTCAGAGCATTGTCCATGTTCTCAGTAATGGCAGTACATTTAGAATTATGATTCAGAAGTCCCTTCTAGAACTAGGAAGGGGCCAGATAAATAAATTGAACAGGAGAAGGTCTGGGCTAATATCTTAGAAACATGAAGGAATGGAGGAGTCATGCAGACACCCATAATAGATGGTGATCAGAGTAGTCGCCTTTTTTATTGGGGAGTTTCAAGTGCAAGAATTCTACCATACTAATAATAAAGGATTTTTAAAGCAAGATTTATAAGAAATCATGGTTATATAGACATTATTAGGAAGGACCTCAAGCATAGAGAATGTATAGAGACATGCATTTGGACTGGGTTAGTATGACACTGTGTTTTAGAATCAAAGACTGACCATTTTCTGGGGAAAATGCAAAGACCAAAGGACAAGACTAAAATGTTCCAAAGATGTTGTCTCTTAGCTTTAGTGATTTGGTGGGTATGATTAGACTGTTGTTTCCACCATCTTTACCAGGTACATTCTAGGTGGCAGAATATTGTTGTTAATAAGCAACAGACATAACTTCCTGTCCCCCGGATCATGTCTCATACAATAAAATAGAAGTCTCTCTCCAAATGAGAAATTGCTTAGTTTACTCCCTGGCTCTATTCTGCCCCATTCCTTCCTTCTTGAGAGCAACTTCAATAACTCAGTAGGCAAGGGATTCAGCTTCCTGCATTCTCCTAATAGCACAACATGAGAATGGTGTAGAATATTTGGTCCACAGCGTTAATGTTCTAATACTTTTGCTGACATTCCAACTTCACATCAGAAATTCTCAATGACTGTCATCTCTGGACCATTTGAAAAGCATTTGTTTTAGTTTTCAATCCTGGGCATGATAACAGAATCCTTTTTAAAACAAAAGGATTTACTGCTATTGTAGTGTAGAGCACATTGGGAGTCTCACATACTTCAAAGATAAGGAGTCATAGTCTTGATGTTGGGTGGAGTAAGAAGAATTTGTTGGCAGAGGTCATGTGGGCAGGCACATGAAAACAGAGAGCCATGGAGGTTGGGATTGACAGTTGACTCTGAAGTTGAAATTGAATGTGTAGCCACCACAATAGTGTGCAAATAAATGGTATCTGGGTAGTAAATGATACTTTCCCAGGGAGAAGTTCAGAGCACAGAGACACACATTATGTCACCCTCCTTAGCTTATGGCATCGCATTGGCATGCTGGACTGCTACTTCTCAGGGCATAGTAAGTCTTCCACTTAACAATTCATGTGGCTATTACTGGAGAGAGAAAAACAATGAGCCAGAGGCATCAAACCAAGTGGAAGAAAGAACCTTGCAGAAGCATAAGTTGTAACACTATTAGGACCTTCCTGGCTGAGTTTCAAAACCACAGCCAAGTCTTGAAGTCTTCCAATATTCATGAAGTTATAATGAAGTTCAAGAGGCCACAGATTTCATTTGTAAAATGTCAGTCAATGAAAGGGATCTTGTATTCCACTTTTAAATTATTCCTACCTGAAGGGAGATTAGAATCTATAAGACCACTCACTGCCATCTATGAGAATCTTATTTAACAATGAGACAGCAAAAAAAAAAAAATTGGGCAATTTTTTCTCATTAAATTTTAGTTGAATTCAGAGGGGGAAATATTCAAATGAAGAGAAATTATTTAGATGAGCTCACATGAGAATAAGATCTGTCCATACATCACCAGAAACACAGAAAAGTCCTGAACAAGGAGAAAATGAGATTGTCAAGACCGAAGCCTCAAGCTTATGGTGATTTATTAGTAGAAAACAAGGAATCAAGACACGCTAATAACAACCTGTGAGGATACAGATAATGATGTATCAGGAGCCTTCCACCCTATATATCAACCCACACAGTGCACCTGCTGCCTTCTAGGACTCCGTACTTCACCAGCTGTTAAGAATTAGATATGGAGAAAGGATTTTGACTAGTGTACCTGTATTGACAATTATAGTGTATCTATATTGACTATTGCAACTGTAAGTCAGTTACAAATTCTGCCCTCAGTTTTCCCACACATAAGAGTGAGGATAATAGATTCAGTTTTCTAGACGCTGAATGACTCAATTTACCTAGTGTGTCTATTGTTACACAGCCATTTGCACATATATGCCTTCTTAGATCCAGGTTCTTTACTTTATAAAATCAGAATGTATGCTTAAGGCAAGGCTCCAACTTTCCAAGTTTGTATTCTTTATTCAGACAGTGAAGTCAGAGGTCACACACCAACTGGTAAAGGTGACATTGAGTTCCCCCATGCCAAGGCCCTGCTGATTCATAAAGATAAGCTGAGAGCTCCACTCTTCCTGGCCATGGTATTCACCTTCTTTCCTCACACCGTATGATAGAACTGATAATTAAGTTCAGAACTAACTACTTTCCACCTCTTTGCCACTGTTGATTTTCTCACAGAAATCCTAATTAGCAACAAATGGCTGAAGGCAAACAAAGAAGGAAAAATTAGCCTGAAGAAGAAAGATGTTACATTAATCATGTCTGACTTACTTCTCAATTTATCTGTTTCGATTTAAGGGAAATTGATACTGAACAAAAAAAGAAAAAGAATTAAAGTCTTTATCTGAGCTGGGTAAAGGAAAATATGTTACTATGGATAAAGTGGACAAATTGCTGCCTCCAGAATTTAACCTCCTTCCTGTCCTGGAGAGACCTCTTGCATATCAGGGTCCATCTTTCCATCACATGAAGCAGAGTCAGCTCCCTCTCAGGAACAACACAAGCCTCTGTGTCAGGAGTGGTCTCTTTCCAGGGACATAAAGGCTTGCCTGCTGAAATGACAACAGACAATTCTGCATCTCAGTTTCTTATGTAACTTCCAGAAAATGCAGAAAAATCTACTTAAGTATTTTGGGGTTTATTCTAGTTTTATTCATATATGTGTAGTATACATGTACATATGAATGCTAGCATGTATATGGACACACAAATGTGTATGTGTACATGCCTGAGGAGGTGACATCACTGTCTTTTTAAATGACTCTCCATTTCTGTGCGTGTGTGTGTGTTGTGTGTGTGTGTACATGTGTGTTAATGCAGGGGTCTGTCACGGACCTGGACCTCACAGATTCTGGTTGCTTTAGCTAGCCAGCCTGTCCATGTATCCTTAGACAGATGACCACCACATCTTTCAAGGTTTATTGAATTATGGGGATTTGAATACCAGCTTATACTTGTGGCAAGCACTTTATCCACTAAGCCATCTCCTCAACCATTCAAATCTGTTTTAAATTCCCTTCTTGATCATTGTCCCAAATAATATGTAAGATGAGGAATAATAAAGAAGAGTTATTAATAAACAATCCCCATTTGATGGTTACTCATGTAAGGACAAACTTCCAAAACCAAGCACCTATACAAAGCACACCATTTTAGTGTCATTTAGGTACCAAGAAGAGCCCCTCTGATAGATGACACTCCAGCCATGTCAGATGAAAGCAGTCACCTACTCCATTTCTTTGGAGTAGGAAAGCTCCTTTTAGGGAAGCAGTATGCTCTGGAAATTGATGAGGAATAATGAAAAGTTTTTAAAACTTTAAAATAGAAGGATGGCTCTCAATAGATACCTACAAAGAAACCCCTGGAATCCTGAGAGTTATGTTACAGAGTCAAGGATTTTACAGGGATAAAGATAAGTCTCTATAATTAGGGTGGTTATAGTAGATAACCAATTCAAATTGGCTCAATCTGTACTGCAGGAGACAAAAGAACTGGAAAAGCATGTGTGCTTGTAGTCGGAGCGGATTAGTCAAAGAAACCCTAAGAGATGTGGCACACGGGGGACGGGGTGGCAATCCATTTTATTGAAATATCATGTGGAAAATATGAAAAAGAACATGTGGGGTGACATTTAGGAACAATTACAGGCTGGTAGACTGCAACAAAAGAGAGATGTCGGAACTGTAGGGTCTAGGTACAGAATTCAGCCAACAACCTAAATGAGCTGGGAACAGGGGAACAGGTTCCTCCACAGACTGCAGACCGATAAGATGCTAAATAAGCTTCAGCTGTCTCAGGCTGGGTTGCACCTCATGACCCATAAAGCCATTACATAACAAAGGGTGTTATTTTGAGCAGTTAGATTTTGCCACAATGTGCAAAGGCAGTGGTAGAAAACTAACACATCTCTCATTAGCTAATCTGCATGGGGCATGAATTTTCAGACCTCCCCGAAGGGAAATAAAAGGCTATTTTCATAGTATCTCATAATCTACAAGCCATTTTCCCAACTAGCCAGCTGACCTTAAGGCCATCCTTCAAGGGCAATTTTTCACCAGACTATAATGTTTCCCAAACTCCAAGTTATAAAAGTAAGCAAATAGTCCATTGTGGATAACAGCGGAATAACAACGCTCTCTGTGTACTTGGATAAGAGGAGAGATACAGAGATAAGGAATGCCATTTTATTTATTGTTTGTTTGTTGAGATAGAGTTTCTCTATGAAGTCTGGCTGGCTTTGAACTCACTACATACACCAGGTCTCAAACTCATAGAGAATCACTTGCTTCTACCACCCAATGCTGGAATTAAAGGCATGTGCTACCAAAATGGCCCATCCCAGGAAATACCATTTAAAATCCCAAGTTAAAATTAAGGTTCTCTGTCATGTTACTGGACTAACAGTATTGCTATAATGTAGGCTTCATGATACCTACTATAAGGTAGGAGAAGTAGCAACAAATTTACTGAGAGATGGAACTATAGGAAAATCATCAATTTCTGTATTGTAGTGTTAGAAAAAAAAAAAAACCTATGAAAAAATTTTTTAAAAAACAATTCAGTTTTATCTTTTGAGTTACTGTACAAGTAAATCAAATGACAGTAACAACATCCATTCAGGACAAATGATAGCCAGTATGCCAGGCATTATCTCTCTTTTCTTCTGGCCTGGAACTCTGATGGGATGCCTAGGGCTCCCCAGCTGCTTGACATTAACTACTACATTGGCATGCTCCCTGCCATTGAGGAAACTTGTTCCTGCCTGCTTTGGTCAACTGAAGTTATAGTGTGTTTACTTTTACACAGATTCCCCCCTTAGAGATAATAGAAATCCTTAACCCTGGTATGTTACGCTAGTTCTTAAGACCTCCAAAGAAATCTGAAAAAACAGTTAGTGAGAAATTACAAAAAGAAAAGCTCAAGAATTTCCCATTGGTCTCCTTGGGTGCCTTGCTGCTTTACCCATGTCTCTGACCACTCTCTCCAATGCACCAGAATCATGTCATTGCTATCCCAGCATCTTCACTGAAAGAGGGACATCACAGGATCCTAACCACATGAGATTCCCATACCCCACAAAATAGGTGATCTCATTCCTCAAAGCCCTGAACACCACTCTGGAGTTTATAGTGCTATCAAGCCTATGTGATTCATTCATGGGAATTTGAGGCAGTTAACTTGGGCCAGAGATGCCAAGAAATGTTCATTGTCACACTTTATCCATAGTTTGAGTTCCTTGTAACACTCATACACACAAATACACACATACCCTTTCTCACTTTACCTGAAAAGGATAGTATAAAACTATATCATACATTGATAACCTTTAAGATTCTCAACCTTCCTAGTGCTGCAACCCTTTAATGTGGTTCCTCATATTGTGGTGACCCACAACCATAAAATTGTGGTTGCTACATTGTTATGAATCATAATGTAAATATCTGTATTTTCCAATGGTTTTAGGCAATTCTTGTGAAAGGGTTATTCAGCCTCCAAAGGGGTTGCAACCCTCAGCTTGAGGATCACTGCAAGTTTAAGCAAATTGGTGTCTAAGGGAGAAGACTGTCAATGGCTGAAGATATTTAGATTTTTCTTAGGGAAGTGTCAAAGAGGCTTACATCACAGGGAAATAACAGATGGTAACAAGTGGCCCAAATGTGAAGAGTGAAGTGGAGTTAGTAGAACTCATACTAGACCCAATGACATAGCATTTACCTATGGGGGACAGGTCAGAGTTCTGCACACTTTCATTGTTCTTGCTCTATCAGAGTATGGATAAGGTCCAGAGCAGTAGCCTTTCCAAGATATGGAGTCGTTTCTCCTCAGGTAAAGTCTTGAATGAAGTCTGAAACAGATTTCATATCTTCTCTGAATTATGATCATTCACTGGACTAAGGCTGATTTTCTTTTATTACTATGCTATGATAATAATAATAATAATAATAATAATAATAATAATAAACCCTACAAGGTGGAGTGAGAGGCAAAGGTATCAAGCAACTTATGCCCCACATCATCAGAATGTGTGTGCACATTTTCCTTTGCACATCTCTTCTGCAGAGAGGAGCATGGGTCTCTCATGCCCCATGAAAGAAATGATAGCTTATTGTACTTTGTTTTATCAGTCATCATAGGTGGAGCTTGGAAGTGGGACATCTCCATCCAGACAAGTTTTCTGTATCAGGAGCCCTTTCTTAAGTGTTCTTCTTAGAAGATGGAAAGAATACACTTTAAATTTTCTCAAAGCCTTTAAGCTAAGAAAATTTTGGTAGTGAAAAATTAAGAATTCATAAATAATTAGCTGATTGCTTAGATTTAGCATAACTGGAAAGTAAAGATATGTTATTGACAACTCTTCTGACACTGGGAATTATCAGTCTCTTGTTCATTCTGTTTATCAGCTAATATAAGGGAGCACAATCAAGGCAAAAGAAATTTCTATTCGTCTTTTGCAGAGAATTCATAAATACTTTCTATACATGATTCTGCTAGTTAAGACTTTAGTTAAGCTCAAAATTCTGGGAAAAAAAAAGTAACCATGTATTACAAACATGTAAGGCTCACTATCTTTGGAAGAAAGAACTATGACATTAATCCTGGTAACAGCTGGACAAATTGCAATATTGTTTTGTAATACTAGGTACTCCTCTCCTGAGGAAAACTCTCTCTACTTGATTGACCATGGGCTTTGCATTTGCTGGTGAAGTTTTACTGAAAGTGACAAGTTTTACCATAATTGGCCTTGTGTATTTTCCTCATCACACCTGTAAGACTCCAGATAGAAGCTTTCTATGTTTGGTACCCAGAACCAAAAGGACACAGAAGATACTTTGAAACCAACATGTAATATGTACACAGCATAAGTAAAACATATTAACTTATTATTCTGAGACACAAAAACCCATCATTTATTGTAGTATATACTATGTGGGCCTAGTAAATTAGTTCAGGGATTGGTACTAAATGTGAAGGGATATTGTAATGATGCAACCAACCATTAGACATAAAATATGAGACATGTAGAAAGCAGTAGCAGATAAGCTATGAGCAGAGTTTGAAAGAATTCTAATTTGCTATTATATAATAATAAAATGCTCTGCAACATTGTCACCTGTTCCAACTTGACAGCAGACACTTTGTCAAATGAGTTTGCAGTTTTAGTCAAAGAAGGAGGAAGGATAAATATGCAGAGATGAAGATGAAATTGATTCTCATTTCTTTCTGAAAAAGATCACACCAAGAAGCTTTTGTGCTACAAACAAAAAAAACAAACCAAAATGAAAAAGCTATTAAGCATTCAGATTTATGGCTAGAACTAAGAAAGTACATTTTTTGTTACAATACAGGAAATAATTAATTTCTAATCCATAAATTCTTGAGGTGAAATAAGTAGGTAAGGAGAAAGGGAACCTGTGACATCCATTAGAAGGTAGGCCCAATGCTACTAAAATTGAGGCTTCAAAGAGAGGGATGTCTACAAGGAATCCTAGGCATGACTATTGGCATGTGTCCTGACTGATAAACTAGTTATAAAGAAACTAAATAATCTGACAGTTATGGTACAAAACTTAGGAACCAAAAATCTAACAGTCTGAACTAAAAATGACAGTAACAGCTGAAGATTTAAAATTCTTCAAGGTTCCCTAACTGCCTGAGACCTGAAAGAAAAGTAAGAAAGCCACACCAGAGAAATAGTCTCTAATAGGAGTTAAAGAGGAAGATGGAAAATAAGGAAACCTCCCGAGATTAAATTCAGGGCCCATATGTCTTCAATTGCTGATATGGTTTAACATACATGAAAATGACTATTTTATTTTTTTTGAGACAGGATTCATCTCTGTAGCCCAAGCTGTCCTGAAACTCTTGCTCTAGACAAGGCTGGGATTAAATACACCGCCACTCTTCAGTAAAAATACTTTTTAAGCCTTATCCCTAACTCATACACCACACTCTCATTTTCTAGCAACAAAGGAGGGTTTACTGCTCCAGAGAAACTAAAAGTAGCCAATAGGAAACTGGTAGAGCCAAGTACAGATTAATGAAAAGGTGTTTGCTTAAAGTGCACAAGGCTTTGGGTTTAAGCCCTAGCAACACAAATAAAGAAACAGTTTAGAAAGTCTAATCTTTGTTCTGTCTAGACATTCTGTCTAGACATCTTAGATAAAATGGAGCTTCCTCAAAGACAGCACATCTGTATCCCTGAATGTTCAGAAAAATCAGATTGTACAGTAAATGGGACTTTAGAATAACACAATTAAATTCCTGAGATGGAGTGACCATCTCAAGTTATCTGGATCAGCTCTGTTTTCCCACATGGATTTTTCACAGTAAGGAACTTTCCCTGCTATGGGTGAAAGAAAGATGTGGTTGAGAAGGAACTCAGATGAATGTGATGCCATGAGTCCAGAAATGCTAGTGGCCTCAAGAGAAAGCAAGGTAACAGACTCCCACCTAGGTGTTTCATCAAAGAATGTGGGTCCACTGACATTGTCCTTTTATGCCAATTAGACCCTTCTCAGCATTCCAGCCCACAGACATGTAATGAAACATATCTGTGTTGTTTAAATCACTGAGTTTGTAGTTGAGTTTTTAATATTAATATTACCAAATAACTACCATCTATACTAACTGTCCATAGTAGACATAAAGAAATATGGCATTTGGACATGACTTACTAAGTTGGGAATGCTGAACACAGTCAACACAAGAGGTTATCTCAGTGTCCAAAATGGTGAAGCGCTTGTGAGCTAACACAGAACCAAAACATTTGCAAAGCATTCAGCTTGGACGGTGACAGAAGTGGACAGATTTTGAGTTATTTTTAAAAGTGCTAAGTATCTTTGGCAGAGATGAAGCTAAAGAACTTAGATGAGTCAATAACCCTAATTCCTGCCCCTAAATCTTCCACCTAGACTCCATGTCCAAAAGGTCCCACAGTCTCTCCAAATGGTACCATCAGTTGGCACATGTTTTAACTTGATGAATCTGTGGAAGACATTTCATATTCAAACCATAGCAGGAAGAGTTTGATCAGCAGTTCTTGATGTATAGAATGATGCTCTAATACTTTTCTGTGGGAGAGAGGGAGACACTACATCATATATCTAACTGTTAGGCTGGTTACTCAGAGCCACATCCTACTCCTCTGAGCAGGATAGCAACTTGTTACCAGATCTCCTTTTAGAAACCAACTACAAAGAAGAATTTACTGTTATGGAAATCTATTTGGGATACAAGTGTGGAAATCTAGGTTTCACAGTAGTCCATAAAGACTCACGTTATATTGCTATTAAGATTAAAGAATTTATTGGTAATATGGACTTAAAATATTCCCCTCACCCTTAACAGCAATCTCCACGTAACAAAAATAATGGATCAAGAGGGCTGGGCAATATACAGTTTCAAGTTGTCACCAGTTCTTGCATACTCACAGGCCACATGTCCACCCATTAAAAAGCCTTAGAGGTTTCCTTTGCTCTATCATCTATCCCTGACCTGAAGAGGAGGGCCCAGGAGTGCATGAAAAAATTCAACACATACCTACCTCAGACAGTCCAGTTATTAATATTGTAAAAGTAAGTACGTATTATTCTATATGTGTATATGGGCATGCATGTCATGGTGTGTGTGTGGCAGGGGACAGACAACAACTTTATAGAGTTGATTCGTTCCTTCCACCTTTACATGGGTTCCAGAGATGGAACTCAGGATGTCTGGTCTGAATAGCTAGAGCTTTTATCTTTGGAGCCATCTTGCCAGCCCATAGCCTTTATACCCAGGATTACACACATGTGTATGTGACCCTGGGTTCGGTCCCTACAAACAGACAAATAGATAATAACAAAGTTTTTTTTTTAATCATTATATCCATGTATCAAGTTTTATAATTTCTGGGTAACAAAACGTATGTTTCCTTAAGTTCATCACAGATAGAAAAAAGTCATGCACAAGGGAAGGGGACATAGGTAAGTTTGAGAGGGAGTTGATGGGGCAGGGGGGTGATAGTTAGATAATTAGAATAATTAGGATGCATTATGAGCATGCATGGAATTATGAAAGGATATATTGTATTAAACAAAAGCTAACATGGGATAAAGGGCAAACTAACAAGGGATAAACTTGAATAGACCAATACTTGAATAGAACTTGCCTCCTTGTTGGGTGACCCAGTTTACCTTCCCTGGGGTAGCAGCTCAATAGGAAAAGAGTTTGGAGGGTTGGGAGGTTGACTTCGGAAGAATTTCAGGTCACTTGCTGGGCTGTCAATGTCTCTATGTTTTATGGAAGGATCTCTGGAAAGACTTGTGTAACCTGTACTCCCATAATGAAATTAGATCTCTGTGGCCACTTATACTGATATTTAGAGTTCTCTATTGTGACAGACATGTCTGTGTCAAGGTGAAAATCTGAGTTTGCTTAATTAGCACAGCAGAAAATGACACTTTAGACATCCACACAGTCTTCCGGGTTGTGCTTGAGTCTCAAAAGGGATTGTGCCGTTGACAAACATGTTGTGCTTGCACTTACTTCATTTCTACATGACATTGAGAAAATGCTTCTCTGTGCTATGAGTTCCAAGGAAGGCAAAAAGGCTTTAACTTTCCATTCAGAATAAACTTGCTAAATCCATTGATCTTTTCTGCTGCAAAACCCTAGAATTTTACCTTTGGTAATTTGTGTAGCATCCCCGTGATACATTCATGCTCATTTATGTTACACTTCAGCTTTAATCTCCATATTTCTATGAAACTGGCTTCAATGTTATTGACAAGCAATATAAACTTTCACTCCTTGCATTATTCGTACCCAGTTGAGATCCGTGCCTATCAAATGAGCTTCACAGTCCTATAATGAACACGCAGGCATATACTTATGTAAATTAGTATTACCATAAAGAACATGAATTAACCTTTCCAGATTATTGATAGCTCCATTTCTGTCATTGATTTTATACTACTGGTGTTTTTTTTTTTATTTTTATTTAGTTTTTAGATTATATTAGTGTTAGTTTCCATAGAAACTTTTATTAAGCATCATTTCAGGTTTTGCTATGTAAACAAAATTTGCATGTATTTTATTGCTGATTTGAAGACTGGGGGTACTAAGCCAAGGCTGAGTGATTTGGAAATCACTGAAACTAATTAAAAAGTGCTTTATGCAATGTCCACATCACTGCTTAATTAGTTGACTACATCAGGGGATTTGGAGATGTGTTGGGAAAGAACTAACTGACATGGTGTAACTTCAGTAATTTTAATCACTGTGAAGACAGTGGAAAGACTGCAATTATGCAAGCCTCTCATTCTTGTGCAGCAAGAGACTTAACTGCAGAAGGGATTTGTACTGTGTTTCTAGTAAAATAGCATTTCATCATTCCTAACAAGCACTGGACAGGTCCCTGGGATACTTGCTGGTAGGGATCTGGGCTTGAACGTACCTGTAGATGAAGCATTGCCTTATTTACGATTCTGTTCACTGAAAGATGACCTACCTTAACCTCTGAATCTCAAGTTCAACAACTGTAATCCGATAATAATATCTACCACACATGGATGCTTGGTGAATTGAATGAAATGTGGATGACTTTGCAAGGAAATTATACAACCTGGTAATACAGTTGTCTCTTGCTCACCACAAGGGATTGTTTGCAAGACAATCCTCTTCTACAGACACCAAAACCTAAGGATAGTCAGGTCTTTTGTATAAAAACTTAAATATTTGAATATAAATTTGGCATGGCCTCCTGTATATTAATATTGAATCTCCAGACTAGCTATAATGTAGAAGTCTGTGTACACTCTATGATGGAGATGCATGATTGAGGATAATTACAAGGGGGAAATCTGTGCATAGTATCCAGATGTGGAACCCACAGGTACAAGGAAGTGACTGTACTTACACAAATGCAAGGTGCCAACACTTAGTGTCAGGTCCAGCTAGAGGAAGACAATGACACTGATCACCTCACAGAAATACAAGTTTTGAAGTTCTAAGTTTAACATAACTACATTCAGGGTAGAAAAACCACAGAAAACAAACATACAGTTCTTCATCCCTGTACACAGTGTTAAATCATAAATACTCTTTATTAATACAGATGCTCTCATATTTTTGTCTGCCAAGCGTGGTAGGACACACGATAAATCCCTGCACTCAGGAGGCAGAGGCAGGTGGATCTCTGTGAGTTTGAGACCAGTCTGGTCTACATAATGACATAGTGACTTCTGGCCAGTTGGAGCTATAAAATGGGACCCTATCTCAAAAAAAAAAAAAAAAAGAAAAAGAAAAAGAAAGGGAAAGGAGAAGAAAGAAAACTGAAAAAAATACATGCTTGTAATGCTTATTTTATGCAATTTATCTACCCATCAACTACTGTTAAATTCTTGCATTATTTTTGCCTTTTTATATAATTTTATGTCATATGGTTGATATATACATTTTATTTCTCATCCTCCCGATACATCTGAAGTTCCGGACAATCAACACATAGCAAAATGCTTTCTATACAACAAGAAACTCTTTCTCACTCAAACTCATCTGTTTTAGAACATTTTAAAAGATTTCATTTCAGGAAGTAGAATTTATTTTCCAGAAGTTACCTCAGAAGATGTGAGCATCTCTCAGACATTCGGATGTTCCAAAAGTCAACTCCTAGCAGCACCCTGTGCGATACTGAGTGTTTTTCCATTCTGATTGCATTGCGATAATCTCGATGAGTGTGTAATTCAGTACCTCACATTCAGTAGGGTTAACACCCATGCTTCTGATATTACAGCTTGGTTTTATAGCCCCCATTTAATAGTTCTGTAATATTCTCTCTCATAAAAGAACTATAATTACTTGGCCATTCTTATCTTATTGTTGGACATTTAGGATGCTTCCAATTTTTCTTATTAAAAAACAATGAGTATGGGGCCTAGGGTTTTTCTTGGCTGCTGCTGTTCCTATTTTTAGATTGCCCCCTGATAATAGATTCCTAAACATGACATTACTAGCCTAAAAACATAGTAGCTTGGGGCTCTCTTAGAAACACATATTATAATTTTGTGGTAGGGCAATGCATTAATTAAGTCCATAAGTATATTGAATTCACTATGTCTTCAGCCTTTTTTCAAATCTATTCCATATAGTGCCAAATTTGGTTTTTTGGGGTTTTTTTTGTCTCCTTTCTTTCTCATCCCTACCAATTGGAAGCAAATGAAAACAAAACTTTTAATTTAGTGTATACTTATATTTGTCTCTTGTCCAAATTATAACGAAAAAATTTGGTGAAAATGCTCATGACTTTAGTTAATGACTTGTATGATATTGATAGCTAGTCCCGTGCTATAATGAAGATGTATCACATTTCAAAATACACATTAAAATTTAATTGGAATTGATGATATTAAGAGATTGGACCTTTAGAAACTGGATCTTCAGGCCAGGCGGTAGTATGCCTTTAATCCCAGCACACAGGAGACAAAGGTAGTTGGATCTCTGAGTTTGCTGCCAGCCTGGTCTACAGAGAGAGTCCCAGGACAGCCAAAGCTACACAGAGAAACCCTGTCCAAAACAAACAAACAAACAAATAACAAAAATAAAACAAACAAAACAAAGAGGGGGGAAGAAACTGGATCTACAAGAGATGTCATGAAGCTCTAGACTGGATTGCAAAGGGGTGTTGATTAAAGCTTTAAGATTAGCCCCATTCTCTGTCTTCCAGCGTGCTCGGTGCTTATGCAGCACACAGGATGAAGTAGATCAAGGGCAGGTTGAGATGTAGCCCTTTTAGACTTGCAGCCTCTTGAACCATGAACAAATGAACCTCCTTCATTGATAATTTGCACCATTTATACTATTCTGTTACCACAGCAGAAAACAGAAGAATATAGCTGGTGAGATAGCATTTCAAGTCCCTGGCAAGAAAAGTTGTAGCTTGGAGACTACGAAGACTTTTTAGACTATACTGTTTTCAATAATAAGTTTGCTTTTTGTTTGTTTTTGTTTTTCAGTTTTATAGAGTTTCCACATTGGGTTAACTTGTCATGTAAGTGAGATCAGAAAAGACTATTCCAATTCAGTTTCATTCACATTAATGTGGTCTACATGCAGAGATAGATCCTAATTTATTTTCATTCTTTGTGTCCTAGAAGTTATAACTTCTCTTTTTCCCTTTGCAAGTTGGCCCCAAATGGTAATTCACAATCCTGAATATCAACCAAGAAGCTGACTGTCAAATCAGGGTTGAGAAACATGCTATGTCTGTCCACTCTTGCTCTGCATCTGCTCTTTGAAACAGGCTGGCTTAGAACTCACGCCACAATTTTAGGTGGGTCCACCACATCCAGTTTTTCCTCCTACTTCTTAAATCTTAATTAATTTTAAATGTATTCGTTCTGAGCCCAAGCTTCCAGGACCTTATCATATTCCCATTCTGCTTCTCGGAAACCTGTTTCTACACTGTGAAGCCATCTGAGCTCCCCTCCAGAAAACACTCAGCATGAATCAGAAGGAGGCAAGTCCTGTGTTGAAAATCTCTGAGATCAGCCATTCTCCAGTGTACTCCAGTACATGAGCCATGTCCAATATAGAGCAGCAAAACCTCTCAGATGACCCCTAGAATCATAGTCTAAACAAATTCTTGTCATTTAAGCCCACACACCTTTGTCGTGGCTTGTTATGGTGTACTGCATCAGCAGATAACTGATGAACATTCTCTATAACCTTGCAGTCTATGACCCTAACAGAACGACAGTTTAATTCAATTAAGAAGTAGAACTCCCCAGCCTAGGGAATATTCAGTGCAGTTTTTTTTTTCCTCCTGAGAGGAATGACACAATATTAAACCAGAACCTCACAAACAAAGCCAAATATTTGTATAGTTCATGGAAAAAGAGGCTATTATCTAAGGCAGAGAAGCCACACTACTCAGGAATGCTGGTGTGCATAGAACTGATGCTGAGAACGGAACCCATTTATAGCAGTGGGTTAATTGTGCAGGACTGCAATCTGTGAGACTCCCTGCTTTGTGAAAATGTGCATGAAAGTTTAGCTGGAAGAATAAAACTCTCTAACCTTGTGTTTTACCTATACCCTGTAATTTCTCAAGTGTTATTGTCATATAGAGATGAACCTCTGACAATAACTTCATGCAATAAGCACAAAATACACCTGCTTCCTTGTTTCCTATCAATATTTTTGTTATCATTGTTAATTTGCTCTTTTAAGATTTCATTTTTGTTATTTTTATAGTGTGTGTGTGTGTGTGTGTGTGTTGTGTGTGTGTGTGTGTGTGTTTGCATGAGCTGGAGTTACAAGTGGGTCCTTCACAAAAGCAATATACTCTCTTAACTGCTGAGCCATCTCTCTAGCCCACTAAGATATATTTTTATATTTAGTTTTGTGTATCTGTGTGAATATGTGCACATGTATGTTCTGGTATGCATACTGGTTCTCTTTTTATTTGTGTGGAGACCAAAAGAGGAGGTCAGATGTCTTTCACCATGTTCTCATGTTCTATCTGTCTCTACCCAGGCAGGTTCTCTTCTTGAGCCTGGAACTTGCTTTTCATTAGGTCAGAAGCCAGAAAACTTCAGTGATCTTGCTGTTCTTCCCTACTCAGAGCTAGGCTTATGAGAATTTGTAGGGATACCCAGTTTGTTACTTGGGTTCTGGGATTTGAACTCTGGTCTTCAGGATTGCAGAGAAAGTATCTTAACTTTTGAGTGATCTGTCCAGACTCAATTTGTCTTTATTGTTTTGCTTTGCTTTCATTTTTTGAGACAGCATTTCTCTGTGTAGTCCTAGCCATTCCATTCTGGAACTCACTTTGTGACCAGGATGGCTTTAAACTCACAGAGATTCACTTGTTTCTGCCTCCTAAGTGTTGGGATTAAAAGTGTGCACCACTATATTCAGTAATTTGCCTTATTTATACCAGGCTGTTAATTAGCACTATCCAATGTAGCAGCCACAAGTGTCTTAACCATGCTTAAATTTAAACTACCTAAAGGTAAATCAAACTAATTCTTGACTCATCTGTACCACAAGCTCTAGTTATCTGTCAATAGCCACATGTGGCTAAAGGCTACCTTAGTGGGCAGCAAAGAGGCCGAAGAGTTCTATTACTGTAATAACCAGCACTGCTTTATACTGTCTTCTATTTTACCGACTCCATAGATGCAGATGTGATTGTCTTCATGGTTGTTTTGGAATAATTCACAAGTTAACATTTTGTGTAAATCTTGTTGAATATTCTGACTGAAGATGACAGCTACGAGTTGATCACTTTATTGCAAGATCCAAACCTACCAGATTTCTGTCAGGTTTGCAGATCTTGATCAGTGACATCTAGATCCTCAAAGCAGAGCCATGTTTGGCAGTCTGTCAACCAATCCCTTTATGTCATCCAGGATCTCATTCAGGATCAACTGGGAAGTGAATATTAGTCTCCATGTCACCCTGTTGCCATGGTCCTGTCCCCATACTCTGAGCTTCACTGTCAGAGGACTTCCTTACTTCTTCCTTCCACTTTTCTTTTCTCTGTGCTTGTACTCTCACTAGTTCCAACAACCCTGGCCACGTTATTCTCCTTCTACCAGGCTAGGGTTTGGTCTTATTCTCTCATGTATTCTTCCTTCTTCCAGGGAAACTCCTGTCTAATGGTTAGGAAGGCTGACATTCATAATTTTCACATCTTTAGTCATCTTCCCAGTGAGGTTTTCTCTGCTCATGTTTTCTAAATTACAATCCTTGAATTCTATTGGTCCTTACTTTCTCTATAGTTCTTATGATTAAGTAATAATAAGCACATACCATCCCCTGATTCTGATGCTCCTCTCCCCCTCCTTCTCCTCTTCCTCCTCCTCCCCCTCCTCCTCTTCCTCCTGTTCCTCCTCTTCCTTCTGCTCCTCCTCTTCTTCCTCTTCCTCCTTTTCCTCCTCTTCCTCCTTCTCTTCTATACTTGTTCCTCCTCCTCCCTCCTCCTCCTCCTCCTCCTCCTCCTCCTCCTCTTCCTCCTCTTATACTTTTTCCTCCCCCTCTTCCTCAGTCTATTTCCTTACATTGAGCTGTAAGGTCTTTATATGTAGTAAGTGCTTACTAAATATTTATTGATTGAAAGAAATATATTTCATATAAATATCATCATCTTCAACTTTTCTTTTAAAGACAAGAAAAACACTTCCATACCCTAAGAAAATATAAATCAGATGATTATTTATGTAAGAATTGTCTAAGCATTCAGAGATTGGTAGACATAAGAAGATCAAGTAAGAAAGATTTTCTTAGAAACCAGAACAATGAAAAGTAAATTAAATGCCAAGTGAAGAGATTCAGGCATTGTGCTAATTAAGAGGCAAGAGCTCGAATTCTATTGTTTCTGGTTACTACAGAAAAATAGAAAAATACTATCACTAGTCATTCTAAATAGCTTGGGTTTGTAAATTAGGAGAGTGCTTGAGAAAGTTTATTGGAAGTTTTGGAATTATTATCTCCTATGGGTCTATTTTAAAGGGAAAAAAGTCAAATATATGTATGGCAGACAGTTTCGATGTACACATCCCCTTCTTACATATCCCCTTCTGCCTGCCTCTTAGATAGATTGTATTTCTTAGTCCCCCTGTAAGCCATGCTGCAGATTTTTAAAAGCATCAATTGATTTCTGAGTTCGAGGCCAGCCTGGTCTACAGAGTGAGTTCCAGGACAGCCAGGGCTACACAGAGAAACCCTGTCTCGAAAAAACAAAAACAACAACAAAAAAGCATCAATTGAAAATAAGTCTGCACCAAGCAAGTTTGCCAAGAACTCTGTTAAATATTACCAAGTTAGACATATATTACTCTATTTACTTATATTGCCATTATATCAAATTTAAGTATTACTAAAAATAGAATATCATATGTCATAAATATTGTTCTTATCCTGTTTTGCAAAAGCTCATTGCCTTGGATTATTTATCTGTTTTACTTTGATTTATCTCAAAAGAATACATGCTTCCTTCTCTTTCCAATTGCTTCTATGTACAAGCTCTATACATGCAAGTAATATGAATAATTAATTTCTAGGCTGCTCTAAGTATCTGCTATCCTAAATTCAAAAAAACCTACATTTTTGTCATGCAGTTTAAAAATGATGCCTTAAGTAGAGTCCAATATATCGTTGTGGACAAATCTTTATGCTATATAAGCTTGGTATGAACAACTGGCTTGAAATGTCACCATAAAAGGGAAAAGGCAATTTGTTTACTTTTCCATCATAAACTGTACTGGAAAATGACAGGAGGCAGCAATTCCCTATGCAATAGTGAAAATTATCATAGTAGATACAGTGTTGTGAAGTCTGAATTAACTAATTCCTAGAGGGAAATATTATCCTGTGGGGTCCACCAAGCCCCTGAACACCTTGGAAGGACAAGCTCTCCTTTCTAACTTGAGTAAGCATTGCACTAGCAGCAGTTGCCTAGTTGAAACCCACCATCTGGCTATAATTCTTGGCACCTGTGCCCACAAACGTTATGTTCATTCTGTGGCCTAAGAAGATGCGAACTGCTCCTCTCCTGAGCTGTGTACTAAAGCTGTCACAGAGGAAAGGATCAAATCAATGTTGCTTATATGTGTCTGTGTCTACTGGAATTTGAGTATGTACCTTTCTCCTCTATCTTAAATACTAGATATCTGGCTGCTCTGTTTGCATGTCATCTATTTCCATTTTCTCTTTTGCAGAGATGAGTCTTCCTAACATACGGGAACATAAATTCACAGTGGGAGGAGAATGTATACATTTACTTTACTCAAACTGCTTTATAAGCTAATCTTTCATTCCACCCTACTCCTCTCTTCCACCTTTGGATCTCATTTCCATTAAGAGCATATAATGGAACAAGAGATGATGACCCACCCAAGCTGTTACTTTATCAACAGTTACCTGTGCAGACTTTTTTAAAGTTGGGGTTTTCTAAGAGGTGTCCAGGTAGGCGACATTGGAATCGATGTTGCCAGAACTCAGGGAACCAAGGATTCCTCGTGTTGGTGTCCAGCCTCAGCTTCAGGAAGTAGTCATCAAATGACCTGACCTCTGGAGACTGCAGTTTTATTGTGATTCCCCCGTTGGCTTCCACCTCATAGCCTTCGATGACTTCATCTCTGTCTGCCCATCCGTCACTAAAACAATGCAGTGGTTGGGGTGAAGAGAGAAGAAGACAATGTCTCATGAATGAGTTCAGAGATATCTATAAACAAAGCAATCCAGAGATGCCAACGTCTACCTTAAGCCACTGTAACTCCCTATTATGCTTTCGCCTCACTAGACAGGGAGAGTTGTGGAAAGGGAACCTCCTGCATGTGTATTTGCGAAATAACAATCATGATAGCATTGGTGACTATAGCTAAAGTTCACTGAACCTTCCCTAGTCAGAAGATTCTGCTAACCACTGTCATGGAACAGAGATGGAAAGCTTTCAGAAATCATCCAAAGTTTTGCTGGGTCCAGACAATCTGTTTCCCATGTCTCGTTCTCAAAATGCTAAATAATAATAATTTTAAAAAGCACCTCATAATTACTCTCTACATCTGAGACAATAAATCCCAAGAGCTCACATTCTTTATAATAAGCATATAACATGTGTGGTGGAACTCTGTAGACGGTCTTGGCAGTGAAACAGACCATGAAGATGTGAGGATGAAGATTCGGTTCAGAATGACTTTATCAATCTGGATCGAAACTTCAGCAAGTCTGAGTGTCAAGAACTTTAGCCATACTCATGGATTCTGTCATCATAGTTATCATTGCTTTCCCTATGCAAATACACAAGGAGGCGGTTTATTCCCAACAAATTTAAATACATTATAATTTTAGGGAAAATCCTGTAATGTAAATCTCCAGCACATAAGGAAGGATAATTTCATCGAATGGTGAGTCAAAGAACATACAATTTCTTCCCAAAAAGATTAGTTTTAGAGATAGGCTATCTATCAGGGCCTGTGGTAGTTTTAATTTGCTTAGTTCAGGGATGGCACTATTAGGAGGTGTGACCTTGTTGGAGTAGTGTGGCCCTGTGGAAGGAAGTATGTCACTGTTGGGGTGGGCTTTGAGACCCTCCTACTAGCTGCCTGAGGATGTCAGTTTTTCTTGTGGAGGCCTTCAGATGAAGATGTAGAACTCTCAGCTCCTCCTGCACCATGCCTGCCTGGATGCTGCCAAGTTCCCGCCTGAACGATAATGGACTGAACCTCTTAACCTGTAAGCCAGCCCCAAATAAATGTTGTTTTTATAAGAGCTTCCATGGTCATGGTGTCTCTTCACAGCAATGAAACCTAAGACAGGCCCTAAGAAAGGTCTGACTTGGTCTCAGTCATACAGATAGCATAGAGATCATTTGGGCAGTTAGCGACCTCTGATCCTGGTTGTAGGAGCTTGGAGGAACCTCAAGCTATACACATAAGGTAAGAGTCATTTAGGCTATTAGGTATCCCCAGTCCTGGTTATGATAGTTTGACAGACCCCCTGACTATAAGGTCACTTTGATAACTAGGCAGCTCTGGTTTTGATTGTAGGAGCTTGATAATGTCTGGCCCAACAGATAAAACAGATCCCTGGCCTACTAATCAATTCCAATTTTTAGCTTTCTGGATGGAAGAACAGGTTGTATATCTTTCCCATTGGAAAGGCAATCCTACCTGCTAACATTCCTGATCTCCCTGGAGATATGTGGGTGCGAGGACCTCTGGGCTGTGTTTCTAACAAGGTGGTTTCAACATTACAGTCAATCCATTACAAGAGTGGTATGTCATAAAGTAAGAGATTAATTTAGCAGTGTTTGCTCCTGGGAAATTTATTCTCATTTGGCTTCCATAGAAGTGGCTGGAATATTTTCTCAGTGCTATCCCAAAATAATAGCATTTATGGGAAACCACCTCACTCTCAAATATAAAAGAATCCTCCCACTCATTAAATGGAAGCCACTGACATTTTATCTTGTGGGTTGAATCTTTAAAATGTGTTCACCTTCTAGAACATTGACATCTCCCATGAGTGATGTAGTATTCGACTAAATTCAAGTGTTCGTGTGAGCTGGGGATAAGAGGGTGTCAGTAAAATATGGTGCTAAGACATGATCATACAAAAAGGTGTGCTTACTCCAAGATTATTATTGTTATGAAATATAAAACGGAAGTATAATGCGGTATGCTGTGGTGGGAGTAAGGAGGTATCTGTCTGTCAGGTCCATGCCAACGTATTCCCATGAGGAATCATGCAAAGCAACAGACCTAATAAAAAGTTTATTGGGGAAAGGGAGGGAAGCGGGGACATGGAAAAGGGGCAGAGACAGAGAAGGGGGGAAGAGAAAGGCAGAATGAAAGTGATAAAGAAAGAGAGGCTGGCTGGGAATACGTGGAGTCAGAGAGTGAAAGAAAAAGAGGAGCTGGGGTAGCGAGCAGTTCTCTTTATACACCTAGCTCACATCTGGCAGGCTACAGGTGATGATGCAAGCTGTTGCTAGGTAGCTGTTGGACTGGGCGGGTCTAGCAGAATTGTCTGTAAGCCAATAATTAAGGTATGTGAAAAGCATCGGACTCAACTGTACAGAAATAAAAGAAAGTGGTTTTGCAAGTGCCAAGGGAAACACGGGAAAACTACTATAGGGAAGCATGGGACGTTAGTCTGGGTGACAAGGCCATCTGGGTTTGTTTATTGTTGCTTATATAAATTGGTCTCATAACTTCTCACAGAAACTGCTAATCGAAGTTCAGCATACATTTCAAAGGAATGGCTCCCAGACCCAGGAAGAAAGATAGCCTAAGGTTCTAACACCAGGCAAGTGGTTAGGAGATTTACATCTCAAAAAGGCAACACAATAATTTACAAGTACAGGTGAGCCAAAGTACATGTGTGAATAACGAGAAAGTCAGGACCTACCACCTGGAAGCTTAGTGGAGCTAAGGGCATGGTAAGACCATCTTGGCCAGAGAGTAGAATTACTGTGTGTCCCTAGACACACAGACACAATAGCATGGCCGCCTGCAGTGAAATGTAATGATATAGACTCTGCTATAGAAAGAGTCTTGTTTGCTTTTCACAGAGCAGGGGACTTTGCTGAGTACATTTAATCAAGCACAGCTCACCACTTGTTATCTGAGAAAATGTGTTCTCTCCTTAGCTGAGTTAATTGGTTCAGTTCCTCTCTAAAGCTTCCCAGTGAACCACTGTGAGCTAAATTTTCAACAGGTCCAGAGTGATGTGAGAAAGTCAACAGAATGTGTTCCAGAATTTAAGGAATGTTAGGTACAATGTAGCCTAAGCAGACCAGAGCATGTCAGCATGCCTAACTCCAAAAGGAGGAACACTTCACAGCCCTGCACACACAGCCCTGCACACACAGCCAGTGCACACAGCCCTGCACACACAGCCAGTGCACACAGCCCTGCACACACAGCCAGTGCACACAGCCCTGCACACACAGCCCTGCACACACAGCCCTGTATGCACCCCTTTCCTTTAGCTGCATTTACATCATGGTCAAGGTCATGCTTAGCTTCCACTGAGAATAAGATATGTAAGATATGTTATTTGCTGCCTACCTTAGTATCACAAATTTCTGCCATTTTTAAACGGTAATTTAAATACAAAAGTTCTTTAAATACAAAAACAGATACGTAACAAACATTACAAATCCTACAAGAGCTTGGGAGAGCAGGCTGGTGAGTGTGTGTGTATGTGTGTGTGTGTGTGTGTGTGTGTGTGTGTGTGTGTGTGTGTGTAAAGTGATCTCTATCTGACCTAAGGAGTCAGCATTAGTCAGGTAAAGAGAGGTTGAGAGTTGGTGCAGTAAGAGAATATGGCATATGGTGGGATGGGCACGAAGGTTCCAACTTGAGGACCAAGGAATCCACTTCCTTCCTCCAGCAAGCGAAGTGCAGTATCTGTAACTGATTGCTTTGCTATCACACTATCCCAGAATATGAGAGCTTGTCAAATTGATTTAACAGATTAACTTATTCACCTTTCTTTTTGCTCAATCTATTAAGGCATAACCTTTAAACACATATTTAAGTAACTCTTTCCTGGAGAGAACTCATGATGAAAGGCACTAAGAATACATTTACTTTCATACATTCAAATACACGCGTTTTCACATATTCACTACGTCTACAATGGCTGGAAATTTGAACTGTAGTTCATGTCATGTTCAAAAGCAGAACAAATCAAAACTAGTTAGGCTTTCAGGACTTCTATCTAGGGATAAGATTTGAAATGAAAAATGAATTGCAGCTTAAGGAAGAGAATTACTTTTTGACATAGAGGTTAGGTTGGATGTGTTTGGGTTTATTTTTGTTTATAGTCTATTTAATAAGTGTATAATCTTATCATTTTAAATAGCCTATGAATGAAAACTGTGTATTTCTTTGCTTTTTCATCTTCCTTCTCCATCCCTCTCTTCTCTCCATCTTTCCCTGTCTTTCCATCACTCACTCCCTATTTTTTCTTTTATTATGTTCCAATTTTGTAAAAATAAAATATAATATGCTACTGCAAGAAGCAGAAAATTTTTGATCTCCATATTTAGGAAAGCCATTGGCAGTTTAGCTAGCCAGAGCATGAGATGAAGGCTTTCGCCCTTACTAAAGTTGTCTCCACTGCCAAAAGTTACAGCTGGTTTTAAATTTAAAAGGTCATCAAACAAAGGCAACCAGGAATGTGGTAGCAAACTCATTCAGACAGGATTACTGATGAATGTCCATTTAAGGAGTAAGTTGTTGGAATATTATACGTGAATATAAATCTTTTACCAGTAATATACAAGGAACTTTCGGTGTTGTTATTGTTGTTGTGGCTGTAGTTGTTGTTATTGTGGTGGTGGTGGTTGTTTGACAGGGTCTCAATAAGCTGCCTTTGCTGACTGGGAACTTACTCTATAGACTAGGTTGGCTTTGAATTTACAGAGATTCATATGCCTCCTCTGTGATTTAAGTTGTGTGCCTTCACTCCTTGTATATATAAGAAATTTTAATAAAATAATCTAGCAAGAAAGATTGGTAAGGCAACTTCATTTTTATACTTTGAATTATTATATCTGTATATCCCTTGCCAACTACACATAAAAGGACATTAAAAGTCATTTTCCTATTTAGTTGGGTTAGGATTTTTGTGTGACATTTTTCTTTTTTGCTAGATTATCTAAGAAGAATGCTTTAACAGGAAGCCAGCTGCATGCCTCATGGTGTGGGTTGTACTTGACCTGAGGTGACTTCTGTCACCTGGTCACCCCTCATGTTTTGGGAGTACATCCAGCCTGCTGGGTGGTGACACCACCTCAGATATTTCTGGATTCTACAAGGCACATTTAAAGCCTCTGGCAGCTTCTGCTGTATCATCCTCTCCCAGTTATGACTTCCTTTCCCTGCCTAGAATCTGGAAACAAAACAGCACATTGTGGAGGAACAGAGCAATTGTCTAACAGAAAACTTCAATGCCTTAAGGATCTCTCAGAAAATAAAAGACTCCCCCAGTTATTCCCCTTCTTTAGTTATTTTGTGTGTGCATATGTATGTGTCTACATGTCCATATGTATACTTGTGTGTGTGTGTGTGTATGTGTGTTTGCATGTGAATGTTGAAGATAGACATTTAGAGTCTTTTCCAATTGTTACCTAACTTATTTTTTGAAGTATGGACTCTCACTGAAGCTGGAACATATCAATTTGACTAGGCTGGCTTGCCAGTGAGCTCCAGGAATCCTCTAGTCTCTACCTTCCCAGTGCTGGGGTCACAGGCACCTGCTACTGCACCTGGCTCTTTGGCACCTGCTACTGCACCTGGCTGTTTGGCACCTGCTAGTGCACCTGGCTGTTTGGCACCTGCTACTGCACCTGGCTCTTTGGCACCTGCTACTGCACCTGACTATTTTGCACGGGTGCTGGGGATCAAACTCAAGTCCTCATGCTAACTTGGCAAGCACTTGTGTGACTATGTTATCTCCCTAGCCCCCTGCTTACAATATTTTTATCCAACAATTCTCCAAAAAGCTGTTCTGTCCCCATTAAACCATTATCCTCTTTCCTATAAAATTTCATGTTTAAAACCTGAATAATTATATGAACTCTACTACCAAAAGAAATCTGCCATTCCAAACAGGAAAATAATGAAGTTTCTGTAAACTTCATTAGTAACATCACACAAGCTTCATAGCTATTACTTTTGCAAGGAATGCAACCAATGAAAATTACAAAATATATTAATGTTCTTTTTTATAGTTAAAGCAATTTATTATGGGGAACATCTCGGAAAATACATGAGGGAAAGAAAACAAAATACATGTGATAGTAAATTCAGGTATTATTTTAGGTGTGCTTGTAAGAGTAAGACTGGATGAAATTAGTTTTTGTATGAGTAGACTGATAAAATCTGGCAGCCCTCCCTCATGGGACAGGCTTCATCTAACACACTGAATGTCTGAATATACCAGAAAGGCTTAGAGAAGATTCACTTTCTCTCTCCTGACTCTACATCACTGATTTTCCTAGGGTCCATGGAGGGCAGCAAGAACCATACTTTTTTCAAAATTGGATCTGCAGCTCTCCAACTACAAATATGTGATTTCTTAGATTCTTATTATATGAGATAATTTCTTACTCTCTCTCTCTCCACCCCTTCACCCTTCCTCCCATCCTTGTCCTACATTTCTTTCTTTCTTTATTCAATATTTTATTCATTTGCATTCTTACTCTTACAAGCACACCCAAAATAATACCTCAATTTACTATTACATGTATTTTGTTTTCTTTCCCTCATGTATTTTCCGAGATGTTCCCCATAATAAATTTAGATGTTATCCCCCTTTTCCATTCCCTCCCCACATTAAACCCCTATCCCATCCTTCCTCCTCCTTTTTTGCTTTTACACCATTTAAATTATATGCAAGTAATAAGGTCAGTTCTAGTTTGAGGAACTAGCGATACAATAGATGCAAATAGTCCAGGAACAAGCAAGACAATAATCACAAATAGTCAAAGAATAAGCAAGGCAATAAACAAAATTCCTTAAACACTCCTGTGATCACTGTTTCTAAGGGGTTATCAGGATGACCAAAATATCTGAGCTAACTTCCCTGTCCTAGCCCAAAGTCATTTTCATGTCTGAAGCCAACTTCCTTGTTCTAGCCTAATATTTAGATTCCTGCCTAAAATCAATTCTTGGTTCTTGCCTAAGATTAGATTTCTGCCTTAAATTACTTCTTTGTTCTAGTCTAATGTCAGATTCCTGCCTGAAACCTACTTCCTTGTCCTTGGCCAATGTCATATTCCTGCCAAGCAGCCCATTTTCTTGTCCTTGGCCCATGTCAGATTCTTGCCAAGCAGCCCCAAAAGCTTTTTGCCTCTCCCTCTTTTTATTTCATAAACAAGACTGAGCCTGTCTTAGGTTGTTCTGCCAAGAATGCCTTCCTTAACCATCATGGAATCAGCATTATCAAAAGTAATGCACTTATGTCTTAGGTTGGTAAGGCTCTGTGCAGAATCTTACCCATCCTAGGCTTGCCAGCCTGTTAAATTAATAACTCTGTCTGGGGGTCCATTTTCAGTTTCAAGTCATGTACTTTGGCCGCCAACATGTTGATGTTGTTAGAGACAAGCTTTAACACAACGGCCAGGAATAAAAGTATTCCCAGGACAAAAAGGGCTAGCCTGATCAAGTTATATATGCCATTCCTGAGGGTTGACTAAAATAGAAATACTGACCTCAGGCCATGGATAATTTTATCAGCATTGTCTGCAGCATCAAAGGTCAACAGAGCAGCATTCTTTAAATTCATAATCTCACTATGCAAAGTTAAAACATCCAGAGAGGAGTTATAATTATACCAAATACCCTACAAGTGTCTTTAAACTTTTTTTCTAATTATAATGACTATCACTGTAAATTTTAGAAGTAACATAATTCCAATGGTAATTGTCATGACACTCAAGATGGCTCCTAACTCTTAAACCCTGAACCTCCTCCATCTGATAATTTGAATAGTATATAGAGCATCAATCTGTTGTTCCAAACACCTATATAAATCCTCTTGTATACTCAACACATTAGTAACATTTTTTTGCTAAATGATTAACAAAAGAAGCTGTCTTAACTTCTTGTGTCAAAGCTATTGCAGAGGCAGTGGTGCTAACAATTAATGTAATTAAAGCTGTTATACCAGCAATAATCAAGCCTACTACCATCTTGCTTCTGCTTTAAGCCTAACTTACTTCTTCCAGCACTTGCAAGGGTTTTTTTCAGAAAATCAAGGTTTTCTAATACTCAGGGCAGTAAGACAGAAGCTGGTTGATAGACTCCCATAACAGACATGCCAGGTTTCAACACACTAACACAATTAGAAAGTATACAGTCAATACAACTTACAATAAATACTGTAGAAGAGACAAAAGTAATTTTAATTTGACAATTAGAGTCTTAACATGCACTAACACTTGTTTGAAATCCAGATCCTGTCCCAACTTTATCTGTTGCTATCATAACATCATAGAGAACTGCAGCTAACTTCCAAATATGTCTCTGAAAATGTCCAGACCCAGCCTTCCAAATGAAAACTGCTATTTCCAATTTTGGACTGATTTCTAGACCAGTACATGATTGAGTCCGAGTAACTGGTCACCTTTAAGAACTTAATATTTAAATATTATTGATTTCAATTCTGAGAGTAAGCCAATTTTCTCTTTCTTTCTTTCTTTCTTTCTTTCTTTCTTTCTTTCTTTCTTTCTTTCTTCCTTTCTTTCTTTCAGAGCTGAGGACTGAACCCAGGGCCTTGTACTTACTAGGCAAGAGCTCTACCACTGAGCTAAATCCCTAACCCCCAATTTTTCTTTAAAGTGCTATGATTTCAAGGAACTATATATTCTTAATAACATTATAACATATTTAAAATATTCTAGAGATTTTTGAGATGGTCTCTCATTGAACCTAGAGCTTGTAATTTTTAGCTAGGAAAAGTACAGGATAAAACAATATCTTCCAAACACATATAGGAGTGAGAGCCCCAGAACCCATGAAAAAAAGAAAAAAGCTGAGTGTGGTAGTACATGCTTGCAGTTCCACAACTGGGGAGATGGAGACTTAAGACTCCCCAGAGGTTGCTGACCAGTTTTCCTAGCCTACTTAGCAACTTCCAGGCCAATAAGAAACACTGTCTAAGAAAAAAACTAGATGAAATCTGTCTGAAGAACAACAGCTATGGTCCTCCATTCTTCATATGCATACATATATGAATGTGTACATGCGCATATACTGTACATGCAAATACACATAAGAAACTATAACTTAAAATATAAAGCATGTTCATAAAGGTTGAAGATATGTATCATCACATAATTTATGTGAGGTGCTGGAAACACAGAAAATGTCATGGTAATGGCCTGGTTTTGCATCCATCATTTAGACTGATGTAACTGAAAATTTATCAAAATAAATACATCTACTCGTTCATTGAACAAAAGAACAACATAAGACCTACAAATATTTTCTCTTACTCTTTAGCTGTCTCCAGACTATGACACTAGGAAATCAAGTGCAGAAGATCTCCCCATCCACTTGATTTGCTAAAATGAGCTGTAAGCCTGTCAGCACCAAATGTGGTGAAGTATCTCAACAAAAAGGGTCAGAGAAGAGCAACGAGGAGAAGAGTTTGGAAAACATCTCCCTCCATACTGTGCATAATCAAATAATAAGAGTTCTTAAGGTCAGAAAATAACCAACTGAAAGACCTTGAAGGACTGGCACCTGGTTATCACAAATTCCAGGGCTGAGAACAGTAAGTGTTCTCAACTGAGGAGAAAACTTCCTATTTTTGTGGACTGGCTAAAGAACTGAGAAAGGTCTTCTCTCAATACTGAGGAAAACTTGTTCCTAAATTCAATCCTGTCTAACAGAGCCTAAAAGCAGGATAGAAAACAAAAAGGATCAAAGTAAATCTAACAATGTCACTCTAGAACTACCTTAAGAAACATAGATAATCCAGTGCCCAAAGATATATAATATCTAGGATCAAATGAAAACTATCAGACACTTAACTCTGTGTGCAGGATGATAGGAAAAATATCAAAGTGAGAATACTACACGGCAGTATAGGTCAGATATAGGTTTCCAGAGTCATGTGACAGAATAATGAAGAGTGTATTTTAGATTGAGGAAACCTCTGAGTGGTCAGGAGGCGACATTAGAAAGACAACACTAGACTTTGTTAAGTTCTGAGCATCTGTGATTGTTTCTCAGAACACAAGATGAACCTAGGGACATGTGGCAATGTCTCAGAATATGGTTTTGAATTCTTCATTGTAAGGCATCTGGATGTCACTCTGAGCTTTTAACAATAACATGTCTCTAACCTTATAATGACATAGCAATTATCTTCTATTTGTGATGATTTTCTTGACTTCAACTGGCACCGTCACATTTAAAAGAAGCGTATGAATGCACAGAGGCAGGAAAGATGGGCAGCATGGCAGCAATAGGCCAAGGGTTCTGAAGATGAAGGAAGAGAGTGAATGAGCTATGGCTGTGTTGTGAGCATGTTCAGCATCCGACTGAAGTTGAGCATGTCATTGTTGGGGCTGATGGGAAACCCTCACCTCACAGGGGCGGGGCAACAGGCACAACTTTTTAAATTAAGAAACTACCTTTTTGTTCTCAGTGATTTGTATGAGGAAGGGAAGAAAAGAGGGACGGATTGTGGGAGGGGAGAGAGACCAGTTAGAGATGGAAAGAAGAACTGAGCAGTAAGCTTATCATGTCCACATTGCAGGAAAGCCAGCAGGCCTCACGGACGGCTGATTTTTCAGAGCCTCTTTTGAATTCTCTGAGATGACAATAAGGCTGTCAGAATCTCTTTCAGTTCTTTGTAAAGTGGATTTATTTTTCTGACTTGAAGAAAAGGTCAAAGCACAGCAATTTGTGGGTTTCTGAAAGCAAATGCAATGGTTTAGAAATTTCATTAATGAATTCCCCTAGCAGACACAGTACAGCTTTTCCTAACCCTGCATTTCTATGTCCTACTATTAGAAGAAAGAAAACACCCTTATCAGTTTGGGGTCAATAGTCGTATGGCTTGTTAATACATTCTAAAGGGCCAAACAATTTCTGATTTTCTTTCATTTGAAGTAAAATATGTTTTTTTTTTAAATACTCAAGCTTCTCATAAGCTGGTCAAATAAATTCATATGGTGATTCCTCTTAATATAGAAACCTAAAAATAAAGAATTAAAAGTGAATCAAAAACCAATAAGTGATCCTTGAAGGGTAAAAACAGTGAGAAACTACATGCTAAATATGAGAGGGTACAACCTCAGCCCAAAGCAGCTTGATCTCTGTGCTGGAGCCTCAGAGGATGAAAAATGAGCTTTAGGAGCCATCGGATCATGACAAAGAAGTTCTATGAACCAGGGAAGTCAGGGAACTGAAGTTGGTACCCCAGCATAAAGTTAGGTGCCAAATTCAGTAGAACTGCAATAGTAATGATGCCCTCCAGCCTGCGGAAGCCTAAGTCGGTGCCGGGACCGGATAGAAAGCACATGGACTCACAAGGCACATTGCAAGGCATGAACTGAAAACAGAGCTTGAGGTCACTATAGGTCAGGCCTATGAATCTCCTGTAGCCCGTGGGTTACATGTTTTGTCCCTGAGCTTTTGGCAGGTTTTAGAAACTTGAAGCATTGGAAGAGGTTTTAGATTCCTGTAAGTGTGATGTTACAACTCTCTCCTCCCTCTCCTCCCTCTCTCCCCTCTCCTCCCCTCTCCTCCCCTCTCCTCCCCTCTCCTCCCCTCTCCTCCCCCTCTCCTCCCCTCTCTCCTCCCCTCTCCTCCCCTCTCCTCCCCTTCCTCCCTCTCCTCCCCTCCTCCCTCCCCCTCTCCTCCCCTCCTCCTCCCCTCTCCTCCCCTCTCCTTCTCCCTCCTCCTCCTCCTCTCCCTCCCTTCCTCCTCCTTCTCTCTCCTTCTCTCCCCCCCCTTCTCTCCTCTTCTCTCTGTCCCTCTTCTTCTCCTTCTTCCTCTCCTCTTTCCCTCTCACCTACCACCCCACCATTTCCCTCCCTTCTCTCTGTCCCTTATCTTCATCCTTTTCCATCTCCATCTTTTCCAGCTGACATGACAAAACAATACCAAGACCCAAGCAAGAAGCCGCCATTATTGATTTAAGCCTCTCAGACATCAAGCCATTGTTTTTGTTGTTTTTATTGTTTCTTGATGTTAATCATCTCAATTATTGTTATGTGAAGAAGCGATACATAATAACAAAAAAGCCATGAACAAAGAAATTTTAAAATCCTCTAAATCATTCATAACCACTAGAACCAGACAAAATGTCTTTGCTAGCTAATTTTAAAATGGCTTCAAAAGGAAATATTCACTCAGAAATTGTATGAGAGAAAAACTTAAAAATAGAGAAATTTTCATATTAGAAAGAAAGGAATCAAATATTAAGAAACCCTGATATATATGTTATCAGATACAATCAGCATCAAAGTTAACTTATAATCAACTCAAAAGTTGATCAAAAGAGATGCATAAATGACATTATAGTTATACAGTGAATACTATAAATAAATGAGAAAAAACTCTTAAAGTAATAGTGGTGAACTTCATACACATAGGCTGCTTTAAGATAAATATTAAATAAACAATAATGTTTAAGTTACCCAGTTACATGTGAAACTTCTCTAGTTTTAAAAGTCAGACCCATAAGTTTGTTTTTGAAATTTGATAGTGGGAGACTTGTGGGGCCCAGTGAAGGTCGAAATCCTTGGGAAGGATTATATGAGGATTTCCACTTAGTTAGAATTCTCTGAGCCTTGCATATTTTGTGCTCTTTTCTGCCTAAATGTTATACTTGAAAATACATATATTTAAATATAAAACATGAAACCAACTTTTAAAGAGATTCTGAACAAGTTCCTAATAGACATGCCCACCCAGGTATATATGTTTACCAACGAAAGAAAGGACTGAAATGCTCAAAGACAAACTGACTAATAATAAGACAGAAACTGGAGCATGTCCATCACTTCGGATTAAGCAACATTGATCTAATCTGTGTCTGATAAAATTAATATACTAAATCACATTCCAAAGGAAGAACCAAAAGTATGCTGTATACACCTAAGAAACTATTTCAGGAAACATGAAAAGAAAAAAATACAAAAGAATATACCCGGGAAACATAAACAAATAACCCCGCTAACATAACTTTCACATAAAATCAGGTAACTTAAGGAAAAAGCAGATCTTAAATTCAGATAATTAATTACTGTAACTCTAGATGTAACAGTAATAATCAACCTTTGTTGTGGAATACAACTTATTCACAGGTTTGGGTAATTAGGTCACAGTTATCTTTGGGGATCTTAGCCTGCCCCCATCTCAGTCTAACGTTTGGTCTGTAACAATTCACATTGAAGAATCAATTAATTCCATCACAACATTTTCAAGCATTTCCAGCTAACAACACACCATCTCAGGGGTAAAATCTTCACAATGTTCCATCAGCTCTTCATTCTTGGGCCTTATCACCTCAATCATGAGAATCATGTATGAGTTTGACCAGAAATGGTTCTGCATCTGGGAGCCTGTGAAATTAGATGACAAATTCTCTAGTCCAAAATAAATATTGGGACATAAACGAGGTTGCACAGATGTCCAATTATACGGAAAGAGAATGCAGAAGAAAAGCATATGTGCCAATTACGGCCAAGGGAAGGATTAAAATGTCTAAACAGCAGAGTCCAAGGCCTGGGAGTGATCCTTCCATTGGAGACTCTGCTCTGGGTTTCAGGGTTGGCTCTGTGAGCCATAGGTCCTCTTAGATGTATGGCAGCACATGTCTACAAAGGGATACTTTCCTCATTGATCCATGTCTTTCTTGCCTGCTTAGTTCTGTGAGTGACACTTTTGCTTCATCTGAAATTCTCTTTATATGCAAAGCTGAAATTGTTTCATGATTGCCAGGTGTCCTGAAAAACTTGATAGGTTTTATGTGAGTTCAGGAGAAGGATCTCATTAGATAGCATATTTTTCAACAGGCTTTCTCTGCTTGTAGATTCTGGGTGGATGACTGAGACACTAACATGGTTTAACCTAGTCTCTTCAAAGAGCTCCCTGTTTGACGGGGTAGATTGAAATCTTTATCTTGCTCACGCACTAACAAAAGGGTTTTATGTTCTAGACTAGATGAACTTTTCTCAAATCATTTATTCTTACCTAGTAGCTCTTCCTTCAGTTCATCTCCTTTGTTGCACACTCAACTGCAAGTGCCAAAACAAAACAAACATACAAACCTAGCAACAAAAAACTAACATAAGCCTTTAGCAATATGCTTAGAAATCAGCATATATTCAGGTTCATCATGTGCAAAATTTGCTTTGCATATAATTTCAAGAAACAATTCAACCAAGTTTTCAGGAGAATATAACAAGGTCCCTCTCTCTTCTTTTCAACAGCAGGTTCTTCATCTCCTTTGGGTCCTCACTAGCAAGATTTTACTGTCTTTCTGGCCACTCTGTGTTTATAACTTAGATATTACTTGTTATTACTTACGGCAACACAAGTGTTCTCTAGCATGCTCCTTGCTGCCTTGTGATCCCTCGCTAGCAGAGGCAACTGTACCTACATTCCTCCCAGGGCTCTGTTGAGGAGAAGCGAGGCTACTGTCCTCTTTAATATCCTCCAGCCTCTGTCCATTGACCAATCCCAAGATCACTCTATGCGTTTGTTATGTAAGTGTCTCACTACCCAATAGTAGAAGTCTTATTAGTTTCCTGTTGCTGCTATAACTGCTGCTCAGACACTTGGTGGCTAAAATGATACAGGTGGATTAGATTACTCCTCTGGAAATGATCAGTCTTTAATGTCTCTCACTGGTTTAAAACCAAGGTAGCTGGAGTGTTGTGTCTTTCTAGGAGGTTAAATGACAGAATCGATTCCTTCCTCTTTCTTGATTCTGCAGATATCTGCATCTGGAAGTTGATGGTATTTTTCTATTTACAAAAGCAGACACTGAACCATTATGAAGTCTTCTTCCATCATCATGGCTTCATACTGTCTCATTATACTCTGGTTGCTCAGCTCAGAAAATTCAAAATAACATTCTGACTTCAGCATTATAACTTTAACTATATGTGCAAAATCCGTTATACATTTTAAGAAAGCTAAGGTGTTTATAGGTTCCAGTAATGAGAAAATATGTCTTTAGCGCTGTCTCTGTTCTATCTAGAGCAGAGAGTGACAAAAGGTTACTATGAAGTGGGAGTATGAGCAGTCTGTATCAGTGGTCATTAACCTGTGGGGCATGACCTCTTTGGAAGATTTGCAACTTAGAAGAAAATGGCGGTATGAATAAACAGATTGTTTAGAAAGGAAACGTGTCCAGAAGGACCATTAAGACTCAGGGGACACTGTAGACACATAGACATAAAGCTGGCAGACTAAAATAACACTGTACACATTACTGGATGGCCAACATATCAAGGGACCAGTATATTAGGGTAGGAAGCAGGAAGCTCCTCATGAATGGAAGATACTGAATGTTTTGAAGAGAAATAACAACATAAAATCTCGTTTTGAGATAACTCTGATGGCAGTACAGAAACCAAGTAGAAAGCTTCAAAAATCTAAAGCCTACACACAGATGAACTCATCAGAAATACAATTTTGTAGCTATGTCTTAAGGCCCCTTTCAATGTACTAAAGTGATTTTATTATTAACTTAACTGGATGGTAAAAGGCCCAAGAAAACTTCCTTCATAGAATACTCACCCCATTGGGATATGTCACTATGCTGCTTTCAAAACGGCTCCAAGCTAAAATTATAGGAAAACTCCAAATCCTTATTTTTAGAGAAAGTTCCCTTTCCTGGCTAATAGTCTACAGCTTCCTGATCAAACCATAGCAATCATCTAGATTACTTGAGCAAAATTTTCCTCAAATCTTGGATAATATCTTCTTGTTTCCCAACCTCAAAGATTGGATTACCCATCCACACGGAGCAAAGATAAAGATTAATCATCCATGCCACTATCTCCTTAATGTCAGATGCCATGAAAACTCTAATAGTCTTGTGTTTTGTGGAAGGATCACAAGCCCACCACTCAAGCTTGCTTACCACTTACAAATTGCTGTACAAGAGGCTACCATGCTGAGACTTCTCTTTGTCCAAGAACATTCCCTCAGGGTGATCTATCTCCTGGGGATTTGTTCTCTAGCTCTGATCATCAGAGTCATCTGACTTGGGTTTTTACAAGCTGATTTTTTAAATCCCTTGCCTTTAAAAACCTGCCAATCTGGACACTTTCCGGTTATAAATTCCTCCCTTGTATCTAAACACAAAGCCCATTCCATTACCAGATTTAATTTGATGAAAAGTGTATCTACGTGCTGGCATAGTGATAAAACGTAAGGAGTTCCTTCCTGAGTGGACCCCCGGAATTCATTTAAGAAACCGAAATTCCTCTGTCAGTAAAACACAAGTGCACTGTTACAGATAAAATCTTGACATTTCAGCCACCAGCCATGTTTCTTAAAAAGCAAATAAGCAAAGATGCTATTTTTTAAAAACATACACATTATCCAAATGAAAGGAGTTTCCCAAGTAAAATATCACCTGATAAATAAAGAGTACTTCTTCAGTTGATTCTTTTCCATTTGGAGCCTATTTGTATACTGAGTTCTCTTAAAAGAAAGAGCCGTGGAAAACTGACAGATATTTAAAATATATTTGGAGGCCCAAAAAGTGACTTTTTCAAATGACTAAGGTTTTTTGTTGTTGTTGCTTTGTTTTGTTTTGTTTAGAATTTCAAACATACAAAAAAAAACCCTTCAAATTCAAATATTTTTAAAGATGTATCAATAGTTCACTGATGAAATCCAAGACATACAAAGATAAATATGACCACTGGAGATTACATAGAAAGTATAACTCATTAGTGTTGTACAAGTGAGGCAGGGCTAGCATTCAGATGAGCATATGACTGAGGTAACCTGGGACATAACATGAAAGTTAAACCCATTTAATCCAGCATATGTTTAAATCTGTGAACTATGTATTATCATATTTTCCAGACAGCAGGCCACTGAAGAAACCATCTACAGCTCCTGCTCTTAGATTCTAATAGAATTGCCACAAGGTAGATAAACTGTGAGGGCAGCCTAATTTAAAATTTAAGTATAGACCTACTTGTTAGGTACTTTTGTAAGTGATTGGAATATGTTCTTTCTTTGTTCTTAGCATAACATGAAATATCAATGAAACAGATGAACAATTTCCCAGGGATAAACTCTGTATAAGGAAAGGAAGCTAGCCAAGTAAGGGCCAAGCTCTCAAGTTATTTCTAAGCACAGTAAGGATGAACTTAAGGGTTTTTGTAGAAGGAAGCCTGAACTTCCTTAGTATTAAGAAAAATCATTAAATGGATTGAAAGATATGGGAAATAACCATAAATCCTGCCCAAGAAGCTTATGAATCAATCAGAACCATAGGTCACCTGCGTGAGAATCTGTGAGAGGTAAGCACAAGAGATGGAGAGTCTAGGGAGAGATTTGAAGCACATTCACCGCAATATGGTGACGACTGGGCATGAAGAGGCAGGGTGAGAAAGAACCTTTGCTGCTGACTTGAGCTATAAGTAGATGGCAGTGACCTTAACCAGTGGGGAAGTCTGGGACAAGTTGAATAACTGAATAGGTATCAGGTGTGATGTTGGGTACTCTCCAGAAGTAATTCATTCCTCTGTCAGAGGGGATTCAAGAATCAAGTAGGCATTTGTCCCAGTGGTAGCAAAGTCTCTTCCTTCTTTAAAATTCTCTCAAGTGCTTGAACAGAAGAAAATAGTGACTAACAAGAACACACTGAAAGATGTTTGTTCCCATTGGCTGACAAGCTGGAAGTAAGATCTGGCTATTCTCATGTCTCTTGCTTCCAAAGACTTACTCCTCACTAAGGAAGAGCTGAGGCCTGAGATCCACAGCTCACTTTCAGAGTTTCTCTTTGTATTGTTCCTATTTGTATTGAGAGTATGAGATACCCTTTACCATTTGAGAACCTGCGACAAAACATGGATTTTGACAGACTTTCTTAAGACCATTTACCTAAGCATATTTCTGTATCTGCTCCTAATCACCTGTCACTTAACCTTTGATGCTACCCTACCTGCCCTATAGCAACTCAAATTCCTAAGCACTCAGTCTCCGAGATTCACTGCCAAAGGCTAAAGGCAGAACACCTGCATCCATTGAATCTTGGATGGCTAATAACTACTCCTTGAAGTGATGTTGATCTATTTAGAATTTTTGAAGGAAATGGTCCTGAGAAACCAGATGTTTCTGAGCCTATCCCATGCGAATTACAATGAGGACAGAAATTTGTGAAGTCTGTGACCCCTGCCTTTTCCAGTCTTACTGCCCACGTCTCCTGGTACAGTCAGCTATGCTACCATCCAGCTCTTGGACTTTGAACAAATTTCATAAATAATATGTACCTTAATTTTCACATCAGCAAAATGGGAATGATAATATTGCATGTCTTTTCATGGTGATAATATATGATGATCTGAAACCAATCGGTTTTATCATTTTCCCTTAGTCTTTTCCTAAGTATACATGACCAAAAAATGTAAATGCTAATGGCATCGACAGCATGCTAAGTTGCCTTTACAGTGTAAGGTGGTGAGGACCAGTGAAGTCTTTTCCTTGCATTAAGTATTTGGTAAAAATCTTTGCCTCATGCCCTATGAGTTTGAAAGACTACAGCAGTTTTATCATCTAACACACATTTTCAATAGTGTAAAACCTGGAGACATGCGTAGATTTAATTTCCTTAAGGTAGTGCTTCCACAATGCTTTATGAAGTTAAAGGTAGGATTTTTATATTCTTTAATTTTAACTAATTGCCTCCTTCTCAATCAGTGGCTTTAAACCACAGTAATTTATCCTCATTCGAATATCTGTGAATGGAGACTTGGTAGACTCCAGGCTCTTTGGAGTGTGCTGCTTCAAGGGGGACTTGCTAGGAATCAGATTCAGGTCTGCTTCTTACACACTCATTCTAGACCTGGTCAGGACCTATTGGGAGAATGATCACCAAGCAATGGGAACAGGATCATGAAAGCCAGATAGAGAGGCATACTTCATATCTCTTTCTTTGACGCGCTTGTGTTTCTTTGCCTTCTACAAAAAGCATGGATGAACTTTAAGTCAAAGAACAGGGGTTACAGAGTACTTCTGGAGGGGAGGGGATGAGTGAATGCTTCTTACCAGTGATATAACCTGTCAGGCTAACTTATATGGCTTTCTTACTGCAACTCACCCTTGGGTGCATATGGTTACAATGGTTGAGAACTAACGTTCCCTGTCCTTTTTGTTACACAGTTAATTCAACCTAGTTCAAATTTTCTGACTAGGAATAAGATTTGTAGCAAGAAAAAAATGTTAATTTTTATATATCATGAACTCTTGCCTACAATAGTGCATGAATATTTTCTAAATTAATTCATGGAATATCAAGAGGGAAATTTTGCACTAATTGTCTGCCTCTTGATTGAAGGAGGTAGTATTCAGCCTCTAATCATTTTCTCACTAATTCCTTCTTTTATTCATTAATTTGAGTGGCATATTTTAGTCATGCATAGTCATTGAGGAGGCAGCCAGTAAAAATGAGACACACCCCACAAAATGAGGGAAGAATAATGATAAAAACCTAAAAGGTAAAATAGAGAGATAAAAATGCAATAACAAGACTGTTTTGGATAATGTGAACAGAGAAGGTCATGGGGAAAGTAATTTTTCAGTTGAAACACATATGACCTGAAATGAAAGTTATAGAAAAAGCCTTGAAGTCAGAAGCTGCACAGCCATAATCACAGAGATCTGAACAGGAAAGAATGACCTGATTAAGCCACAAAATGAGGTCAGGGCTGACAATGTTCTCAACTCTGATCCTAAAACAAAGCAAAGCAAAACAAAACTGAACAAAACCTTTCTTTTCTTCTTGTTTCTTGTTCTTGTTCTTCTTGTTCTTGTTGTTCTTCTCCTCCTCCTCCTTCTTTTTGTCTTGTTCTTGTTCTTGTTCTTCTTGTTCTTGTTGTTGTTGTTGTTTCTTCTTCTTCTCTTTCTCCTTCTCCTCCTCCTCCTCCTCTTCTTGTTCTTCTTCTTGTTCTTGTTGTTGTTCTTGTTGTTGTTGTTGTTCTCCTCCTCCTCCTCCTCCTCCTCCTCCTCCTCCTCCTCCTCCTCCTCCTCCTCCTCCTCTTCTTGTTCTTGTTCTTCTTCTCTTCTTCCTCTTCCTCCTCCTCCTCCTCCTTTTCCTCTTCCTCCTCTCTACCACTCAAAATACGGCCTTGAGTAGTCTAAGCTATACTCCAATTCTTTTCTATGTAACTACAGATGACCTTGATCTTCTAATAAACCTGATCACATACATGTGTCCAGATTACAGGCATGCAACAACAGTCAGTTTGTATGGTATTGAGATAGAACCTTAGACTTCATGAATGCTAGGCAAACATTCTACTAACTAAGCAATATCTTTAGGTCCTGAGTTTCTTAAATGGCTCCCTAGTATGTTGTACAATAATCTCCTAGATTTACAATTATTGGTACCCTATTAGAACTTGAGCTGTTGTAGTATAAATATGGTGTGATGTTTACATCATTCACAAGATCAAGTCACGGTTCCCTTCAATAGTAGGCTGCCAAGTGCAATGAATGCAAGCAAGTTTTTGGTAGAGTGTAAATCAGAGATAGAGATAGTCTAGGACCAAGATGGGATAAAGTCCCTGAAAATGCAGATTTCATGGGCCAAAAGGGCAGAGAAAGATTCCCAGCAAAGGCTACGGTTTGAAAGAAGCCATTTACATTTTCTTCCATGACACAAAACCAAAGCCATTTTGACTTTCATTTTCCTTCTCTAGTAATATATAAATCAGAAGCATAGGAAAATGTTCAACAGGTATCAAATATAACATACAATAAAGAATGTGTGAGTAGCATTGCCTTGAAATCACAGTAATAATATGAATTATATTCAGGTAGTTTAAACTTTTTTCAAATTGCTTTTATGCATATTACCATATTTCTACCTTTGTTAACTGTAGTAAAAAGAAAAACATTTCTAATAACTCTAATTTTCTTGAACCTGACTTAGCAATGTTGGGGAAAACAAGCATTTTAAGTATCAAAAGATCCTAGATAAAATTTGCAACAGAACTAGACATTAGCAAGCACTAAGGTCATTAAGAATTCTGGGACATTAACACCAAAGTGGTTAAATGATTTGTCATATATCACATAGTACTCAGGGGACAGACCTGGTACCAGAACCAGTCCAGCGGCCCTGCTTACTTCATCCCCTGCTGCATTAATCATTAAAAAGGCTGAGACTTTGGCTTATAGTGGAGTTAACATACACACATTGAACCTTAGAATAAATTACAAGAAAAATAAAAATTGGCAAATTGGTGCTAATGAGGAAATAAGTCTAAAAATAATATTTTTAATTATTTTCTGAAATATTTGAACATTATTTAGAAATATAGGTAAGTTGTTACTTCTGAAATAAATATTTATAGTCAAATAAAGTAGCATTCATAATTTAAAGTTGTTATGTCCAAAGGCAGAAAAAGGTAGGTAGAAAAGCCATTAAAAATAAAGACTAAGGTGATGGAGAGAGTCAGTGGTTAAGATCACTTATGCAACTATAGCAACCTGCAATCGGGCACTAGCATCCATGTAATAAGCAGGCATGGTCTCCCATGTGCTGAGAGAAGCATCAATGGAGTTTGCTGGTTGTTTGCATAGCCAAAAGGAGCAATATGCAGGTTTCTGTAGACTCTACCTTAAAAAAAATAGGCTTAAGTGGGAGAAGGTTATTACTGACGTCCTTTGGTTTAAGATCATGCACACAGGTACATGGGTCCCTAAACACATGAACATCACACACACACACACACAAATAAAACTGAAAATATAACAGAACTAATGGATAAAATTAAAGGAGTGAGATTCAATACCAAACAGTTATACCTCTAAGTGAGAAAAGTTAAAGGATTTTGGAGTCAAGATTTTCCATATCTATAAAGGAATATAACTATTAACCCAGGAAAGCTGGTAAGAGAACCCAAGGAATTCCGTGAGGTAATGGTCCTCCTGTGTGAACTTCTCATGGTCAATGTAGCCACAGTTGTCGAGTAGAGGCTACAGGTGATGAAGCATCCAGACAGAGAGCTAAGGGAACCACAGACAGCAGCTGTGTATTCTCTTCAGCTTTCCACGAGGATCATTATGCAGATCAAGGCAGTGAGCAGCAGACTGCAGGGAAGAGAAGTCTTAGTGAGACAGAGGGAGAATCTTGAGCATATTGTAATGTGAACAACAGAGCTGCATAGAGAGGGAACTTCGCAAAAGCTATAAAGAGTCCATTTGATCCCCTGGTTGAGAACTAAGATTACAACACACAAGCAAACCATTCAGAACTGGCAGAAAACACCCAGGAGATCTGAGCAGAGCTGAGATTCTAGAACCTGCAGAGTATACCACAGTCACTGCATTCATTCACCTTCTCACTCCACAAAGTACCGAGTTATCTTTTCCACAGGCACACTAATGATACAGAATCTACTGTACAAACGAATACCAAACTTGATGGAAAAGTTCAGAGTTAAAACTAAAAAATGTAATAATAAATAATTTAATAAAAGATGTATATTTTGAAAATTATTCTAAACATTAATACTTTATACATTTCTTATTCCAATAATAAGAATTGTATTCTCTTAAGCATTTTATATTATATATCTTTATTATATAGTATTTATTCCTCGCTTGTGGCAGTTTGAATATGCTTGGTCCAGGGAGTGGTACTATTAGGTGGTGTGGCTTTGTTGGAATAGAAGTGACCTTGTTGGAGGAAGTGTGACACTTTGAGAGTGGGCTTTGAGACCTTCTCCTAGCTTCCTGAAGACAGTCTTCTTCAGTTTGCCTTCAGAACAAGATGTAGAACTCTCAGTTCTTCTAGCGCTATACTTGCCTGGATGCTGCCATGCTTCCTACCATGATGATAATGGACTGACCGTCTGAACCTCTAAGCTAGCCCCAATTAAATACTGTTCTTTATAAGAGTTTCCATGGTCAGGGTGTCTCTTTACAGCAATGAAACCCTAAGATACCATTTCTTCCCCCAACTTCTTCGAGATTCTCCCCTCCTTCCTCTCCTACTTCATGTTCTCTTCTTTTTTGTTTTTAGTGGAGAATATCTCACAGCAGATTTCTGGTTCTTCTGCTCTTACACCCTTCTATGATTTTCTTGAGACTCAAATAAGAGGTTGTGATGTAAATTTATTAGTTTGGGATAGACACTCCATGGTCATTGATCTCTGGGTTTTGACCAGTTGTGGATGGATTTCTGTAATGATCTAAGTCTGAAAAAAAAAAAGTAATTTAGATGAAGAAGTGAGAAAACTCCTTAATATGATGAAAGAAAGATGTATTTTCTTTCCAAATGAAAGTATTTACAGTTTTGTAGACAGATGTCATTCACTGTGTTCCATCTACATTTACAATTTAAATTTGTTGACTTAATTAGTTCTGGGTAAAAGAATCACTTTGAAATAAGTAACATAAAATGTATAGTTGAGGCATTACTAGTTTATTATTGTTGACTCAGAGTTAAAACTCAGGATTCTGGCATCTGAACAATAGACCAATTAAGGGGTCAAGTAACAGTGAAGAACAGAGAAGGATATTTATTCCATGGCTGCACTGGGAAGAAGAATAGAGACTTCCTGTGGTCCTCAGACAGCTACTACCATGAGGTTTAAAAGTGCATAGAATTAAGCAGTCCTGGTCAAGGTGTGGTCCCATACTTAAATGACCACTATTGTCTGGTTCCAGCCAGTCCTGCAAACAGACTACATGAGGGTCTTGTAATTGCCTTCTCTCAGCATATTGTTTCTAGGTAATTTTTAATTCTTTGGGGTCACTTCAATAGTCTGGTAGCACTGGTAAATCTCTTTAAAATATCTTCTTTCCTGTCAGGAAATTTAAACTACATTAAAAATGTGGAAAGATAGAATTCCTTCTTAAAGAAAGCTTACTAATATAAATAATATGCAAATAACATTTAAGTTATAGGAAAAAACAAAGACTATGTTAGATAATATTGAGGCTAGACAATAACTAGACAATTATTATTTCCTGCAGTTCCTCACTTTTGTATAATGATGTTGATGTGAAAACACATAGATGTTAAAACTTTAATTCCAGTGGCTACACAATGGAGGAAGGGAAAATGAGATTCATCCGCTTTTGGCTGAAGATGACAACGAAGTGTAGTTTCACATCCTGAAAGCATGTTGACACCTTGACTTTGAACCCAGCACCAATGACTACCAGACACCCTTGTTTTGTCTCCATAGAAACTTTCCAATCTACTACTTTCAACCAATCCCTAACAACAAAAATACTTCTCTTTATTTAAAGACTTTTGCCCAAACCCCAGTCCTCAGTGCTCTTATCTATAGCCAATACAGATTGTAGACTTGAGGAAAGTTACCTCCTTTCCCTCAAATTTCATTAAAACACTCTTGTAATATGAAGCTCACAGACATCTCAATGCTGTCCAACATCCTTGCAGGAACTGACATCTGGACAAACCCTTTTCTAACCAGCATTTGTAGTGAGTGGTCCAGACGTCAGCCTCAGGAGTTTCAGTTTAATAGTGACATCACCAAGACTCCAGGTTGTAAAGTGAGTTTCTTTCCTTTTTTTTTTTCACTGAATCAAGACTTTATTTAGGACCGGGCTGTAGTTCACTTGGTAGAGGTCTTACCTAATGTGCACAAGATCCTAGATTCAATAGGCAGAACCCAAAAAGAGAAAAGACATTTATTTCAGAAGGATTATAGTTTCAAAGTATGAAAGATAGATACTTTGGGATTAATTAGCTAGAGTGTGTGTGTGTGTGTGTGTGTGTGTGTGTGTGTGTGTGTGTGTGTGATAAAGTAAGTTTCTTAAACTCGGTGATGAATGCAAAATTAGAAGTAGGTTTACTTGATGCTTTTTCAAAGGTTCTTTTCTCTGTGTTCCTAGGACCCAGTAATCACCACAAATAACAGGTTTAAAGGAATGTTGAGGTAGCTTTCAGCTGTAATATTACTGTAAAAGTAAAAATAAATACAAACAGTTGAAAGTGATTTTTCCCACGGAGAGTTTGGAGCCAATCTGGAAAATTGGTGCATCAAATGAAATCATATATTACTTCCACAAAATCCCTATGTCTTAGGGCTATAGACAGGGCAATCTCTACAATATTCTTTGGAAGTAATTTACAGAGATTGATTTTAGTGAAAATATCTCACAAATCTGGATGATATGTATTGCAGTGATTCAACCTTTAAAAATATTTAGTAGTAATTAAATTTAAAACAACATTATAGAATTTTTAAAAAATAGTAACATAGATTGTTTTCCACAAGTTTTTACTTGCTAAAAAGACGTCTTGGTGACATGCCTATGTTTCACTTTTTTGTTTAAGTGGCCAAAATTAAACCAAACAAAAAAACAAAACACCCCAACTCATATGCAAATAAGTAAAAGCCTTACTGTGCATTCTTATTGTACTGACATAAAGTAAAAGAGACCTTAGATTTGCTACAAGAAAGGACTGCACAGACTGACATGGTAATGCATGTTTTATTCCTATGCATCTGCATAATCATATATTATTGAAGGCCATTTTAACAAAAGATAAAGGATTGAATTGCATTGCCAGGAACACAGAACAAATGCTTGAGTGTACTAATACTCAATCCCAGTAAATGTGTACTTATCCCCAGTCTCCTCACAACTGCCTTTTCATTCAACTACTTGCAATAACCTTCTACTAATTACTCATCTGAAAAAGAAGAAAAGGAAAAACCTGCTAAAACATTGAATTCAATCCTTTGTGGCACTTAGATGTTTTGCATCTCCTTTATAGAGGAGTCCTTTCTAGTTCTTCCTCGTGGGAAATCAAAAACAGCCATCTTGTGACTCACTTTAAAATCTTTGAGAGCAATGCAGGGAGAACTGGAAGTACATAATGTTTGAAAGGATTCAATCAACTGTGTGGGTGTCTCTGCTCTTTGCCACCAGGAGTGCACAATTGTGGTTTTAAAAGGCACGAGGGACAGTAACACAATAAAGTTATTTGAGATGTTATCATTCATACTTTTGCCTTGTATCCGAAGAACACCAGCCTCTCTGACCTGATTATACCCCCAGGTATTTCTTCTCTTCTATGCACAGCCATCTTTTAACAAGGCAAGGCCCATATCTTCCCCATGACATTCACCCCGGATGCTGAATGCTCTCTACCTTAAAAGGCCCCTAATCTTAGCAAGCTGCGTATCATTCGTGGGATCAGAAAATATTTAAAAATGCCTTTACTAATGTATCAAAGAACCAAGAAAAGTACATTTGTCCCCACAAAATCTTGTGACAACAATATGCATCAAATCCAAGCCAACGTTCCTGCTTTGCAGAGACTTACCCTTTACACCAGAGCCAGTTATGTTCTCCTTACATCTCAAAATGGATTCTGGTGATCTAATTTTATTGATACTATATAGCTGTGTTGTGCTCCTTCTCTTTCCATTGCTAAGAGATAAGTCACTTTATAAAGAGAAAAGGTAGACTTGAGGTCATGGTTGTAGGGGCTTTTAGACCACAGCAGGTTTGTACATACATTTGGGGCTGTGGCAAAGCAGTACACCACAGCAGGCACCCATAGTGAAGGGAAAGGAAGCTGTTTTCTTTGAACAGTGGTAAGGAAGGAAAAGAAGTGAAGGACTCTCTCCAAGTGCCACAAGCATGGGACCAAGCCTTCGATCTATAGGCCTCCGGGGAACACTGAAGAGCTGTACAGTGCTAAACGTTCATATTTTCATGGTAAGAGTATCCATCACCCCCAATTACTTCATCAACAATGTCAGCATTCCCTTACATTTACAAGGTACCCATAAGGCTCAGTTTTTGGTCACAATATCCCTTATGATCTGGTTAGTTTTATTTCAATGCAGCACAAGCTAGAGTCATTTGGAAAGGACTCTCAACTGAGAAACTGTCCCCATAAGATTTTCACATGAGCAAACTTGTAGTGCATTTTGTTGGATAATGACTGACATAGGGGGGCCCAGTTCACTGAGGGCAGTGCCACCCTGGGCTGATGGTAGTGTAAAAAATCAGGCTGAATAAGCCAATAAGCAGCACTCCTCCATGGCTTCTGCTTCAATTTCTGCCTCCAAGTTCCTGCCTTAAGTTCTAGCCCTGACTTCCCTAGAAGATGGCCTGCAAGCTCCAGCTCAAATAAACTCTCTCTCCATGTTGCTTTTGGTCATAGTTCATATTATAGGAACAGAAATCTAACACACCCTTTAAAGGCACATCTCCTACAATCTAACTTCTTTCCTCTAGCTTTATGTCCAGGAGGTTCCAGAACCTCCCAAGTGCCACAGGCTTAGGACAAGCCTTCAAGCCTGTAGGGAACATTTAAGAGTTGTACAGTGGAAAATTGTTTCCATTTTCAATGTCAAAACATCCATGACCCCCCCCTCGACCTCCCTATTACTTCTTTAAATAATGTCCATGTTCCTTTGCTTTTATAGGTCCTCCATAAGACTGTTTCAGATCCCAAAGTGTGTCTCATCCCTGGCCTTGCCTTATAGGATCACAATTTTTCTCAAGGGTCTTTATCTATTTTTCAGTAGAAATTTGTTACAAATTTCCTAAATATGGTTCAACAATCAAGCGAAATGAAGCATCTTCGTTGAATCTTATTTTGTTCCCCACCTTGCTGGAACAGTTTTTAGTATTCTTATGTTGCTGCCAATGTGTTCTACTGTTCATAAACACATTTTTTGTGCATAAGAAATCCACTGGATTCATTCATCGATACATTTACTTAACTACTGCAAATTACTTCGAACACGCTAAACATCATAAGAGGCAGTCTGCCTGGAATTCTAAAATATGTCTAGCTATGAGTGTTTATTTAGAGTATTTATTAGGGCAAGTATTTTGAGTCCAATAAAGTAAATAAATTGTACTCCAAATATAAAATATGGTTGATGTTTGTTGAACTGAAATTCGTAGAATTAGTTCCAGCTAATATTAGTTTCAGCTAATCATAGTATTAAAAGATTATGAATATCATTCAGTAATGATAATTTGTATTCTAAAAAAATAGTGATCTTAGCCTTTCTGTGAGCTTTTCATATTTGGGGGTAAATATGTTTTCTTAAACCTCCTTAAAAATGCCAAATGCCTACCTTCTATATGCATGTCCATCAACTGTTTATTTGTATGGCTTCCTAAGGAAAAGCAGAGATGCATCATTGTGGGTTTAGACATAGCCTTGGAAGGCTATAAATACTGATGATACAAGGATGAGAAAATTCAAAACTCAGCACTAAAGGAGAATTGATCATTTTTTTAGAGCTCCAGCAATGAGCGGGAAGACCATGTCAACAAAAGCTACCTGCTGTTAATGAAAAAGAAGACCAGATTTCCAACCTGAGAAAATCATGTCTCCTCTGTCTATGGAAGGCATATTCTTCTAATGAGAAATTTGACTCTTTAGTCACATAGCAACAAAGTCTGAACTATAAGAGTTGCTTGTAAAAGGCTGCTGAAGAGAGCATTCCCTCACACAGAGAAAATGAGATAGCTCACTTGGATAGCCACTCTTCTATTCCACACACCAGCCCAGCAAATTTTAGATGGCAAATTGCCGACATTTAGGAAAGCATAATACTATGCTTACAAAACTTAATGAGTGGCAAACGTCAAAGACTTTGGAATTGAATTTCACTGAGATAAACATGCAAAGAGACCACCAACTACCAGGAGCCTTTCTCAGGCCCTAATCCACCACGTCCTTTGTAGGATTCCCTAACTAGTTCCTTTTTCTCTTCTCCCACCAGCCTCCTCCTCAAGCCCTGCCATGGCTTCCCAATAGGCTCCTGTAATCCCTTCTACTTCATTACTCACAGTCTGGTTCTAGGCACGAGGCCAGGCAGTTCTGGCACCCTCACAACTGGGTATCAGTTGGACTTTCTTCATTTTATTTAAGAAGGGGGCATATTCTTTAGTGAGCCTATATTAAGCACTAGAAATTAAAGAACCCGCTAAATTGTTGTTCCAAAATGGTTTGAATAAAACCGAACTTGAAGGTTCAATATGCTTGTGGTTTGGGGAAGTGTGACTTTTCTTGGGTGGAGACTGGCCAGCTAGCCCGGGGGTCACAAAGGAGAAGGAAGAAAGCAGTACAGGGATTAGGAGAAATGAGAGCTCTTGCTGAGTTTTCAGAGGATAATACACGGGGTTTTGAGTGTATACAAGCATGTGTGTGTGTGCTTGCTGTCTGTTTAAGAATAGATTTTTTTCCTGGCATGTTCTGGAATTCTCTCTTTCAAATATTAATTAGGGAGAGAAATCACTGAAAGGCAGCATTTCTTTCCAATGTTGTTCTTAAAATATTGACATAATGTAGAAGGTTCTGTCTGAGGTAAACAAGGTTTTAATGAAGGCATTAAAGACATAAGTCAGGAAAACACAGAGTCTAGCAAGCTTCAGTTACTTTCAGACTATTTTGAGCATCCAGCCTGCCTTTTTGTCAGAAAAAAAAAGTTTAATCCCGATTCTGTTGTCAGAGAAACAATTGCTAGGAATCCCTCATTCTCCTACCCTCTCTATTCCTCTTTTGATTTTTAAACATTCTTGAAGACAGTTTGCTATGGCTCAGATGTGTGTTGAAGGCTTGGTATCCTAGTCAGAGGATCTAATCATTCAGAAGTTTCTAGATTTTGAAGTTTCTTATGTAATCAATGTAGTAATGTCCTGATGATGGTGGCTTACGAGAGGTGACAGAAAGAAGGAAGCCAGCCCACTGGGGAGATGAAGTCCTGATAGACATATCATAGTCTGGCCCCTTCCAAGCCCTTCTCTTTACTTCCATGACACCATTAGGTAAACAGCATCCTGTGCTACTTTCCTCCCATCATGCTCTTCTGTCTGTTGCAAACCCAGAGTACAGTGCGAGTCAACGGCAGAATGATGCCGTTGGTGCTGTGAGCCAAAAGATCCCTGTCCTCTAAAATTGTTCCCTGTGTATAGTGTGTGTGATTATAGCACAAAGAACTGAATAACGTGGGATTATTGTTCAGGAGAGATATTAATAACTAACAGACCCCAATGGTAAATTAAAAAATAAAGTCATTATTTGCTACATGAAAAGCTGTTTTAATAATGCCTTTTTATTTCTACAAATTATAGCTCCTTCATTTTCTTTTTTTTTTCTTTTTTTTTTTTTTTTTTGCTTAACCTTACAGCAAAACAGGTTGGTTTCCCTATAATACTTTTAATTTAGTTTAACTAGGATTTGATAAGCATTTATTAGACAACTATCACCAAATACTGATTGTAGGTTTGTTTTGCTATTATGCTGGCCACTATCTTTTGAAACTTCAACTATTTCAAACACAGATTTCCTGATCTGTGAGTCATATAACCTCTGCTGTCTCTCTCTTAGCTTTAAAATCCTATGATAAGAAGGGTATTCTCCCAGGGAAACATAAACAAACATCGCTAGCCCAGATGGGACATCAACAAGCCAAAGCAAGCATTCTGTCTATCTCCATTTTGGTAAACTAATGTGTTCGTTGCTACTTGCAGAAACATGAGTGACTCACCAGCTGTTTACATCACCAGAAAGTCTCAACCCACTGTGGGAGTTGACTCATGAACGCTGCTGCATCATGGCAGCTGGAAATGTTAACAGTCCTGTTTACATGAACTCAGAGCTGGCTGACACTGGATTGTTGTCATCACGCTGTCCTGACTATAGCTGTGGGACAAGAAATTCTGTGGGTCACTCCAGCCCCATGATAATGATGGTCATGTTATGCCAGGATATGAAGCATACACTCACTCCAAAACCATAAAGAATTTGCAGATATCAATCAGAAGTGTTAAATGATGGGTTGGTTACTATTGTATGCAACAGTAATACACTCAATGATCCCTTTCATAATCTAAGCCAGGACTAGCAAGATATTCATCTTATATATAACTTGCATAATATATTCTGTATCAGCTAATGTACTAGTTGTCATGACAAAAAAAAATGACAAGAGCAATTTAAAGGAGAAAGGATTTATTTCCACTCATACATCCTGAGTATAGTCCACCTTGTCAGGAGAATTATGGTGTCAGGGGCTGAGGAAGTTGGTCATATTCAGGATGCCTTATCAGGAAAGAGTGATGAGTATCCATATTAAGTTCATTTTCTCCTTTTCATGCAGTCTGTGACCCAAGCCTTGGGAACGGTTCCACCTACATTCAGTGTGGGTTTTCCCATTTCAATGAACCCAATCTAGATAATTTCTCACAGCCATCACCACAGGCTAATCTAGAAAATTCTTTACAGATGTCCTTACAGGTTAACCTAGCTTAAAAAGTACCCCCACAGTCATGCCCAGAAGCCAATCTTCCAAAAAATTCTAGATCCTCTAAAGTGACAATATTAACCATCACAACTTTACCTGACCTGCTGCAGAAACAGTCAGGCTGGTAGAAAAAAACATCTCTTTCTTTGTGGCTGATCTTGATAGGGAACACGAGGGTTGTATAGAAGTGTTTTTATATTTATATTCTAAAAGCATTAAAGAGAACCTGTACATACACACACCATCAATAGCTCAGCAGTGCACACTGCTAATGGTTTGTTTGCTACAAGTTAAACTTTGACCTGAGCAGCATCCCGAGAGGAGGGTGAAGCCCAGTGTGCTTTTGGTAGTGTGTAAACAAAAGAGATGAGGAGGAGGGAAAGGCAGGAAAGGAAAAGGAACCAACATTCTGCAGTCTTTGACAGGCTGACCATATGTCCAGAAGGATGATGCTACACTTTGCAATAATGGGTAACTTTGTTGGAATTTCCTATGAGAGGTGGTCACTGGAGATGAGGAGAGGAAGGCAGATACTTGAGGATATTGAGCCTCTGCTTTTACAGGCTGCTGCTCTCTGAATAAAGCACAGCTTGAAGATCCAACTCCTGTCTGTCTACTCATTGACATTTGTTGTGACAGACGACATGAACTCTGCTATTCTGGGTTACAACCTGTTTTATGTTTTGTTTCTCTCTCTCTTTTCTATTCTTATTGATGGTGAATGCCTTTTATGAGTTCAAGGATAAAAATGACTTAGAACTCTAATGAAATCTGAGGTCAAACAACGTTATAATATTTTTCAGTCTCCTGTTTGTTACCCCCTCAGGTGTCTCAGGGAACTCTCATTAAGAGCATGGCTGTAGACTGCAGGAATAGTGACAGTCTACATAGGCTGATATTTCAGATTTTATATGCAGCTGTTTGCCAGCTGGGCACTTCAGAATAAAATTATTTCTATTATTTATTTTACTTCTTCAGTCTTAGTCCAAAGGAAGACAATGTCATTTCATAATACTATAAAGTATACACGTGAGTGTTAAACTTAACTGAATCTAGAATCACCTAGAAGACAAGTCTCTGGGCCTGTTTATGAGGAATTGTCTAGATTCTGTTAACTGAAGTAAGATGTCTTTAAGTGTAGATGTCACCATTCCAGGGTCTGTGGTCTCAGAGTGCATAAGAAAGGGAACATAAGGAGATCACAACGTCTGTCTCTCTACTCTTCACATAGACTCAAGTGACATCCTTCTGTTACTGCCACCATGCCTTCCCTGACACTGTGGGCAGTAACCACAAACTTAATAAAATAAGTAGGCCGTACACTATGGACCCAAATAGCCTCCTCCTTCCATATAATGCTTTCCTCTAGTCGTTTTTCACAGCGGGAAGAAAACTAACTAAGACAGTACCATACCACTTAAAAACAGTGCACGACAGAACGGTTCAATTATTTTGTGAAATAATTCTGGGAGCGTTAGCAAATAAAGTCATACTTAGATTGCATTTAACTCATACTGGTCAGAGGTATTAAGACACCAGAAAAATGGAGAAGAATATTTTAGAAAGTTATTATAGTTACAAATCAACGATACACTTTAAGACATGAATATTCGGTCTTATGAAGCAAATATAGTGCTCTGCATAATGGCTAAAGTTTGAGGAATCCAAGGTCTATTTGTCTAGGCTGACATCTAAGCTTTTATTCTTAACATGCCTACCCTTTCTAAGCCTCACAGGTTAATGAAGTGATGTATATAAAGTACTCACCAAAGAGCCAACACTCAGTAAATGAGATAATTTTTGTGCCATCATCTCTTTGTTGCTCATTTTAAAGACAGTGCAAGGACATAGTTGTGTGCAACTTCATGTAATAAAGGAATATGACTTGGTTATGGTTCTGAGTGAATGCTAATTTTGCTCTGCATCCCAAAGCAATTCTGTCCTTATTTGAGATGAGCAGAATGCAGAATATGGTTAAAATCTAGTTTACAGTTTTATAGATACTGGATTTCCAGAGAGCATCCTCATAGACTGTGTCAAACACTGAGCATAGCATTGCTATCGTGACAAGGATCCAAAGTGGTTGTTGCACATGGTGGCACCTCAGGTGCTGGCACTAGAGCAAATTACATTTCCAGTCTCTGGGAACTCATTTTAAAAGCACAGACCTTAGTTCTAGTACATGTAAGACAAGACTAAAATCTAGGCTAGATCTGCTTAATTGTGGTTTTCAGGTAAGCACCTTCAATATCCAATGAGTGTACATTGATTCTCTGCTTTTGAGAGTCTTACCAGGAGCTATGGATTAAGAAAAGGATCTAAGATTAGCTCCTCAGACTCATAAACTCAATTAGCAGAGAATATACATACACATAAACACACACATACACATGCACACATATGTCACACATGTGAGTGCACTGTATAAGGCAATACTGAGAGTTGTCATAGAGGAATAGCCCAAGTGCTGTGGGGCTAAAAAGAAAACAGAAGCATCTTTAGTTGTCTTTAAAGTGTAGCCTGTAGGCTAAGTCTTGATTGCTGGCATGGTTTAATAGATATTTTTAAACAAATTTCTACAAAGGAATGTTTCTTTCCACCATTTTCTTTTCTACAAATAATACTAGATGCCTACTATTTATTATCTGGCTGAAACTGAACATAGAAATACTTATTATCAAAGAAACTCCAGTGAGACAAGGGAACAGGTTAATACACAGAAGTGAGTAGATAGAGGGAAATTGTAGCTACCTAGGAGAAGGTGGCACTGGGTTTTGCAAAAGCCAAAGAAGTGATGGGCTGCTTTGAGACAAACTTAAAGAAGGCTAAAAGTAATTACTGTAGAATGAAAGCTTAACATCCTGTATGCTCGATTCATCCTAAAAATCTTACTAATTAGAAATGCCGAAGCTAAGAGAAAATATTGAGAAATGTGAGGTTAGCCAAGCTAGGAAGCAAGATGGCCAGCAGAAAGAATCAAAATGAGTCAATGGGCTAAAATTCAAACGAATCTGTGTTTCTGATGGATACTTTTTATTGTGTAATAGATTAAATGGGTCTTCCATAATGTTTTCCAAAGACTTTGTGACAATTTCAGTCATTGCAATGCAAAGAAGTCAGACTACGAAGGGTACCATGCTAGTTTTCAAATACATGCAGAAAACACTGCTAAACCAATAAACAGTGGTATGCCTGTGTGCGGGAGAAGATAAGATCTAGTTTAAACTGCTTCTAAATCTCTCTCCACTGATACACTGCTTCCTGAGTAATTCTGACCCACCATTTTGTAACTTTTTACGAGTTACAATTTTATATACAAAATCATTTTTAAAAGATTACATAATATATCACCATTGAGAAAATAATAACATATTTGATTAAATGTTTGCAATGTTTTAAACTTATATTTTTTAAGATGCACATAATCATCATAATTCTAAATTTTATTATATACCATAATTTTGATTATACATCAACATATAAAATAATTATAGATTATATTGTTACTTTGAAATATTCTGTCCCTTTTTAGAAGCTCCAATTGTTTTTTCATGGCATAGAACATAACACAGCTGTTCCTTTTCATATTTGCTGGTGAAGGTCCTATTGATTTTCTAAGGAAATAAAAAGTTAATAAAAGGATGTATTGAGCCAAAGTGAATAGGACACTTAATGGTTGTCAATGAATATTCTAAGTTTACTCCAGACTATTCTATTAAGTCAGCACTTTCTCCAAGTGTTCTTGAAAAGTCCTCAGCACAAAGAAATTAAGACATTTCAGGAGTGTTGGCTTAAATGCTTGATAACAAAAAAAAGTGAAAATTACCTACAACCAATTTGGTTATTTTTAGTTAAATTGTGTGATGTGTGTGTGTGTCTTTGTGCACATCTTGGAATTTGAAGTTAATGCATATATCAATAAATGTTATAAATAATATTGTTTTGCTTTGTAATCATTTTTCATATTTATAACCCATATGAAGGCATCCTAGATCTCCCATTGTTATATTTTATATTTTTCATATGTGTGCTTGTGTGTGTGTGTGTGAATGTATACATAGATATGAGCACATATATAGAATCTAACATGTATGAATGCTGATATGCATTCCTACTTTGGTTTTCTTTATATTTCATTAATTGTGATTTTTATTGTAAGAAGGTGTTGGGCAGTTATGATAGCTCAGTGGGCAGATGCATTTGCATGCTGGCATGGACTAACTCAGATCAATCTACTGATCTTACAAGGTGGAAGGAAGAGAGAGACGCCCAGTGTTCTCTGACTTCTGCATGTCTGCATGCGTGTGTGTGCACATGCATGGGTGCAAACACACACACAAAATAACACAATTAAGGATTTCCATGTGAGAAGAGCACAAATCAGGTTTAGAAACATTATTCTGAATAAGTACATCCTTATAGTAATGTGTACTACAGCTTCAGATTAAGTTTACTGGTGATGATTTTATTTCTGTTATTCCAAACTGAATATAAGAACGATTTCTTCTTGTCATCTAGTAAACATGGTACCTTGACTAGCACAGTCAGTAAATTGTCTTCCACAAGTTTTTGGTGCATTTTTTATATTCTGTTATTAGAAAACCTTGAAATTAGCCTATTTATGCTTCTGTGTTCAATTACCGTGAAATTTGGGTCATTTTCCAAGAAAATTCATTGTGCTTTTGAAATGTATTGACATTAAAAAGATGTATCTGACTATCTTTAACTTATTTCTTCTAAAATAGGGCATCTCCTTTTGAGGGAAAAAGTGTTAGTCAGCTTATCATCTCTATATCTATCTATTATCTATCTATCTATCTATCTATCTATTCACTATCTATCTATCTATTCTATCTATACTATCTACTTCTACTCTATCTATCTAATCTATCTATCATCTACTATCTATCTATCATTTTTTCTTTCTCCATTTTAACTGTAACAAACAACTGAGAGCAATTTTGTAATGGAGTCAAGTTTATTTGTACTCAATGTTTTCCTAGGATTCAGCTCATGGTTGGTTGGCTCCTTTGCCTGGGCTACAGCAAGGCTGACTTCATGGCCACAGCATGTGGCAGCACAGGCTTCTAGTCTCACCAAAGACAAAAAGCAAGGCAAATGCAACAGGAATAAGCCAGGGCTGGTGTATGCCCTGAAAGACAAGTCATTAAGGATCCCCTTCCACCTGTGGCCTTCTTCCCATAGATCCACAATTTCTCAATCATCAACCTAGAGCTTAAATCTATCAATCACTTAAACCATTAATTAAATGACAGCCCTCATGACCTACTTGTGTCTGGAAAGGCCATAGGAGACACACCCACTGGTATAGTTTACTGTTATCCAGGGCTGCCATAAACAATGGATGATTAAGCATTACATTGAAATTTCCTTAATAGTTAAAATAGGACACCCACTCATTACATCTCCTGTAATTGCTTCACTCTCCCTTGTGAGACTATACAATTCTTAGCTTGAACTTGTTTACTAATTGTCTATACCTATAGTATTTTTAAGAACTTTTCTTTGTTTACTTTCCCACTCTTTTTTTTTTTGGAAAAGTCTCCCAAATCTTTCAAAACAAGGTTAAGTTGGTCATGTATGCAAATAGCTGAAAATCCTGACATTTTGTTCGAATAACATGAGAAATTAAATAGCACTACAATGATGGTGATGATGTTAACAATGATAATATTGGATATGATCAGGTTCAGTGCTTCCTACCTTGAGACCACCAGGCTTTAGTCTATTCTAGGGTTATCTGTCAATTGCCAAATAGTTCTCCATTTCAGTTCAGAATGTTAAGTGCATGGCTATTCATCAAGATTAACAAAAGGTCTACAATCAGACATAATTTCAGAAATTATGTTGATCTTTACATTGCATGAACTACTGTAGGAATTCCTGAATGGTGTCACCTGTTCAATCTGACATTTATGCATAAGTGCTTAACAGTTCTCTCTTGTCCTGTGTTTTAGATCAGAAACTCTATTTTTAAAAATCTTGGCTGGATTCTAAAGCTTCACCTACCCTGCTTTTCTAATAGTTTTAAGTGTCACTATCCTACCATCCTTCACCCCTAATAAACGCTGTTCCTCTTGGACTCTGGCCTTGACATTCATTATAGCATCATCCGTGGATACTGTCCTTACGATCCCCTTTATTTCCACAGTCTGCAGCTTCCAGACAATTTTTTATGGCTTTCTCATTCAAACTAGTTTCTCAGTATAGCCAGTTCTAACTGTTACCTTAAGAATCTGCTCTTCAGAACAGTCTGGGTCTCAGCAGGGAAGACTAGTAAAGTTAATATACAATCCCCTTTTAAGGATTTCAATGAATAGCCTTTATTTTATGTCTCTACCTTACCTGTCACAAAAGATGATTTAGATGCTGAAAATATAGACACAAGATAGAAAAGATCTGTTCCAAAATGGACTCCGTTGTATAGGAAGAAATAAGCAAATCCATGACAATACAACAATTGAATACCAAAACAAACCCACCTTAAAATGGGCCAGAGCACTTAACAGACATTTTCCAAAAGAAGACAAAAAAAAAAATGGCTAACAGATATGCAAAATACATTAAAAATTACAGGAAAATGCAAATACAAACATAATGAAAAAGTGCCTCACATTATAAGCATTGTTTTTAGGCCATGTGCTGGCAGAGATATGGAGAAACTGGAAGTCTTGCAGACCTTGAGAGGACTGATGTAAAACAGTATAGCCAGAGCTACAGATGTTTGCCCAGTTCCAGGGACTCTTGAACCTACGTTCTCCTCTACCTTTTGCCTTGTGGTTTATGAAGTCAGTGGTTTACTGTGCCACATACTCCCTTTAGAACTCAATATTGGGTTAGAATCTCTAAAATTTTGAGCTAGAGTAAACCTCCCTGCCTTGTTAATATCTCAGATATTTGTTCTGATCAGGTGGCTCGACTAAGGCAGTATCTAAGACAGTCGGTGTTCATCTAGCAGAGTAAAATGGTTGACTTGCCATTGGCTGTGGGGACGGAAGCAGAAACTGGCATATAACAACATAAAGTTTCAATTATGCCGATGACAGAGCCCTAAAAACATAACAGAACACTATTCCCATAATTCACAATACTATAATACACATTTACAGGGAAGTAGAGTTTGCATTAAAGATTCTTCTCATAGACACTGGAGAGATAGCTCAGCTGGTACAGTGCTTGGCACAGAAGCATTGAAGACCCTAGTCCGTATCACCAGAACCTACTTAAAAAGCCAGGAGCTACAGCAGGCATTGTGTAAGTGCTGAAGGGGGTTGGGGTGGGGGACAGAAATAGGCAGATCTCCTGGGCCTGGCAGCTATTCTAACCAAATCTATGACATTCAGGATCAGTGGAAGACATAATGTCGAAGGAAAAGCATGATTGAAGAAGATATCTGACCCACACAAACACCACAGACAGTCTTTCACAGAAGCATGTACACATGAACACACAAGTATATTGTCATTAAACAATGAAAGCATAGTTCATTGAAAAAAATGCGATTTTTCTAAATTAGACCTGTTAGATGAATAAAGGTTTTGACTCAGTTTCAGAAGTTCTGATCCTTGGTCACCTAGTCCATTCATTTTTAGAAATGGAGTCTGGACAGCATGGTGGGGAACTTGGCTAGAGGAAAGCTGCCTACCTATGCAGCGGTGGCGCACGCCTTAATCCAGCACTTGGGAGGCAGAGGCAGGCTGATTTCTGAGTTTGAGGCCACCTGGTCTACAGAGTGAGTTCCAGGACAGCCAGGGCTACCAGAGGAAACCCGTCTCGAAAAAACAAAAAACAAAAAACAAACAAAAAAGAGCACTTGCCACTCTTGCAGACACTTAACTTCAGTTCATGGCACCCACATAGTAGCTCATAAACATCTGGTACCCCAATCAAGGGAATCAAAGCTCTCTTCTGGCCTTGTGGCACTGTTGCACATGATGCACAAATACACATGCAGAAAAAACATGCATTATAAGAATAAACATCCTCTGAATATCAAAGGCACTGCACTCTTAAGGCACCATGCATGGGCATGTAGAGCTCTCTGAGAGGCAGCATATTCCCCCATCCTGATACAGGAAGCAATTTAGAATAATGGACATTTGTAAATGAAAGTTTAGTTTGTCTCCAGAGGAGTCTCTGTATGTGTGTGAAATAAATAAATAATATATATATATATTCCCTTTCACTTTCACTTTTTACCTGACAGCAGGTCCTTTGTGTTGTGTGTGTGTGTGTGTGTGTGTGTGTGTGTGTGTATAAAATGTACATTTGTTCAGTGTTTTTTAAGTGATTCCTGAGTGTGCAAATGAGTGGGTCTGTTTCTTGTAACTTTACTTGGGCTCTTTCACTTCTCTTTGATTTTATCCAAATTTGATGTACTAGTTTCTGTTTTATCATACTTTATTTTATCTTATATTATTTTATTATCCCTTAGATTCTCTAATGAGAGACAGAAAGGGAGTGGATTCAGCTTGGAGGGGAGTTGGAGCGGAACTGGGAAGAGTAAAGGAAGAAGAAATCATAATCAGGATAAATATATGTGTGTGTATATATATATATATATAATATATATATAATATATATATATATATACATATATATGTATGTATGGCTGTGAAAATTTTTAAATAAAAGGAAAAAAAGACTAGAAAGTAAAAACTGTTCTCACTAGCCCCCAGAGTAAGGTCAGAGCAATAAATACCATTAAACATGATTGAAGTACTGTCTTTACATCTTTACATGCTTGGTAATTTATTGTTCAATGGATATGTCTACCAATTCAATGCACTGTGTCTCCTAGTTAGCATTAAGTGTTAACTTGAGCCAGCCTGGAATCTTCTGCAAAAATGAGTCTCAATAGAGTAGTCATCTTTCTTTGGTTGCTGTATTGCTAAATGATTATTATTTGCTAATTGATACAGGAGGGAATACCTCAGTGTAGGATGCACCATTTCCTGGTCATAGTTCCTGGGCTTTATAAGGAAGAAAGCTAAGCATAAGCCTCAGAGCAAGCCATCAAGCATACTTCCTCCATACTCTGTGCTTCAACTTCCTGTCCATTTGCACTCAGTGATGGACCATGACCTGAAAGTATAAACCAATAAGCCTTTCCACTCTCAGTCCTGTAAGCTACTTTTGGTCAGGATGTTTACCACAGCAACAGGAATGAGACTGAAACTCACGGAAAGCATGATGTGCTGAGGATGCAATGCCAAGGCCATGCATGGCCTGGATCCCACAGTGGGGTTAGCATCAAGGCCATTTTGCCATCTTCCCCACTGTGTGCAAAATATTCTTCTTCTCTTTCTTCTCTCTCTCTCTCTTCTCTCTCTCCTCTCCCTCCCCCTCCCTCTCCCTCCCTCTCCCTCTCTCTCCCCCCTTCTCTCTGTTTGTGTCTGTGTGTGTCTTTCTCTAATGTACTCAGGAATTTCACAAAAATTTTACAACTGATGTAAATTTAGTGCAACACTGCACTATGTAGGGTCCTTGAATAAACCTAAGGCAGGCAAGTGAGCAACAGAATAAAATGAATAAAACACACAGGGAGGAGTGCTGAGAATTAAAGGAACTTAGAAATAGAATGGAAGAGATATAGAATGAGGAGCGAGAAAAAGAAATAATATATTTATGATAAAGAAAGGCAAAGAGCCTTGAAAATTTCCCACAGGTATAGCAGGCTGACTGCCATGTGATCACAGTCTTTTAAACTAAGTTTGGGGTCTCCCAGCAGGCATAGCTCATGGCCTTCTGCATATAGGTGCATGTCAGCACATGGCGCATATTTTATAGAGTGAATGAAAGAGAATAAGAATCCAGGACATTTTAAAGTAGGTAGAAGCTGATTTTCAAAGAAAATCTTGCATGAATCACACTGCTGCCAATGAATCAGGCATAGTTTTGAAGTCAGAATTCCAATGGGGCCTTTAATCATTAATTTCCTTAGAAGCTTTGAACCCTTAAATAAACTTTTCTAACATGAGAATTGCTCAAAAATTGTAACCACAGTGCTGTTTTATTAAGCACCTTGCTGTTGCTATGAAAACACAGGTTGCCATCCAGAAGAAAATTATTGTAACTAAAGAACTGGATGGAGTCTTCTAGAGGCAGCGTGGCATCTTTGACAAAGTTGAGTTTTTGGAAGCTTGATCAGAATGTCCATTTGACTGGGACATGAGGCGCCAAGACTAAACATGATTTCTCGGTTTAACTTCAAAGGGGATTCTGGATGAGACCAGCATTAGGACGCACGGGCTCTGAAGCAACTGGCAGTCCCCACTGTGGACAGGTAACTACAGAAGATCTGAACAGAACAAAAATGTAGGTAAAGGAAATCAAACTCTCTGCCTCACTGCTTGGATCAGGCTGTGACTCTTCTAACAGAACACTAGGATGCCATTGCTCTCTGCTTACAGACAGTAGGTCATGGCCTAGTCAATTCCATAATTATATATTAAAGGAAATCAGATAGACAGACAGACAGACAGATATATAAAGTAGGTTATTATTATATTCTATGAGGAGAAAATAGTGCTATTTTTAATAAAAAGATGTCACGTATATTTATCATATATGTCAGAACAATTTAAACATGTGACAGAAGAGTGAGAGAAATTACATTGCATAAGATGATAAAGAGAAAACATTTAGTGACAGATAGCAACAGAAATGATCATAAGGTATTATGAGAAACTTAAAAGTCAGTGGAAAAATAATACAAATCGAACCCCAAATTCTACATGCCACTGAGAGGAAGGTCTAACTCATCTGGAGAAGGGAATGAGAAAAAAAAAAACAAGGGAGCCCAGGCCATACCGTGTGGCATTTGTAAACAATGACATTGTGAGTTTTTCTCTAGGAAGAACACAGGTAATGGAATGTAAGATCGGTTATAATGGAGGAAAACCTAGATTTTTATAACCAGTGTCATGGGAAGAAGAAAGATAAGTGCTAAGGTTTAGGAAGTTTTAATGGTTCTCTATTCATTTTTCTCTGTTCAAGTACCAAAGGCAACTGAAATCTATTGAAGGGGAGAGATGAAAGTAAGAAAGTTTGGAGAACATAACATTATGGCAGAATGTACTTCCTGACTAAGAACTCTGGGACTGCAGTTACATAGTATTCCAAAACGTTTAGTATATGAATGGAATGGAGAGGAAAGGATATGAATTTAGGCTCCATGCTAGTACTTTCCACCAACAGAGTCAAGGAAGGAGAAAGAGACAGAACACATGGAGAACTTGCGTGGTAGAGTGGAGTTTATTCTCTAAGAAGTAGCTTCTCCCTGGTCTTCTGCAACAGTGAATGGTACGTCCCCATCTTGCATAGCCATCCCATTGAACACATTCTGTGTGGTGTTGGAATGTTCATATTATGAATCAATAGGAAGATATTGTCCGCAGTAAAGATATTTACTCAAACCTGTGATCTTAAACAGCACCCAGATGCTAATATAGGATGGAAAACTATTCTGTAATATTCAAAAAGGAAAGAGCGGTTTTGCAGTCTTGCTGACTATGAGGTCATTGTGTGCTCTGCACTTTATGATTTCTTCTTCTGTTCAAACATCTTTACTTCTCTTTAAAAAAAAAAAAACTTCTGAGGCCCATAAAACGTTATTCTTTAGAAAAACGTTATTAGCAGTGTGCCATTAGGCCAATAAAATGCCTTGCTAATTCAGCCACTGTTCAGAATTCTATCTGATAGTGCAATGGGAAGTACAATAAATGGGGACTTTGTATAGGAGATGTCACAGGGTGAGCTGACAATTTCTAATAAAGTTTAAGAAAGTATTTTAGGAGATTGCAATGCTTCCTTGAGTCATAAAATCCATCTAGTGGGACACTAGCATGTAACTTTTTTGAAAGTTTAAAGGTATATAAACAGAACAAAATGGAGTTCAGCACATGTGTAGGAATAAATTTTATTTAGAGTTTTTTTGTACTGTATACATACATACATTAATTCACTTCTTTGGACCTCACGCAGTGATGTAAACATGTAAATCAAAAGCTTTTGCTCGCTGATGGATCTCTTTCCAGTCCCCACTTTCACAGTTGGAGCTAGTGTCTGCTTTCTCAGCAGATGCTTGGTTTCCCTTAGAGACATTGCTTCCTTTGAACGAATATAGCCTAGCTGGGGTGAAAATTCCATGCCTTGCTTCCCAACACAGAGGCTGGCAGGGATCAAATTTGTAATCTGATAGTTTTTCCTGAGACTTTGATTCAAGAACAGTGGCACAAACGAGAAAAATGAAACCCAATCATATCCCACCCTTTAAGAGATACAAGCATTCTACTTAAGGTGTGAGATCATCTTTGTGGTTCTTGCTGCTGTAGAGTTTGCTCATCTACCAGTTTCAAATCAATATTTTCAGTCCATATTTCCTTCTTTTAATCTTTTTTATTTTCTCTATTATCCTGCGAACCAAAGAAATTCAATGTATACTTTCGTTCCTTAAACCTTGTGAGTTATGGTTTTCTTTTTCAATTTCATTAACAGAAAAATGAGATTCATGGTAGTCTGATAATTTTGCCAAATGTGATGTCACAGATGTTCAATTTAGACTGTTCTTCTGCTGAACAATGCACACCAGGCTGACAATAGCAGACAGTCGCATACTTCACATGCAAAATTCTTGCACACAGGATTTGTCAGGAATATTTTTCTTATTTTTTGAGAGAATCAAAATCAATACTTTCTATTAAATTCAAAAGGGGTTTCAAGAGTCTTGAGATTTTACAGAAGGCTTTAAGGTTATGCACGTTGAGAAGAAATATGGTTCAGACTGGTTTGCTGATATTTTCATTGATTTTCATTCTACTAAAATCATATCACCCCTTGCCAATAAACCAGAGTTCTGCAACTCTTACAGTCTACCATATGAAAGTGAGATGCTTCGGAGGAAACCTCCCCACACTCAATACATCAATATCAAGAAGAAATGGATAGGACTTTTTTCATTACGTTGGATTTTTAGCAACAGAAAATCAGTTCCCGCACCCTAAGTTTCAGCTCAACATACACACGTGCACACGCATACATAAGCACACATACATGCACACACAAATACACAAGCATACACAACAATACATACACATAAATCCACACATATGTACACATGCACACAAATACATTTGCATACCTGTACACGTGCATGTGCAAACATACATGTACACACATCTACACTATACAAATATATACATAATATGCATATATACAACATATACACATATACACAAATAAAAATATCCATCTTTTTAAGGGAAAAATAGTAGAAAAATGCATAGCTAACAAAATCATAAAGTATAAACATAGAACATGACTCTCATTAAAATGTAAAAAAGGACAAGGGAAAAAGGAAGCACAGCCAGGCGGTGGTGGCACACGCCTTTATCCCAGCACTTGGGAGGCAGAGGCAGGCGGATTTCTGAGTTCGAGGCCAGCTGGTCTACAGAGTGACTTCCAGGACAGCCCTGGCTACACAGAGAAACCTGTCTCGAAAAACCAAAAAAAAAAAAGAAAAAAGAAAAAGAAAAGGAAGCACAAGGAAGGAATTGGTCAAGAAATCTTCTCTGCGATGGATTTGAATAAAGACATATAGGAGTCAAGGTAATGAGACCTGAGAACAAATAACAAACACCATTTCAGGCAGAGGAAATAGAAATCTGAAAATGCCAAGGGGAAAATGTGCCAGGCAGGGGCTAAGAGAAAAGAACAGTAATATCAGTCTAAAAGTTGGAGTCAGAGATGGACAGAGAGCAGAGGATTGTGGATGATCTTTGAAGAACATTGAAGCCATTGGAGAAGTTGGAGTGGATAATAGATGTGGTATATTGACTTATAAGATCACACTACATGAACTCTGCCTTCACCCAAGGCCTAACCAAACGCTGAGACTGCACTAAGCAAGGTGTGTCCACCTTCATGTCTCACTTGTAAACTGAGAAAGCATCCTACTTTAAGCCTAAGGTAGTTTCCAACTAAAACTCAGCAGATACACACTGCTACTTTGTCTCTCACTTTCAGGGTTAACATAAAGTTCAGTGAGTTCAGAGGGGAATAACAGATTTTTATCCAGAGCTTCCCAACTGTGAGTTTTGTCGTGATATTTGAAAGTGGAATTAAGGCCGCAACAAATGCAGAAAAAAAAAAAAAAGATCGTGGGGTCAGAATTGCACATAAGGATTGGAAGCTTTAGGGATTCACTCCAACTTAAATCCAGTAAGACAAAGAAATAACAAGCATGGAGTTGAAATGTGGATGCTTGCTCATGAGATGGATGAATAAGGCAGTATTACAACATATCTTTAGAGTTTCAATGTAGGTATGTCCCTCTCTGACATCATCTAAACTCTCCTACTTGGAAAGAGACAAATGGCCCAGAGTTTCCACTCAGGCTTTTTTACGTTCTTCCAGGGACTTTGTGTGTAAGCCTGAAAATTAGGGAAACTCGAATGAGAGCTTTATTAATCAAAGAAATATCTGGACTGAAAACTGAGGGTTTAGAAACCCAAAACTCTTGAAGAGAGCTGTGATAAATCATCCCATCTGTCCCTTTAAAACTGAGGAAGAATGGGAAATCACTCAGTTTCTGGTAATTCCTTAGGTTCCCTCTCTCCAGACATTTCCAGTAATGAATTCTTTAACACTGTCTGCTACACAAATGCATGGAAACCTGAGAAGAGCAATCTGTGTGGGGTTCTTGAAACCAGGTTGGCTGGGTTTCATTTCTTTCTTCTTGTGACTCAGTTTTCTCCCTCAGAAGAGGATAATTATCTACCTCATACAGTATTACATCAATTAAATAATAAAACGATCAAATAATACCTACAACCATGTAAAAACTTAGTGAAAATACTAAATATTATAGAAAACATAGAATAATTCTAGCAAAGCCAGAATATTTGTGCCAATAGGAAATGGGTCACATAAATTCATCATGTCCAATAACAGACAGATAGACTGAGTTGTTTATACTTCTTTGTTCTCTCATGGTGACCAGTGACTCAGTCTCCCTCACTTGGCAATCATTTATTCAGCTTTATTAATCATTGCCCTCATGTCATTCAGACAACCCTCCTATCACCAGCAAGGTGTTGTAGACCAGAAGCAGCTGCATTGGCTGGTGACTAATATAGAAGGTAAGCTAAAGATGAAGAGATGAATAGGAGGAGGAAATGAAGAAAGGAGCGTGCTCTATCTGAAGCTCTAAGGCTTCACCAGAATACAGCATCTTCTCCTTGTCATCCAATACAAGCCTTTTTAAGGAGAGCCATAATCTAAATTCTTTCACTCTCTATATGACTTTATACAAACAGGATGAACCCCTAAAAACAGATAGATTTCATCTCTATATTTTATATTAATATATAAAAATATTATCATACATTATATCGAAGAATTATATTAATGGTATGTTACAAACTATTTGAATAAATATTTACTTCTTTAGCTAATTTACCATTGATTCCTCTGAAGCCTCTAGGCTACCTAGTTTTAGAATTGTTTCACTGCCACTATCCTTAAAACTATTTTCCTCCCAATGTTCTGTGCATCTTTATCACAGCAAGCTTGGGGCCTATATTCTTGTCAGATATGAGTGGACTGGTAGGTGGGCCTGTTATTCTGGGATGCAGCAAGCATCCTCCCTTGGGGAGGATCGAGTATTGAGACTGAGAAAGAAATCTGCTCCCACCAAGAGGCTTGGCTTATCTCATGTAAATGTGGTTCCTGTTGAGGGCCATGTGTTCTTCCATGTGGACTGAAGGAGACAAAAAGCTAAGAAAGGAGAAGTAGAGGAGAAATGTGCAAACAGCCTACTAACTCGTCCTGATAGGAAGTTTCTGCTACCAGTTCCTTTTTTCTGATTTCTGTATGCATCTTTCTCCTTATCAGGAATTTGCTTTCTTTTTTCTCCTAGGTTATTTAGAAACAGGTCTCTGTTCACTGGAGAACAGATATTAAGGGCCTATCAATTTCAACAACATACCCATTTGAGGTATCTTGAGCAGTAAGAGTCCACATAGAACCTATAAATTCAGTTCCACATGTGGCTATTTATACAAGAGACTTCACCTTGACCCCTTGGCACTGTTCCTCCTTGTTTATTCTGTGTGCTAAGAATATACATGCACCAGCCCCCAGATCTGAAACTCTGCAGTTATTTCACAGAAGCATGCTCCTTTCCAGCCTCTAATCCAATCATGATCAAAGAGTTCTACCAGCTTTCCAGCCAAAAGTTTCTGTCCCCGAAGGTCTTGTCTGCTAGAGCTTACCTACCTCTGGCAATGTTACCTGGAAACAAGCATAAAATGGATTATTTGATGCCTAGTTCAAGTCACTGAAGGCTCCTTAAAATATCCTTCCTAGCAACTGATGAACATGAGAAAACTCCAAGCTGAAAAAGACTTTCCTGTTTATTTGTTATTGGTGCTAACACCGATATAATAATTATGAGCATTACTTAATTTAGCCTTGTTCTACTGATGATAGATGTACGGAACATGTGTTGGTGAACTGCTCACAATCTATTGTTAGAAAAGATAAGTAAATCTTTCCCTGCCTGCTGAGTCTTCTGGGTCACCCTCAGTTGCCCTGAGCTACCTGCTATTCCCAGGAGACCTTCAATATACTGCTACTTCTCTGGCCATCTTCATCAGACATGTCGACAGAAGCATACAGGCTAGATTCCCTTCCTGCGCATATCTTCCCTGCCCAGAGAATACTCTGGAGCACCCGCAGCTTCCCTGAGCCACCCGATATCCCCAGAGGACCTCTATTACCCAACACCTCTCCACCCACCTTCACTAGACCTGCTGATCCAGAACAATAGAGCCCAATGATACCATCAGAGGTCTGACACACGAGGATCACCAAGATGGGGCCCATTCAAAAACCTACTACAACTACAATAGGAACATCCAGGACTAAAGTCATCCAGATGCCTAAAGACCCTCAAAGAAAACACAGTTAAAAACCAAGGCATATGACACCTTCAGAGCATAGCTAACCTACTACAGTAAAGCCCTGGATATCCCATCACAGCTGAAACATAAGAAAATGACATTAAGCCCAATCTTATAAAGATGATAGAGGACTTTAATGTGGAAATGAATAAATTCCTTAAAGAAATACAGGAAACTGCAATCAAACAGGTAGGGGCTTTTAAAGAGGAAACAAATAAAACCCTTAAAAATACAGGAAAGTACAATTAAACAGGTGAAGAAAATAAATAAAACTGTGCAAGATGTGAAAATGGAAACAGAGATAATAAGGAAAACACAAACTAAGGGAATCCTAGAGATGGAAAACATAGGGAAGAGAACAGAAACAACAGATGTAAGCATCACCAACAGAATTCAAGAGATGGAAGAGAGAATCTCAGGCATAGAAGAAAAAAATAGAAGAAATTGATTCACCAAAGAAAATGGTAAATCTAAAAATTTCCTGACACAAAATATCCAGGAAATCTGGAATACTTAACCTAACCTAATAATAATAGAAACAGAAGAAGATGAAGAGTTCCAGCTCCAAGGACCAGAAAATATTTTCAGCAAAATTACAGAAAAAAAATTTTCCAATCTAAAGAGAAAGAGAAGCCTATAAAGATACAAGAAGCTTATAGAGCACCAATTAGACTAGACCTGAAAAGAAAATCCTCCTACCACATAGTGATCAAAATACAAAATCTACAGAACAAAGAAAAAATATTAAAAATAGCCAAGTAAAATACAAAGACAAACCTATCGAGATTACATCCAACTTCTCAACAGAGAATCTAAAAGCTAGAAGGGCCGGACAGATATCCTGCAACCCCTAAAATACCACTCTACACTACTATACACAGAAAAAAACTCAAAACAATACCTAACCATAAATATAGCCCTACAGAAAATACTAGAAGGAAAACTCTAACCCAAGCAGGATAACTACATCGAAGAAAACACAGGAAGTAGGTAATTCCATACTAACATAAAAGAAACACACACACACCCCATTAAAATTAAAATAACAGGAAGTAAAAATCACTGGTCATTAATATCTTTCAACATCAATGGACTCAATTCCCCAACAAAAAGACACAGACTAACAGAATGGATGTAAAAACAGGATCCATCATTCTGCTGCTTTCAGTGAAAATTAATCAAAAGAGACCAGGAAGGCTGCTTCATACACATCAAAGAAAAATTCTGCCAAGATGATATCTCAATTCTGAACATCTATGCCTCAAATGCAAGGGCACCCACATTCGTAAAAGAAACATTGCTAAAGCTTAAATTGCACATCAAACCCAACACAGTAATAGTGAGAGTCTTCCAACACCTTACTTTCAACAATTGACAGGACATCTAGACAAAACTAAACAGAGATATAACGAAACAAACAGACATTATGAATAAAATGGCCCTAATAGACATCTACAGAATGTTTCACCCAAAACAAAAAAGAATATACCTTCTTCTCAGCACCTCATGGATTCTTCTCCAAAATTGACCATGCAGTCAGTCACATAGCAAGCCTCATCAGATACAAGAAAACAGAAATAACTCCTTGTATCTTAACAGACTACCATGAGTAAAGCTGGACTTCAACAACAACAAAAACATCAGAAAACTTATATACCCATGGAAACTGAAATACTCTCTACTCAATGATAACTTGGTATGGGAAAACAGACAGAAATTAAAGACTTTCTAGAATTAAAGAAAAATGAAGGTATAATATACTCAAATTCATGGGACTCAATGAAAGGATGATAAGAGGGAAAACTACATAGCACTAAATGCCTCCATAAAGAAATTAGAAAGTTCTCAAAACAGTGAATTTTTAAGTACACCCAAAAACTCTAGGGGGAAAAAGAAGAGATGTAGACAGCAGAAAACAGACAAAATCAGGGAAGAATAGGTAAACTGAAATAGCTGTTTCTTTGAGAAAAATCAACAAGATAGACAAACCCTTAGCCAAAATAATCAAAAGACAGAAAGACAGTATCCAAATAAAATTGGAAATGAAAACAGGGACATATCAACAATCAAGAAATTCAAAGTTTCAAAAGGCTTTCCATGAAAAAAAAGTTTCAAAAGATTTTCCATGAAACTGGAAAATCTTTACAAAATGTATGATTTTCTGTATAGATATTCCTTAGCAAAGTTAAACCAAGATCAGGTAAAGTATTTAAGCAGCCCTATAACTGTTAAAGAAATAGAAGCAGTCATTAAAAAATCTCCAACCCCACCTCCCAAAAAAGTTCTCAAAAAAAGAGCTAATATCAATACTCCTCAAATTATTCCACAAAATAGAAACAGAAGGAACACTGCCAAACTCACTCTGATACTGAAATCACACAAAGACTGCACAAAGTAAGAGAATTTCAGACCAATTTCTCTCATGAACATTGATATAAAAATACACAATAAAATATTTGTGAACCAAATCCAGGAAGAAATTAAAAATATAATCCACCACAATCAAGTAGTATTTATCCCAGGGATGCAGGCACAGTGCAATATATGAAAATCCATCAACATAATCCACCATATAAACAAACTGAAACCAAAAAAAAAAAAAAATTTACAGGATCATCACTGAAGAAACCTGTGACAAAATCCAACACCTCTACATGTTAAAACTCATAACAAAAGCAATATAAAGCAAGCAGTAGCCAACATCAAATTAAATAGAGAGAAACTTCCATTAAAATCAGGGACAGACAAGGCTGCCCACTCTATTTCTTTCTGTCCTGCATCTTCAACAAATGGTGCTAGTCTATCTGGATGTCTGCATGTAGAAGAATGCAAATAGATTCATATCTATCACCCTGAAAAACACTCAAGTCCAAGTGGATCAAAAACATGAACATAAAACTGGATACACTAAGTCTAACAGAACAGAAAGAGGGGACTAGCCTTGTAGCCTTGAACTCATTGGTACAGGAGACAACTTCCTGAACAGAACACCAATGGCTCAGGCTCTAAACCCAACAATTGATAAATGGAACTTCATAAAGCAGAAAAGCTTCTGTAAGGCAAAGGACACTGTCAATAGGACATAATGGCAGCCTACAGATTGTAAAAGAATCTTCACCGACCCTAAAGTGACAGAGGGTTAATATTCAAAATTTATAAAGAACACAAGAATGTAGATACCAAGAACACAAGTTACTCAATTTAAAAATAGGATACAGAGGTGAACAGAGAATTCTCAACAGATAAATCTTGAATGGCCAAAAAACACTTAAAGAAATGTTCAAAGTCCTTAGTTATCAGGGAAATGCAAGTCAAAATGACTGAGATTCTATCTTACACAAGTCAGAATGGCTAAGATCAAAAACTCAAGGGACAGACATGCTGGAGAGGATATGGAGCAAGGAGAACACTCTTGTATTGCTAGTGGAAGTGCAAATTTGTACAACCACTTTGGAAATCAATTTGATGGTTTTTCAGAATACTGGGAATAGTTCTACTTAAGATCCAGCTATACCACTCCAGGGTATATATCCAAGAGATGTCCATTTATTCCACAGGGACACTTGCCCAATTATATTGATAGCAGCTTCATTAGTAATAGTCAGAGACTGGAAACAAACTAGATGTCCCTCAACTGAAGAATGAATAAAGAAAATGTAGCACCTGTACACAGTGGAATACTATTCAGCTATGAAAAACAAAGACATCATTAATTTTGCAGACAAATGGAATAAACTTGAGAATATCATCTTGAGTGAGGTAATCCTGACTCAAAAGGACATGCATGGTACGTATATACTAGCTGTAAAATACAGGATCTCCACAGACCCAAAGAGGCTAAACAAGAAGAAAGGCCCAAGCGAGGATGCTTGAATATCACTCAGAAGGAGGAATAAAATAGATGTAGGCGGCATCTGGAGGGAGGGAACTGGGTTGAAGTGAGATGGGGAGGGGTGTGGGGGAGACAGAGGAGATGGCCAGATGGTCATAAGATTAATGGAATCTGCAGCTGGAGGGCAGTGCTCCTTGGCTGTGTGCCTGAGACCTGGAATAGGGGAGGCTCCCATAAATATAGAGGAGTGACCTTAGCTGTGACTCACAGCCAGTTGGGATATAGAACCTGATGAGGCCATCTCCTGTATCCAGACAGTTGGAGCGATAGTTACACCAACCCACCCACAAAACTTTGGACCTAAAATTTATCCTGCCTACTCGAAATGCAGGGAGGGGAATGGATTAGACTAAAAGAATGGTCAACCAATAACCAGCCCAACAAAAGACCCATCCCATGGGCAAGCTTAGATCTCTGACTCTATTAATGATATTTTGTTATGCTTGCAGACAGGAGCCCTAGAGTGGTTGTCCTCTGAGAGGGTCCCGCAGCAGCTGACGCAGACAGATGCATAGACCCACAGCCAAACATTAGATGGAGCTTAGGGAGTTTTTTTTAGAAGAGTTGCAGGAAGGATTGGGGACCTGGAAGGGGATAGGAACTGTACAGGAAGACTGATAGAGTCCACTAACCTGACTCCTGGGACCTCTCAGAGACTGAACCACTAACCAAAGAGCATATATGGGCTAGGCCTACCCTCCCCCGTTTGTAGCAGATGTGCAACTCGTTCTTCATGTGGGTCCCGACAATGTGAGTGGGGGTTGTCCCTAAAGCTGTTGTCTGTCTATAGAATTCTTTCCCCTAACTTGACTGTCTTTTGTTGCCTCAGTGGGAGAAGAAGCACCTAGCCCTGCAGAGACTTGACGGGGGTGGGGGGTGCTATCCAGTAGTGGGCGCACCATCTCAGAGGAGAAGGGAAGGAGAAATAGGAGAATGGATTGTGGGAGGAGGAGCCTAGGGAAGAGAACAGTGATCCTGATATAAGTGAATATATATATATATATATCCCACTAACGATGAGTAAAATAGCCAAAGGGCATGCAAGGGAATGAAAGATAAATATTCACAAGTCACATCTTCTGAAGACACAAAGATCATAAATTTCCAAAGAGGAAGGCTACAAATGTCTTCTGTTAAATTTATGCCTTCAGTTTGCAATGATTTAAGAAACACTTTGTACTTTAACAGTTGCTCCCTTATCGCTTACTTTTTAACTGTAATGATTAATTATCATAAGAGCATGAATATTGAGATCATGAAATTCAGGCATGTGTGGGACACGCCTCTGTTCACGCTGTGTTTATGACAGGAGCAGGGTTGCCGTACCTAGGCACTCTTGAAGGCCTGGCTAATTATGTGAACCTGAGCCACACCCATTCCAAGGCTCTTGACTTGAGGAATCCAGTATAAATAATAATCTGGGAAAGTACTTCGTGGCATATGGAACATCAGTTTCTACATCAGATTGTTTATTTGCAAAAACCCTTGAATTTTGGTAAACATCAACATTGACTTTGGAACAACCGCATGGGTCTACAGACAAGAAATAAACACAATGTTCTGTTGGTGTTGCTACCGTCCCTGTTCTTCCCTGTTGGATCACACCCACTGTTTGTATATTAAACTCTTGTACCTCAGCACAAATAAATTTATGATCTTTGTTTTTAGGCTACCTTTTGTCGCAATTAAATTTATGTTTTCAATAGTTCATTTGCTCGTAAACTTCAGAAAATGTTAATTCACAAACAAGGAGAGTATAAGGGACTACAGTTAACCTTAAGAATAGAAGAATCATTATCACTTCGACAAACAGCAAACCTCCCTCTGGCTGTTAATAATTCTTAATAAAGACAGCAGCTACCAATTAGTGAAGTAAATCAGGTTGAGGACAAAAAGGCAAAAGAAATACAGTCATAAAATTTGCAGTTACTCACCTCTAAGTTGTCAGTAACAGCTGAGTCACACTTAGAGGTTTGGAGATTGCTGAGGGCCATAGTTGACAAGAATGTGGGGTGAACTCGTGGCTGGCTATAATTTAGGTTTTTCTCCCATTTGTCAAATCTAGTACATAAATGAGAACTCACTAATGAGGTCCACTGAAAGTTGTTATGAAATAAAAATTTGCTCAAGCTTTATCAAAGGACAAAAAGATTCTGAGAGCCAGAGGTGGTGGACAATCTCAAGGAAACTTTTCCAGATGTGATAAGGCTGATGTCTAAATGAACTCACAGAGACTGCCACAGCATGCACAAAACCTGCTCAAGCTCAAGCAGACAAGTCCCAACACACAGAAGGATAGGTAGGCATGAAGTCCCATCACTAGCCAAGAAGCTATTCACAAATGATAGTTCCCACTAGAAAGAAAAATCATTTTCACTAGTGAAGTGACACTGGATACATCAGTCATATTTTAGGAGAGGTTGTATGCTCAGAAGCAATTGACTAACAGGGATTGGACTCCATGTTTTTAGGTGTTTGTTGCTTTAAGTGTGAGAAAGATGGGTGGGGATGGAGGTGAGGAGGAGCTAGGGGGAGCTGGGACAGGGGATAGAATATGATCAAAATATAGTGCATAAAATTCTCAAAAAATAAATAAAATATTATCTTTAAAGTTCTATTAATTTAGCTAACTAGAAGTAGAACAAATGTTTTCATAAGAGTTTACTGGACATAGTCTGATTCCAAAGCTATAAAAATCTTAAGTAATCAATAAACCAGTTTAAATAGAAGGAAAGATAACTCTTGTTATTTAACCTAGGAACTTTTGTCTTCTTTAAAATGATGAGAAATGTTCCTTAAAGATCCACAGTACACAAAGTTTAGATGTTTTTACTAAGGATATAAACATTTTTTGAGTCGCCTTTTATCAAGAAGGAGACAGTTCAGAGAGTGCATGCTGAAATTACAGCACGTCTCTGTTCTTCATCATTTTAGGTAGTCCACTAGACTTGGTCTGTAAGAGTAAGAAGTTAAAGTAAGGCAGATCCAAGAACATTCCAGAGAGATGCTTCCATTAATACTATGGTTTCCCTGGGAAGGCAGAAATCCTCTTATCCCAGTCACTAAATGAAGTCTCAAACCAGAATTGAGCCTGAGAATTTCCCCAAGACTTCCAATTCTTATCCCACCTCTTTAAAATATACCAAATATAATGTATAATAAACACATTTACTTTACTGGAAGAACCCATTTCTAAAACTCATTATACTAATTAAGACAGCCTCACTAATATAAATCCATCTCCAGCATTCCATATACCTTTAGCAAAGATGCCTGCATTAATTAAGATCTAGATTAAGGAATGGTTTCTGTCTACTCTCTCTTTGTTATCTGAAGAAAGATCTGCTGACTCTCAAGGTGTTGAACAAGAATGCTTGGAACTCATGGGTCACAGAGTAACTTAAGTGAGACACAAATAGTACTACAAGTAGGCTCCAGAGACAAAGTCTGGTAAATTGGCTCCATACTTTTCTCTTCACTGCAGTAAGCAACTCCTGTCTGTCAGACACCTAAAGGATTCTCATGCTATAAAAATATTTTTTAAAAAAATATGTCAATAGAGAAGGAAAGATATCCTGATTTCAGATATGAGAGTATTGTAACAAAATGCTGGCAAGACAGATGATCTACAGTGGAGGCTAGCAATAGTTTATTCCCTTCATCTTGAACCATTTGTACTACTATAATGGAGAAGAGACTGGGCCGTTTATAAAGAACTGAAATGTATTGGCATCTGGTTCAAGAGGTTGACACTGGTACATTTTCCACATCTACTGAGAGACTATTTTCTGTAGCATTCCATGATGGAAGGTGGAGCTCATTCCTATAACAAAGTCACTATTCTGATAATGGCCCTGCTTGCTGCAATAACATGACTTCACCTGTAAGGGCTTTGAAATTTCTTCCTGTCTCTCCTTCATATTACCAGTGGCAGCTGGGACATACCCAGGGGTTTGTGGTGGCTGTAGCAGAGAATATACAATAAATTCATGGCTTTGCCTTCATCACCTGATGACCTCTTAAAGACCCCCATCAAAATGTCATGTTAGAGATTGTTTACAATATATAAACTTTGGGAAGGACATTCAAATTATAACATGTCTTCGTTAGCCACCCAATCATGTTTTTTTACTTGTAAACTACTTTTGTTCAGGCCCCAAATATCTTAGCTTGCTTCACCAGCAACTCAAAGGTCTGAGGTTCAGAATCATATTTGAAATGGATATTAATGAAATCAGTGCACCTGTTAGCCAGCTCTGAGCTCATGAAGTCAGTAAGTTATGTCTTTCAAGTTACAATAATGGAAGAGGCATGGTAGACATTCTCATTTCAGAGGCAAGAAGAAAAAGAAAAGTAGTCCCAGGTAAATCTAGAATTAATAGAAGTATAACATCAAGTCCTAAAGTTGGAAAATAATCTCCCTTGACTCTATCCTACATTTTGGGGAATATTAATTGAAACAAGAATCTCAATACTCAAAGTCCAACCCTAAAAGTTTTCTAAGCTCAGTGCACCTAGCAGTGCTCATGGGGTAGATGTTCATGTCTGGACTGGAGCTATATGTTAGTAGGTTTACAGTTCTGAGATTCTGAGATGATCTCATTCCCGTGGTTTCATTTTCCTAGTAATGGTTCTCTGTAGCATCTCTGACTCCACCTTTCTTCAAGCATTGCTCCCGTATAGGCTACCTCCACTGGCTTCACACCTATATCATGTGTCTTCTGAGCTCTCAAGCATCCAGTGATAACCTTTGAGATCCATGCAGATGGCTTATGCACTCACTGTACCTGCAGAGTGAGTACCAGGTGGATGTAATTAGGATTTACCTGCTTGTATCATCCAGATCAGAAAGCATGTAATACATGTAGGCTCACTTGAGCCAAGGCTGGAATGTCCAAGAAGCACTGGGCTGGAATTCAAGAAGCAGATATTTGAGGCAGTACAAGGATGTGAGTTCTGCGACCCTCTAAGTCCTGTGTTCAGGGATTTCACTTGTACTGAGGCACTGTCTCTGAAATTGCTGTGAGTTCATTTTCATCCTCTTGATATAGTGCACCTGGCTTCCTTCTAGTCAACCTGATCGTTGTCAGCAAACAGTTGCTTGGCTACATCTTTGATTTTTTTCTCCCAAAACCCATTTTTCTCACTGTACATGGCCAAGTTGCAGGGTTTTTCTTAGTATTAATTTTTCTGCTCCGATTTTAATGATGGTTCTTTAAATCATTTCTCTCCTGGGTTATCTTACTGCTGACAGTTAACATCAATCTCGCAGCCCTTCCAATATTTTGCTCAGAAATTCCTTTCACACACCCAAATTTATCACTTTTAAATATATCTATCTGTAAAGTTCTGGGACATGGAAGTGACCCCTAAGTTCTTGCAGCTATACAGTAAAGAGCATTTCCCCATGTTCCCAATGCCTTGCTCTACAGTTCTGCCTAAGTCTTCATCAGAATGGCTTTAATATCCATGTATCCATGAACTATTGTTTTACATTTACTTTTTAAAATTAATTATTTTCTTTTTACCAACAGTGGCCATCCACATTTGGATCACAAATGCTGAAGCAGTTCCTAAGAAGCATCTGTCTTTTCCCAAATGTCTTTTTCTGAGCCCTGACCCAACTTTTCCTGAAGATCCCATTCCTAAAGTTCTCATCTTTATTAGGTTACTCCCAAAGACTCTTCCAATGTCTGCCTAGTATTGGTTGCAGCAACAGCCCTGCTTCTAAATGCCAATGTCCTGTCATACTAAGTTATCTGTGTGCCCAAAGCTGTACAGTTCATAAAGAAAAATGATTTGTCAGCCCATAGGTCTGGAGGCTGAGAAATCAAAGAGCAAGGACCTTGTATGAATCTCATGTAGAGCTTCCTGCTACATCATGCTATGGAGAAGGCAGCAGGGTTAAAAAATGGAACTGAATATGAGCAAAATAATTATTATTCCAATTTCTAACTCAGAGTAACTCATTAGCTACCAGAGTCAGGACATTACTGTACCTCTTAAAGGTCTCTTCTCTCACAACTATTGCATTAGGGGTTGTGAATATAACATGAATATGGAGAGACACACTCAAATCATAGAACACCTACCTGCTAACTTTCAGGTAGTGAAAAGAGAAAAATAATGACTAGAATCAGAAAGATTTGGAAAAAACAAGAATTTCATGTCACTGGTTTTATGATACATGATTCAAAATATTTTGCAAAGTCAAAAATATCAAACTTATCTAACTGCTTAAGAACTCTGGAGAGTGTATTAAGTATCATCATTCAGAAGTGTCCTTTCATACATTATGTGCATGAAAACCATATTCAAGGGTTGCAGGCTCCTTATTTTTTGTTCTCAAGGGTCCTAGGCATGTGTTCCCTTCTTATATACCCTCCACAACTTATAAAACAGCACAGAATACTGGAGAAATGTGGGGCTTTAAAAGGAGACAAAGCACAATGTTTAACTGGATTCTGTTGCTTTCTGACTGTGTAACAGATGCTTCAGAGCAGTACAGATTAGAGCTCAGATGTGAAAGCAATTGGACTGAGTAAGAGAGAGAGAGAGAGAGAGAGAGAGAGAGAGAGAGAGAGATCCTAAAACAAATGGCAGGACAAAGTACTTGCATCTCCCCAGGAGTAGTTCTCCGAACTGAGCACAATGCACTAGTCTCTGACTCTAAGACACTGTGCTTACAGTTCTTTAAGTCGTTATTTCCTTTTCATATCAAGATCACATTTCAGTCATGGCAGCAACCCCCCCTCCCATACTTCTATAATATCACTATCAGGTACTCCTTAATTCTACCTGAGGAGTTCTGCTGGCCTAAGATTTCTCTGATTATTAGATCTAGCATCCCAGTTATTGAACAACCCAGATTTTTCAGCATTGGACCAAGAGAAAATATTTAAAAATATTGCAGCTTTTCAGTAGGCCTTGTAAAATGACTGAGCATAATCTCTATTTTATTGGGTGGAGATGAGGAAATGGGTGCTGAATTGGAGCCAGTACCAAGAAATCTAACATAGATGAATGAGAGACTGTGCTGGGATAAATTATTCAGAACATTTGGGAATTAGATGTGATTTGAGGATTAACCAAGATGTGGATATTAAACAGTTGGAGAACCCAGGGAACCCAGAGAAGGATGCCAAGTGAGACAGTGCCAAGAAAGGTGTAGCTGAAGAGATGTTATGCATTTGAAGCATTGAAACAGCATTAAGTTATACTTCATACGTAGTTAAGTTTTTATAAGCAATAGAAAATGAAATGAATAGAAGAGAAATTATGAAAGAATACCAACACTTTAAATCAAGATTTTAAAAGCACTTTATTTCTGAGTCTTCCGATCAGGCTGTATCTCCTAAAGGGTAGGGTCTGCCTAACTGACCTTTGAGTCTTCACATGATGCTAAAAACAAATTCCGTAAAGTAAATTGAATGTGAATCACCTTCTATGGTTCATGTGTGATGAAGTTCAGCACCATTGGAAGCCCCTTTTTGCATTTAAATAGAATATTTGTTGCCTAAGAATGATCCTGTTTTTTCTCCAAACGTCTCAATCTTGTAATGAGAAGCAGGTGCTCTTTGCTTTTCTTAGATGGATAAATTATAAAACAAAGAGGTGAACAGAAGGCCCAGAAAAAGCAGGCAGCTGCTGCGGCAGGAGTGGGTTGGGGCTATTATATGTCCCTAGCTGGTAGGTGTCACAGCTTGATTTCCCGCCTGAATCTCCTCCAATACAGGGGCATGTGCTGAACTGACAGCTGCCCTTCTGTCCAAGTTCAGGTTGCACTGCCTGGGAAGATTCATTTCAGAGCAGAGTTAGCAGACATGCAAATAAATCCTTACAAGGAAGACTAGACTGTGAAGAGTACCAGTAATTCAGGGGTGATTTATGTTCAAGTAAATGAGTGTCAAAGAAACATAAGTTTTAAAGACATCTTGCATATAAAGTAATCCTCATAAACTACACACATACACACACACACACACACACACACACCTGGTTATTGCCTAGATATTTAATCTCTTCCTTTCCAGATCCTTATCTATCCTTGTTCATCTTAATTTTGGTCTCAGTAATTTGGCTTACAACAATCCTCTGACAGAAGTATCCTCATGCCTTGCCTTAGCCAGCATGGTTGCCAGCAGATAACTACAGAATGAGGAGAGAAAATTCTGTATCAGCTCCCTTCCTGCCAGACAGCAGTTTGATCCCAAGGCAGGCATCTGTTGAGGACATTTGATTCTCTGGAGATGGAGTTACAGAATGTTATGAGACACACAGTGAGTACTGGAAATAATTCTCAGCTCTTCTAGAAGAGTCACAGGTACCCTTAACCACTGAGCCATCTCTCTGGTCTTTTCCTCACAGTCCTTTTTCATGGTATGGAAACTCTGGATGTGTATTCACGTGAGAGGAAATGGTTGGCTGAGAGTAGGAATGGTCATTGCCAGTTACTGTAACCACAGTTCTAGGTGCACTACACACGTGGGAACATTTATCCACCACATTCGTCATCTCAAGGAGTAAATATTACCATCTAGACCAGACAGATCACGAGGAAGGAACACTGAAGTCAGGCCTTACACCTCTCACTACACTGGGACTATTCATGAGAGAGAAAGAGAGAGAGAGAGAGAGAAAGAGAGGTATTTAGACTACATCAGTAGTGTTCTGTCGATGTCGTTGAATCATCCTGGAAGCTTTTAAAAGCCTTGTTCAAAAGCCTTTCAAGAAGTTTTAATTTATTGGCTCCTGTGTGGTTCACATGACAACTGGAGTTGAGAATCTCTGAACCTTGTAAGTTCTCAAGTGCCCTCGAATTCTAAAATGCTATCGTTCTAATCCCTTTCAGATGGAACACTACTGCTTGGGTTTACTGTAATTTGATCTAACAGTTTCAGTTTCATTCTTTCTTTTTTTCTCTTTAAGTTAGAGTAAGACAATAGTTCTTGCGAAAACATGTGAAAATGAAATAGACAAAAAAAACTCACACCCTCTTGCAACCAGATAAGTAGAGTACAGTATCTGCCTCCAAAGAAGCTTAATGGAGGAAAAGATACTAAACTAGATACTTAGATTGTGACTCACCAAGTTCAGTGGCAGAGGTATGCACAGTAGATATGTCCCTGCCACACCCTAAAATCTTAACAGGGACATTTCATACCCCACAGATATACTTCATGAAAGTGAGTGGGTCAGTTTTATCTACATATGAACACAAACAATACAGTCCATCTGAGCTGTGAATGCAGGTTGCTTGGCAACAGTGCTTACAGTTGTGTTATTTGCTCAGAAATGAGAAGAGCTGGAATTTTTCTCTTTAAAACAAAAGAATATTAATTGCAGCAATGATGGGGGTATTTAAATGCCTGCATGATATTTTAGTTGATGTGTACTTTGTAGTCACAAAGAGGAAGAGTTTTTTTTTCTTTTATTGGGTATTTTCTTTATTTACATTTCGAATGTTATCCCCTTTCCAAGTCTCCCCTCTAGAACCTCCCATCCATCCCCCCTCCCCTGCCTCTATGAGGGTACTCCCCCACTGACCCACCCACTCCCACCTTCCCTTCCTGGCATTCCCCAACACTGGGGCTAAAAGTCCCTCAGACCAAGGGCCACTCCTTTCACTTATGTCCAAAACGGCAATCTTCTGCCACATATGTGGCCAGAGCTATGAGTCCGAGGATGACTTTTTAAAAGCAGAAGATTGAGAGAGAAACTTACATAGAGTTCCTTCATTCGGGTGGGGGTGGGGGTGAGTCCAACAATCAGCTATTAATTTCAACTGAATGTTCACTTATTGAGCACATATTTTATGCTCAGCCTTAAGTTGCAAGATATTTTGTAAAGCTATGGAGAAAAAGAATCTATGCAAGCAAATGAGTATAAAATATGCTCAGTGTGTAGATCCCATGTTTGAGGTATTTTGTCAAATTCCCACATCCTTTCACTTAACTTTGTCCTAAGTAAATCTCTTGAATAAACATGCAGCAACATAGGAAAGCAATGGGCAAGTCACAGGAAATAAAATGTTCTGCCTCTAAAGAGGGATAATTAAAGACAGAAAATTCATACAGCCCTACCTCTACCACATCCCACCACCTCCCACTACCTACCATTAAAAACTGCCACTGAGGAGTACGTGCATTTTTCTTGGTTGAAAAATAATATATTAGGTCAAGAAACAACCAAACAAAAACTTCATATCAACATCTTCCTGCAAAAAGCCAGCTCCAAAGAGGGAGGCAGATATGTTATTCCCTACTGATATAAAATATGACAGCTAATTTGTTCCACAGCATTGGAGCCTTTTGAAAAGAGAAAAGTGAATTAGATTCAAAATGCCTAACAAATGTGAAGCAAACAAATGTCCATTTAAAAATATTGCTCTCATCTTGGGCTTCTCATAAAGATCATGTCAATTTAAAGGCCTTAACCATCTTTCATTTATTTATCAGCTGTAAATGCCAACATATTAGTAAGACCAAATGGTAGAAAACAATCTTGGATGTCTCGGACAATGTTTCCTATGTTACGTTTGTCATTTTGCTCATTACTGAGCAGACAGATGGGATCTAACTTGTCACACCAAGCTAGAAAAGAAAAAGAAAGAAAAAAAGACATAAAATCCACACATAATCCACACATGAAATGATACTGTAAACAAAGCCAAAAGCCCATTGTACCCAGCACACAATCAGTATCTGTGATTTGTAACCGGAATGATGGCAATAATCCATGCCTGGAGGGGAAAATTGTCAGGTTGGAAGCAATTTGTGAGCTGCTTTCTGGATATGAATGTCAGTGCTCAGCATAGCTTACCTGTATCGATAAAGCACTGGGTACTGGACCAATACTGAGCACCCAATCATGTGCTACCACATAGGCCCAGTTGTATGTGCCTTCAAAGATAAGTTGCTACTGTCCAATCTTCCTTTGCCTCATTTCTTCACTAATAACAATGATCAAGTCTCAGTACCACAGTCACCAACAATATCTCTATTGTTGATCTCTAACATATCAGGCATGAGAACAGAGAAGAGAATCCTCCATTTATCTGGATTAAACTTTCTAGAGAGCCAGGGTGATATGGAAATAAAGAATATTTAACAATTTACTTTCATTTTATTTGGGAAGCATGTTAGAATTGTTTCTTAACATGAACCAAACCATAATAAACTGATCTGGAGTTGGATAAAATCTAGAACTTGATGTTCATAGCATCTAGCAAAGGTATGTTGACTTATAGAGACGAAAGTGTCTCACTTATCAAAAATGTCATGAATTCCAGCTTCTGCTTGGGATGTAGAGTTAAAAATCCTGTCATTTCCATCCTTAAGTGAAACCCACTTAGAGAGAGGAAAATCCATGCCATCACTATACTTGCTGATTTCATAAGCTAGAAGAGCCATAGAGGAAACAAGCGTGAAAAAAAAAAAAAGACAGAACAAGTCAAAAGTAAAAGCATACTAGTCCTTGATTGTTCAAAGTGGATTTGAGAATCTCAAAGCCATATAAGACAGGGAGAACAATTTCACTAAAACATGTGAGCTTGTGAATGATGTAATGTATGTTAATGTGACAGTGATGTCATATTATTGGCAGTTGAGAACCAAAAACACAAGGGACCTTGCACATGCTTTCAGACTTTTTACAAAACTCTCTAGGTATAATCACACCGTGCGAAGGAATCCTCATAATATCCCTATTAATCTAGAAAGAATCCTAGGCCCTGGTGGGGGAGACATGGGAAAAGGCATGAAGTCCTGTGTGATCCTTTCCCTCAATATCCCTTTGTAGCAAGATCCTTAAGTCTTAAGTGGACTAAAGAAAACATTGCCCTTAAGGCATAAGGAAAATCATAAGGTGGTTGCATAAAATGATCAACAACAACAAAACCCTCTAACCCTGGGATACAGAGACGCATAGTGTAGGAACTAGAGAGATGGTCCAGCAGATAAAATGTGTGCTACAAAAATGTGAGGGCCTGTGTTCAGAATCCCAGAATTAATGTAAAAGCTACCAGACATGATGGACTTCTGTAATCACAGCACTTGGGAGACAGAGACAAATAAAACCTGGCACAAGCTCACTGACTAGTCTAGGTAGAATTGGTGAATTCCAGGTTCAGTGAAGACCCTGCCTCCATAAATCAATCAGGGAAGGACAGAGGAAGAAAGCAGTCACTTCAAATGCATACAGAACAATCTAGATCATATAGAAATGCATTATGGACCAAAACCAAACAAACAAAAGACCCTAATAAGGTTTTTAAAATTAAGAGTATACATAGTATGTTCTTGAATTATACATTAAATAAGTGAAAAAGTATCTGGGAAAATCCACAAATATTTTTAAAGCTAAATAACACCCTTTAAATTAACTCAGGAGGAGGCAGGAGAGATCCAGAGGTTAAGGGTGTTTGTTACTCTCACAAAGGAGCCTGATTCATTTACCAGAACCTACGTGACAGTTCACAACTCTATGTAATTTCAGTTGCAAGAGATCCAGTAATCTTTTTACCATCAAACATTCATGTGTTGTGCATACAAACATGTGAGCAAAATACACTATTTCATAGTGAAAATAGTTCTCTTTTAAAACCTTCATTAGTTAAAAAAATCAATATATATATGGTGAAATAGTTTGGCTTGAATTGAAACACAATGATGTAGCAAAAAATGAAGATAGGGAGTTGTGTGGTAGTAGATACTGGGTAATTAACTCTTGGGGGAGGAAATGTCGTGATATGTGGTATTTCCTAGTTTTCAAGATGTAAATATTCTCATCATGGTTAACATTACAGAAGATTGAATGGACTTTAGGAAAAGATAATAAAATTATTTCTTAGGAGTTAAAAAGTTCCACAGCACTAGCTACAGCTGAAGCAGTACGTAGAAAGTTATCGTAATAGTTAAGTTTATATTACAAAAGATCTCAACTTGATAATTTAATATTGTGGCAAAGAAAATAAATATAACAAGAACAATTCACACTCAGAAAGTCAATGAAATCAAGGCTGTAAAAAGAATAGGAAAAGTAAATTAAGTTACAATCTGCCTCTTAGGAAACACAATGTTACTGATAAACAGGAAAACACACTACGAAGAGAAAAAAGAAATTCAAATAGCCATAATCAGGAAGACATAAAGAATGTTATCAGCAAGATGGCTGCCTATAGATACCCACAAGTATCTCTACAACGAAGGACCCAAAGACAGAAGGCATGTCAGAGTGTAGTAAGGATGTAACATATATTATAGAACATGGAGAGCACCATGTCCAGAGCAGGCAGCAGTCATATCTAAGGGAGACTCATCATCCTAGTTTGAATACAATCTCCCCAGTTCTGCTGCCTACATGACTAATACACTGCAGACACTGCTAATAGTAATCATTGCTAAAAAGGCTACACAAAACACTACATTAAAGTGTCTACTTGGTTCAATGTGCAAAGCACATCTAACTATTACCCTAGAACACACTATTTGTAGAAAGCCCTTTATAATGAAAGACACACAGTAAAATTCTTAGTGGCAACTGACCCACCTAGTAAACAAACACAATTAGACACCTTGTAAAACTCATACTGGCAACTGACCTAACAGCTACACAAATACAGTGGAGACACCCTGTAAAATTCAAAGTGCCAACCTACTTACTGTCTACACAAATACAATGGAGACACCCTGTAAAGTTCATCATGGAAACCTACCTACCATCTACACAAATAACCTGTAAAATTCACAGTAGCAACTGACACACCCACTAAACAAATATAGTTTAGACACCTGTGACATTCACAGTGGCAACTCACCTGATAGCTACACAAATACTTTATAGACACCCTGTGAAATTCACAGTGGCAACCAACCCACCAGATACAAAACTACAGTGTAGATACCTTGTAACATCCACAGTAGGGAGAAAGATACATAAATGCAGGGTAGACACTCTGTAGCATCCTCAGTGGCAACAGACCCACCACAAGCACAAATGATGTGTAGACTCACCACAACATCTACAGTGGCAACACATCCAATACACACAAAATACACTGTAGGGGAACAAGAAACATTTTTTAAACAAGAAAGCTGATACCTCAATGAAATATACCTCAAAGGAAAGGAAATTGACAAACTGTTCAGCAAATGATAAAGAGGATGGTTTTCAGAAAACTTAAGGAGAAACAAGAAAATACAGAGTTTGATGGAATTAAGAAAACATTGCATGGTGTCAGTGAAAAGTTCAACAAAGAAATAGGGATTATTAAAAAGAATCAGTTTAAAATCTTAAGCAATTTAATAAGAGAAACATTTGAGCTTTCAACAGCAGAATGGATAGGAAGAAGAAAGAGTTTCTAAGATTAGAGATAAATCTTTTTATTACAATGACAGTCATATTGTAAAAATTAAATCAAAGAACTGAAGAGTAAAGAAACCCTTGTAAATTTCATAGGACATAATTAACCAAGCAGCCCTCTTTTCACAGGAAACAGATTAGTGAAGCTATGGAAGGTCCGTCCAATTAATTGATGAATTGTTCTAAGTGATTCTAATTGTTCTAATTCTAATGAATTCTAAATAATTCTAATGAATTGTTCTAATTGATGAAAATGTTCTAAGTCTTGGAAAAGGTCCAAGGAAATTTAAATTATCATTAACAGTGTTAGACATAAATGGCTTTTTTTGAAGTCTAACATGTTAGATTGTCAACAGTACAAGATAGAGAAAATTCTTTAAACTCAAGGCAAAGGAATCAGTTATACTGACCATCGACTTTTCTTGTAAACCTTAAAGATGAAGGGAGAATGAGAGAGCAAAGTCGAAGTCTTGAAAAAAAATATGTAAGTGTTTTCTGTACCTAGAAGCCTATCCTTCAGAAGTGAAGGAGAGAGAAGACTTTGCAAGATATCAAAGTCTAGGAAAACATCTCTAGATGAGGCCTCTAGAAATGCTGAAGGGTAGCAATCTCCAGACACAAAAATTGTAGGAGCCAGAGAGGTTGAGGACACAATGAGACTATGGCCCACAAAATCAGATAAGAAGGGCTCACAGAGACTGAAGCAGCAACCATGGAGCCTATGAGGGTCTGAGCTGGGTCCTTTGCATATATGTTAGAGTTGTGCAGCTTGGTGTCCTTGTGAAATTCCTAACTATGGGAAAGGAGAGTCTCTGACTCTCTTGCCTGTCCTTGGGACCATTTTCCTCCTACTGAGTTGCCTCATCCAGCCTGATGAGGATTTGTGCCTAATCTTATTGTAACTTGTTATACCATGTTTGGATAATATCCCTGGGAGGCCTGCTCTTTTCTGAGTGGAAACAGAAGGAGTGGATCTAGGGTAGAGGGTGAGTTAGGGGAGCCTGGCTGGAGGAAAGGGAGGGGAAACTGTGGTCAGGTGGTAATGCTTGAGAAAAGATGTTTTTAAAGTTCAAAGGTATGAAACTCAACAGTATAATAGATATATAAGAGAGCAAGAAGAGTGAACCAAGCTGCAGCTATGTAGAAAACACTGAGCCACAATCCTAAACAGAAAAGAGAAAGAGTATAACTGCTGAGCAGTCCCTCCTGCCCATTCTGTTTGATTCTTACATATTTTCTCTCTTGCTTTCAGCTTGGTGGCTTCCAGAAGACCTGTGCTCAGTTCCCAGCGTCCATTTCAGGCAGCTCTTAACTACCTATAATTCCAGCTCCAGATAATCTAACACCGTCTTCTGGCCTCTGTAGGTATGTATACGTGTGTGCACACAGGCTCCGTGAGCACACACACACACAATTAATCAAATATTTTTGAAAAAACATAAATTTATAGATTACTTATTACATAACAGCCTTGGGCATGAAGTGCTTGCATTCTTATATTAAATGATTTTCAAGAGAGTAAAACAATAAATAGACAAGTTTATTTTAATAAAGTCAAAAGATTGAAATCATAGGACATATCTGTTCTAAACAAAATGTTTATGAATGGCTGGTGGGTCCATGAAGAAACTGCCAGGAAAACTGGAAGTTTCTTGAAAGAAATGGAAATGAAAACACAGCTTACGAGAAACCTATGAGAAAATCCTGAGGGAAGTTTATAGTCAGTGCCTATAGCAGGAAGAGAGAGGGGGTGGGAAGGAAAGGTTACATATAAACCACTCTCAAAATTAGAAAAAAAAAAGCATCAACAACCAGAGCAGCAATGATATCCATGTGTAGTGCAATAAAACTGTCAGTTTTTTTAAGGACAAACATCATTGCCAAACTTGTTTTAGCTAGATTAACTGAGAAAAGAGAGAGAAGAACAAAAATTAAATCAGATGTGAAAATGGAAACATTAGAATTGACTCCATAGAAATACAAGAACCATAAAAGGCTAGTAATAAACAACTATACTTGAATTTGAATTATTAAAAGCCTCAAGTGTATAAACTTCTGGATACATATAACCTATCAAAATTGAACCATGAAGACAAAGGAAACACAGAAGATTAATAACAACATCAAAATGCTGGTGTGAAAACAAACACATAGACAAATGAAGCTGACTAGATCCCAGAATAGATCTACATATTACAGTTAACTGGTTGTTTTCACAAAGGTGTCAATAAAATTTGATAACAGCTTCAAGAGAGATACTTCTTTAATAAATTTGCTATCCATACATATAAGAAAGAAATTACACTCATATCTCTAACCATCCACAAAATTCAATTCAACCTGAAATAAAACTCAAATGTAATATATGAAACTACAGGACTATGATAGAGTATAGAAGAAAAGTATGAGATGCTCATTTAGCAAGATTTTTGTCTATGTCTCCAAAGGTATAGGAAGAAAAGCAAAATGGACAAATGTGTTTATATAAAACTCAAAGGAATCTTTCCATCAAAGAAAATAATCAAAAGACTACAGGCCAGCCTAAGGAACAGGAGTGGTATTCTCCAGCTGCCCATTTGACTTTAATTCTATAAATTACTGAGACATTTCCACAGACAAAAAGAAGTTTCTTTCTCAAATAGATGCCATTGGATGATATTGATGCCCTTGTCAAAAGGAAAATAAAGTCTAAAACAATAGAGTGAGTAACCTGTATGCATATTTATCAAAGGGGAATAAGCCAATGACTAACAATTATGTAGAAAAATATTAGACATCAGGAAATGTGGTTCAAAACTATGAGACATTGTTTCACCCAAGGTATAGTGGTTATTCTCCTAACATGATACAAAATGATAGATAAATCTAGTAGGAAAGGAGAGAAAGGAGAGCTCTGCACACTTGCTAGGAAATGCCTATGTGGAAGCCATTATGAATTTTTTCCATAGAGTAGAACAAGCTCTTCCATTGGCCCAGCATCCTCAGCACTGGGTGTACACACAACGTGGTTTAAATCAGTCATATCTGCAGCACTCACATGCCTACTATAACATGATCTTCAGAGCCAAGATATAAAATCTTCTAATATCAGTATATGAATGGATAAGGAAAATATTGTGGGCGTAGGTGATGGGATGTTAGTCAACAAAGTATAAAGTTTGATCTTGCGCAGTATGACAAATTGAAGTAGAAGACATTATGTTAAGTGAAGTAAGCCAGGTATATAAAGACACATACTTAATTGTCTTACAGATATGAAGCCCAAAATGTCCATTTGAAAGGAGTAGATAATCATAGTTTTTGGACCCCTAAAATGAGACAAGAAGGGAAGGCAATATGCCCTTGTGGTAATGGGGATAAAAAGAATAATGTTTAATGTTCCATGTCATAGTGCAATTTTAATTCACAATAATTAACAGAATATACAGGCACATCTGTAGACCCTACAGATGCAAATTTTTAATAAAGGGATGTTTATATAAACATAATAAACCAGACCACCTAGAAGTGAGCGATTTTCCTGAGTGACATTGTTGTGGCCTAAACTCTGTTTCTCTCAAATTCATACACTGATGTCCTAGTCCTCATATTTAGACATAAGTGCGAAGAATTAAGCCATAGGGCACATTTTAATTCAATATTGTTGGTGTGGTTTTGGGAAAGAATACTGGGGCAAAATCAACAAAAATTAGAGGGATGGAAAAATGGCCATCTGAGAAGGGGTGAAGATGACTATGTAACAGCCAAGGAGAGAAGTCCCAGAAGCAATGACCTAACGAATATTTCAATCTTAGACTTAGAGACTTTATGTTGTAGAGATTGATTTCTGTTTAATCCACTAAGCTATGGCATTTTCTTACAGTAGATCTAACTAGCCAATACAGACCAAGCTGTTAAAATTCATTCAAAGATAACATGAACTGTCCACTGCAAGCAAGGAAATTTGATTTGTAATCAATGATTTTCCAGTAAAGAACCTCCAACCTAAGCTGACTTTGCCAGCGAATTTTTCCCAGGTATGTTAAGAAATAGCACCAGTTTCATGGTGATGCTTCAAGAATACATAAGAACAAGGAGCTCTTCTTTTTTTACTTTAAGAAACCCAGACCAGATAAACCATTGCAAGAAACAAAATTACTTATCCAGTTCCCTCATGACTGTAGATGTAAAACATCAATAAATGCAAGGAAATAAAATCAAACATATTTTAGGAATGATAATACATCCTGTCCAACAAGGAATGCAATGTGAAAATTCAAAGTGAGTGTACTAATACTAACTAATGTAACCCACCATGTCAGATAAAAGTAAATATTTGATTATTGTCATCAATGAGAAGAAAGTTTTAATAAAATTCAAGATTGACACGTGCAAAAACTTTAAGAAACTAAGAACAGTGATAAAATCAAGCCAAGAGAGGTATGTGATATCACCATAGTGAAGATTGGGATATGAAATATCTCCCAGGACCTCAGTGGAAGGACAAGTTTCCAGTGTTAGACATTTCTTGGATCACAAGGGCTCCGGCTTCATCAACAGATTCTCTATTAACGGATTCATGAATAGATGGCACTTGTCTAAATCATGAAGCCTTCTGGAGGGAGAACCATAACAATCCACTGTGCTCTGCCCATTTATCCCTGCCCACTTCATCGTATACATTGATTTTTTTTCTACTTTCTTCGTACCTCTGACTTTTCCAGAATTTCACAGTAGGAGGTCCTCAGGATACAAGCTTCTCATATTGGCTTCTACCATTCAGTAATGTGCATCCAAGTTTCCTCCACGTCTCTTCATGGTTTGTTAGATCATTTATTTTTATAATGAACAATATTCTCTTGTTTGGAAATACTCAGTTTGTTTATCCATCCACATGTGAAGGGCATGCTGTTTTGCATTCAGAGTTCTAAAATTGTGAATGAAACTACAAATATTTTTTTGTGGCTCTCTCTTAGACTATCTGGGTAAATACCAAGGATTGGGTAGCGAGAATGTGCTCTGTTCCATAAGAAAGTTTCTCAGTGTCTATATTAGACATTACCACTTCCCACATCAGTAACATCTGAGCCTTGATGCTCCCAACAGCCTTTGCAGCCTTTCCTGTCAGTGCCTCATTTAGGCCTCTTTCTGTATGTTCTATAAGAAGGGGCATGAGTCTTATCTTTGTTTTAACTTTCCTTTTTCTGTTGACATACGATATAAAACTTCTATATGCTTGTTTGCCATCTAAGGAGTCTGTATCTTATTCAGGTTGTTTTTCTTCCTATCAAGTATTAAATGACATCTTAGTTATTTACTATAACAGCTCTTTACCAAATGTGTCTTATCAGAATACGTTTTTGCAGTCTGTGAGTTGCCTTCTCATGCTATCAAAATTTTTATTATATTTTATTTTATTTATAGGAGCTTAGCAGGAGACAGTTTGTGTCAATGGTTAAGTATAAGGTACAAATGCTTTTCACTCTTATGGTCTCTGTAACACTGGGACTGATCAAATACCACAGAACTTTATGCTTGTGTGCTTGGAAGATGACTCAGTCATTAAAAAATCTTGCTATGCAAGCAAAGGAACCAAGTTCAGATACCCAGATTCGTGCAAAAGCCAGATGCATCAGCATCTAGCTTTAATCCCAGTGCTGGGAGGAAGTGGACATACAGGTAGATCCCCGGAGCTTGATGGTCAGTCAATCTAGCCAAAATCAGTGATTTCCAGGTTGAGTGAGAGACTCTGTCTCAGAAAGATAAGGTGGAAATATAGAGAGAAAGGGAGCTGACATTGATCATTGACCTTAACGTGCACGCACACACACATGCACACACACACACACACAAATGAACTTCATGTAAATGTTGCCACAGCTTTCCCAAAAGATCCATTTCATGTAATTCCTGAAGAAAACCAACTGTTGTCCTTGAATTGTAAAGTATCATCAGACAGGAAGGATTCAGCATCTCAGCTAAGGCTTAAGATCAGGTCAGCATATATTCAAATTCTACCTTCTGTATTTATTTAACCGTAAGAATAGAATAAATCCTACAGGATTGTTGTGAATATTAAGTGAATTTAGTTGTGAAATACTTGTTAACTTTTTAAACCAGTCAATAAGTTAGGAGTTTCTAAGAATATGCATTTTATTTCTTCCTTTTATTTGGGAACTAAAGAAATTTCCAGAACAACAGTCTGGAAATTGTGTGTGTGTGTGTGTGTGGTGTGTGGTGTGTGTGTGTGTGTGTGTAAATATATATGAATTCCTTGTTTGTTCACAGGCAAAGAATCTAATGGGTAAAACCAATAAATAGAACATTGCTTACTCTGAAATGTTCCAGATGAAATTCAGTCCTTCAGCCTCTAATACTCCTGTCCACTCCACCTTGCTGTCTCTTTAGCCAACAGAGAACTTCTTTGAGCACCTGGATATCCAAGAGGCTCAGAAGCCACTGAACTAATACAAAATCCACAGGAAGCACACTTTCAATTTTTTAAACAAAGACACTGATGCCCAAAGGTGCTAACCTGAGTGGATTGTCAGAACTTCATTTGTGACTAAATTTCTCACCAGGAACTTTCTATGTACATGTCATACATTTCCAAGGCACAACTTTAGTATGTCAAGGTTCACATGGAATGGTTAATACCGAATATGACTGAGTTTTGAAGGCCATCAATAGAATCTGACCTACTGTATTTAATTGAAAGGATTTTTGTTGAAAATTATTATGTTACTGAGATATTAACAAAAGAATTTAGGAAGCACTAAAAACATGTACTGGAGTGAAACAATGTTCATTTAACAATCTGCTCCTACAGTTACCTTATGACACCTCTTTGCAACATTTTTCTCTGTGTATAAAATGGGAATGTTGTTGAACAAAGGCAGCAGCTTCTGACGGGAGATCTTCATGTCATGGCAGAATAACTCTCAGGGGCAGGAAATAGGAGTTCTATGTGTCTGAAAATTCTACCAGGAGAGTAAAATCCTTTCAAAGCTATACACCAATGCAAAATTCCCATAATAAATACATCCTATATAAATTACACATTCAATCCCCAGTCTCATACAAATGCACAAAAATATGTATAACTTCATCACTATATGGCACTGTCATAGGAATGTAAAATTCCTAATATAAAAATTAAAACAAATTTAGGAGTACAGTACTGCTGCTAAAATATGCTTAACATGGACATGCTTATTATAATAGTTACATATATATCATACAATATATAATAATAGTAATATACATCCCTATATAAAACTTATTTTTTCCCATTTCTAAACAGTTTATCTATTTTCTGGGTCAGCAAACAGAATTAAAATGAAGATTACTATAACATTGTTCAGGAGTTAAGTACTTGAACTTTTCTTGCAAGGGGCCTGGACTCAGCTCCCAGCAACTATTTTAGGTGGCCTACAACTGCCTATAACTCAGCATCAGAGTATTTAACTTGGAATCTAGTAGACAACATGCAACATTGCTTAATCTAAAACGTTCCAAGTGAAATCCAGCTCTTTATAATATCCATTTGAGTGTATGTGCATGTACTTGCATGTGTGCATGTGAGTGCATGCATGTGTTGTATGTGTGTATGTGTGTACATACACACAGCTATTAGAGCTTATGTTATTGTAAATAGATCACAACACAGTGTGTAAAATATGTGACTGAAACACAGCAATGCAGTTTAGATGTTTTTATAAATAATGTAACTAAATGAAAAGATAAACTGGAGAAGTCACAAGAATCAAGACTTTATATGCCTGGTAGACCATTTGTGTACTATTAGACACAAATGTGAAAAGAGTCTTTGGACAGTAAACTTTGGTTTAAGTTCTAAAGCAATTTTCTTATATTGTTATCTGTGTCCTTTGAGTGGCAACTGTCATTACATTACTGAAGTTTAAGAAGCAAACAAGTAGCGATCTACTCCCGCCACAATAGAGACTATATATAAGGTTCAAGAAAAACTAGATATTAGTTGTAGGTTTCAATAAATCCTTTACATGTATTTACAAAATATTTAAAGATCTAAGATTTTGTATAATTGACCACGGAAGAGAAAAAATGTCAGTGAAAAATTTTCTGATAAATACTTCAGTTCCTGGCCTCATTTGACAGAAAAGAAAAGAAAGAAAAACATTTTTAATTATGAAGTGCAGATATCTGTAGTCTGAGACTATATACATGCCTGTACACCTGAATTAGTTGTCTTGCAAAAGTAAGTATTTTTTGCCACTATAATAAATGACAGTTTATCACTCTATTATTAAGTAACTTCTTAATCATGTGTTGTCCCTAGATGCTATGCTTCCATCCCATCGGGGGCTACATGTTTTTTTTTTCAAACACTATCTAAATGAAGCAGACTCCAGTGAAGCATTATGGGTTGATATTAGGAATTCATGGATTTGACCATAGTGCTAATTAGATCTTCAACAATTCTTTATAAGATGTTGTAGTTCCTATTTATTGAAGTGAAAATTAATGATGGATTGTGGATACAGCTGGTCATATACAAGGTTCTGGATTTGATCCTTAGTAACACACACCATACAAATGCACACAACACACAAACAACACATATATACGCACCACACAAAGATACACACACCACATGCCACACAAACAGAACATACCACATGAACACATACACCACACAAACATACCAACACACACCATACAAATGCAAGCAACACATAAACAACACGCATACACACCACACAAACACAGACTCCACATGCCATACAAACATACCACACACCACATGAACACATACACACACTACACAAACACAAACCACACAAAAACACAAAAAATACATACACACACACACAAATAAATAAAATTCTACATTGGTAGGTTGATGCCATTATGTTTTTTACTTTTTAAAAGTGCTGCCACAGCATGAGTTTGGAAGTCAGGAACCACTTTAGGAGTCACTTCTCTCTTTCCAGCATGTCGAACCCTGAGATCTGACCCAAGTCCTGGCTCCTGATGGTGGGTACCTATATCTGACTGAGTCATACTGGTGACCCAGAGGCATTATTGAGACTCAAAGACTATAAATCATGAGTTATGTAAACTATAGTTGGTACATGTGATAATAAGGTATTCACGTGAGTTCTTCCCCAGATCCCATTTTGACAATGCCGGGGGAAGCTTTGCTCTCTGCAATCTGTGTGGTTTTCTATAGTATGATATACTAATATGCTTTCATAGTTACAGAAAATAACTACTTGACAATTATCAAAAATAGAACAATTCATAGATAATTAAAGTAGGGTCCAAAGACTCATTGGTGTGACATTTCTCTACTAAATACATGCAGATATATGTTCCTATATTTATACACAGTCTTTTTGTGAGGCTTCCAAAATGATCCCTACTGAAGTAGAGAAAGGCCAGTTTTTTTTTAATTTATTTAGTTATTTAAATCACATCGTAATTTACTTATTTACACAGAGGTTATAAACACAAAAAGGCAGGATGTGGGGAAGGGAATGGCACCGGAGCATAGGTGTTCAGGGGGAGTACAGATACCTTTCAGAACAGGGTATCAGCTGGGTGTAGATTCAGGGGACAGGTCACTATGACTCTGCCTATGATTCACTTGTCCTTATCTAAATTGGTACTGTCCACCGAGGCTACCTGTTTAACAGATCTATGACTACTCGGACTGGTAAATTTCCACAGAAGCTGCCTGTTTACAATAGCTTATAGCCTTCTGTTTCAGTGTTTTTCCACAGACATCCAAGACTTTGTGTTAGCATGTATGTATGTCAGGCCTATGGCTGATTTTAGGCCTATGGCTGATTTTAGGCCTTCAGTGTATAAGCAGGCTGCCCCTGACATCTCCTCCCTTCTCTAAGTATAGAGGGGCCTTGGGGATTCTAATCTTGCAAAGGCAGGAAAAGAGGCCTGACCTCCAATAATGGAAGGGACCTTGTAATGGCTCGGTCCTCCTGTCGTTGTCCAGTGAGGCATGAGAACCATACCCATCCCGATGTCTTTTTCCTGGAGAGGGGATACTTTTGACATCAACACCTATGCAGTCAGGCTTGCCCCAGGGAACCCAGATAGATATTTTTAACTTTTATTTATATTCCCTTGCAGTGCTTAGCCTTGCAGCCTAAGCAAGAATTCAGATAACCAGTCAGAGAGGGTTCTGGGTAACCCCTCTCTGCTTGGTCTAGGGGCGAAACTCCCCTCTTTTAGGTTGGGTGTAGATGGTTTGAGGAACACCCTGGATAAAGTAAGCCTTGATCACATGGGCACAGGGGAAAAGTTCCTAAACAAAACACCAATGGCTTATGCTCTAAGATCAAGAATTGACAAATGGGACCTCATAAAATTTCAAAGCTTCTGTAAAGCAAAGGACACTGTCAATAGGACAAGCGGGAACCAACAGATTGGGAAAAGATCTTCACCAACCCTACATCTGATAGAGGGCTAATATCCAAGGTATACAAAGAACTGAAGAAACTAGATTCCAGACAATCAAATAACCCTATTAAAAAATGGGGTACAGAGTGAACGAAGAACTCTCAACTGAGGAAACTCGAATGGTTGAGAAGCATCTAAAAGAAGTGTTCAGCATCCCTAGTCATCAGGAAATGCAAATGAAAACAACACTGAGATTCCACCTCACACCAGTCAGAATGGCTAAGATCCAAAACACAGGTGACAGGCAGATTTGGCAGGATGTGGAGAAAGAGAACACTCCTCCATTGTTGGTGGGAATGTAAGCTGGTACAACCACTATGGAAAGCAGTCTGGGGTTCCTCAGAAAATTGAACATAGTGTTACCTGAGGACCCAGCTATACCACTCCTGGGCATATACCCAGAAGATATTTCAACATACAACAGGGCCACATGCTCCACTATGTTCATAGCGCCTTATTTATAATAGCCAGAAGCTGGAAAGAACCCAGATGTCCTTCAACAGAAGAATGGATACAGAAATGTGGTACATTTACACAATGGAGCAATACTCAGCTATTAAAAACAATGAGTTCATGAAATTTTAGGCAAATGGATGGAGCTAGAAAATATCATCCTGAGTGAGAAACCCAATCACAAAAGAACACACATGGTATGCACTCACTGATAAGTGGAAATTAGCCCAAAAGCTTGCAATATCCAAGTTTCAACTCACAGACCACATGAAGCTCATGAAGAAGGAAGACCAAAGTGTCTTTCTTAGGACCTTTGGTCCTTCTTAGAAGGAGTAACAAAATACTCATGACAGGTAGAGGGTGGGAGCGACTTGTGAGGATGAGAAGAGGGGGCACATCGTCATAGAAGCAGCAGGAGGGGGAATGGCATGGGGGTTTCCAGTGCGGGGGAAATGGGGAAAGGGGATAACATCTGAAATATAAATAAAAATATCCAGTAAAAAAATTAATTTCAAAAAAAATTAACATTGGTCTTTGTCTCCAAAATAAAAGAACACAAAATAACTGGGCACATTTCCTAGGGTCATTTTGGGGGTGATGTTTAGTGCATGTCTTACTAGCATAAAAGGCTCAATCATATGGAAAAGTGGTACTTCTTAAGGATGCTTTATAAAACAGTGATGCCAGGCAAGCTTTTTGCTATTCTCCATGGATCTTCAAGGGGTCCTAACTTACGCTGAGCCAGAAGTTTATAACAATTGTTCCTCTTTGACCCTTCTCCTTCTGTATCCTACTTCTCTTCTTTCTTTTTGCATTCTTTCCTATATAAGCCAACAGACAGCCAATGTTTGCTTTAGACTCTAATCTGTGAATAATCAAATAGTAACACATCTCCCTCAAAGGAGGGATTGCCAAAGATATTTCCAATATTATAAAAATTCTTTCATTTTTTAACATACTGAATTTTTAATTATCTAAAAAGATAGTCCACATATGTGACTGGTGTTGTGGAGTATCTCATCTGATATTCTATTAATATAGGAATAAAATCAATATAGCACTAAGATGAGTTAAACTGTTTTCTCTCAAAACATTCTGGAGGGCTATTTTATGTAGTCTCAGAATGTGAGCTTTCAATGCTTGAGTTTCCCACTTCCCCAGGGTTCAGGTCGTGACTTGATCGTGCAACCTTGAAGTGAAAGGCTGCTATCGAAGATGCTATGGCAGAAGCTGGGGGTAAGTAGGGAAATGAGCCAAAACTTCTTGTCCAGAATCAAGCAGCAAAATTAGCTTTGAATCATGGGTGACAGTTGCACAAGATTATCTACCACGAACTTTAAATCATGACTGTGGACAAAACCCCAGCAAGGGCAGTAATTGTTCAACCACCTACAGAGCAAACATACAGAGAATGTTGATAAGAACACAAATACAGTGCCCGCCTTCATTAAGACAGCCCAGATCCCTCGGTGATGGTAATGAACACCCAATTATATTCCCAGTAGTAAGATTGCTGGCAACACACAGATAATGTTCTGTATCATTCCAGATGCTTTCATTTGCCAATAACAAACAACAAAAATGTACTAAACCCTTCCCACAGAACAAGTATTTATTGCTCAGATAACCAAAGGAATCAGAGCAGACTCTGATGTGTTCCTGTAGTGCATCAACAATGCCATGAAAGTTCTTGTTTCTTTTTGTCTCCTTTCTGTTTCTTACAGCGTAATTATAATTTTACGCTGGCTGATGGGATTTCTGCACACTTGCCAAAAATGTTCACAGCTATGTTTTCCCTTCATTCTTGTCCATCATGAAAAGAGACTGCCCTTCTGTACTGCTCTGTTGAAAGATGGGGTGCATGCTTTCCTCCAAAGTCACGAGTGAATGCATCCTTTTATCTTGTTGCCTCAAGTTTTCCTTTATATCCTTATCCCAGATTCAAGCAAGAAGCCATGGTAGCATTTCACTAAATTTGGCGTAAAGAAGTCAGAGCTTATCCTTGATGAACTTGAGACTCCAGACAGTATCATAGCTACAGAGTCATTCTCTAATAGGCAGTTACTGTTCTTGCTATGTTTTAGAGAAGACATCTTGCTGTGCAGTCCAGGCTGCCCTTGATCTCTGCCTCTGCCTCCTGGGTGCTGAGATCACAAGCACATGTCATCACATCCCATATCAAGTGATATTTAGTCAAGGTTTCCACAAGACATTTCAAAGCAAGAAAGATGAAGTACACACCACACAAGATGCAAGTCAGACATCTATCTAAGTCATTCAGGCAAAAGAAGCAAACCAGCACTTACTCATATCTGGCAATATTCATTAACATAGGTGATACAGTACATGGCTTAAAATTGCCGTTCATCCACATCTGAATAAAATATTTTAATTAATTTTTTGAGAATTTTATACACACATACAATGTAGCCTATCGTTTTCACTCTATGCCTCCTCATAACTCCTCCGAGATTCAACCCCTGCCTCCTATCTCATCCACATCTTATATACTCTTTTGTAATCCACTGATTCCAACATGTGCTGCCTATTACTCCAGCATGTGAACTATATACTGGAACATATCATTCATTTTATTTGATATATGTAGGTAACTTTATATTTTGAAAAGACTCTAACTAAAGTTTGTATAGAAGTTTTCTATTACATAGTTTGAATTTTTCCATAAAACAAGGGTGTTACTTTCTTATTAAAATACAATTCATTTTTAAATAAGGCAGATATTAATGACTGCTATACCCGGATTTTAAAGTGATAAGTTATAGTTTATTAACATTCCAGAAAACAAACAAATATTATAGGATACTAAGATAAGACCACCCCATGTAAGGAATTTTTAAAAAGAGTTGTTAAAAGTTGTCTTGATTTTCTCTCTCTCTCTCTCTCTCTCTCTCTCTCTCTCTCTCTCTCTCTCTCTCTCTCTCTCTCTCTCTCTCCATTCTCTCTCCCTTTCTCCCTCCCTATATCCCTCTCTTTATCTTCTTTCCCCCTCTCCCTTATGCCCTCTCCCCCTTCCCTTCCCTCTACTCCCCTCATCAAGAGTTGGATGTGGTGGAAGTGAGCTGGCCACAAAAGGCTGCACGCTGCACGGTAGAGAGCATGCTTCCTGAACACTGCTGCACTCCAGATCTCCCTCATCTTCCAGATTATTCCCTTCAACTAGTAAGTGAGATTCAGGGAGCTATGGAGAAGCTTGATATACATATCTGGGTCCTGTTAGTCACAGCATTTGAGATGTCAACAGGTAAAAGCTGCAGCTGACTCTGAGGGAGGACAACAAAAGGGCTGAACTCCCACTTGTGATGACTCAAAGGCATCAGGACTTCTGTGGACTACATGTGGGCATGAAAATTGGAAAACAAGGCTGGGACTTTCCTTTGTTCTTATTTACAATGTGTGTATATGCGTGCATGTGGTGCTGTGTGTGTGTGTGTTTCTGTGTGTGTGAGGGTACGCTTGAGTGTGAGGGTACGTATGGAGGTCAGAAGAGAGCATTAGATCCACTGAAGCTGGAGCTATAGACAGTTGTGAGCTGTCTGCATAAGTGCTGGGAATGGAACTCTGGTCCTATGCTGGAGTACCAAGTACTCTTAACTGTGAAGCCATTTTTCTGAACCAAAGACTGAGATTTACTTAAGTCTTCCTAGTGGGTTGAGATGTTAATAGAAAGAAATTAGAAGTCTATCCAAATGTCCTGGGTGATGTAGGGACAAGCAATTAGCTGAAGGAGCTGCATCTGCATGATGATTATCACTTGAGCCCATGAAAAGGCAGCAAGAACAAAATCAGTGCTGACCCCTCCCTCATGATCCAGAGAACTGGGACTAACCAGTGTCAGTCAAGCGAGACCCAAGCAAGTCTTCCGATTGTTTGCCTTCTCTATGCCCAACACAAGCAAGAGTAATAGTTTGAGAAGATACTGCTGTCTACAAAAAACTGTTAAGGTGCTGCCCCATCAGACAACTGCACACTTCCTGTTTTCATAGGGTACCTTACAAGAAAAGTTTTAACCTGGATCAAACCCTGAAGCTATCTATTATTACTCTAAACCAGATTGTCAAAAAGAGTCTTTGGTGGCTATAAGTGAAAGTGTGACTTTTTTATTATCAAAGTTATGAGAACTGAATGTCATTTCAATATGAAAGAAAATTAGTAACATTTAATATAAGTTTAGAGAAAGAGTTGGACAGAAATATTAAAAGTTGCTTTATGGGTACTCAGAAAAGAAGAGATGGGGAAGGATTGTGGGAGGGGGTGACTGGGACGGGTTATAAAGTGAATAAGCAAAAAAAAAATAAAATTAAAAAAGAAAAGAAAAAAAAAGTTGCTTCATAGAGTATAATCTCAATTCCACCCTTCAAACATTATGTGTATAAAACCCCTTCTGTTGCTAATATGGGATACATAGGATTTACTTAGCAAGCATCGTGCTTAGTTTTTCAAATATCATTAAGATAATTTTTCACTAAGTTATATTTTCAAAGGTTGTTTGCTATATTTTTTAAAGAGTTAATTTTACCATTTCAGCCCATGTCTCACCCTGCTCTGATATTTAATTATATACAAATCATATTTAATGGATTAAAAAAGAAAACTCTTCATAGTAAAGCACTTGGGAAAATGTTATCTGCACCCAATAATTAGATGATTCAATGTTTACTTGTATTAACAATTTGTAATAGAGTGGTTGAATTCTAGCTTTTGTTGAGTGATGACATCATATCTGGGCCAGTAAGGTTTCTATGGGAACACAGCTGGATTTTTGGAAGACCAAACTATTCATAAACAATGAAGATAGTGGGGTTATTAGCAACCTTAAAACTAGATTTCATATTATGTTAGGAAGCTACCCTTCCTGTTTATCTTCCAGAAACAATGCTAAAGCTACACCAGAATAATCAATATTGTCTTCATCATGTGTAAATATAATAAACTGTGATGCTAAACATGGATGACAATTGGCATAGTACATGTGAAGGATGTGAGAATATGCATAGTGTATTCAAAGCTCGCAAATGTAAACCTAGAAACAGAATAGACTGCAGTATGGTGTTTGTAAGTGGGAAAGAGAACAAATCAGAAAGGTTTTCTTGGAAGCCAAGAGGGTTATGCTAAAACAATGGGATCACTTGCTCTCCAGCGCAAGAAATATCTCACTCATCTTCCTTACCACCTCAAAAATCAAGTTTCTCAAGGCTTTGTTTGGTTGAAAACAGAACCTTCTAATTGTCTGTTCATGGTGTCTGAAGACCATGGACCAAGGCTTAACAAGACAAAGGGAGAGCTTATAGATGAGAAACCGAAGTTTTTATGACCTGTGGCTGGTCACAAGTTTATTCTACCTACTAATGCCAACCTGGTGTTCAGAAAACACCAAGACTTCTTTTTGAAGCACTTGTTCCCCAGGAAAAATAATTTGTCAAGGTCAAGGATAAAATCTAGAACATAAATATAACATTTTTTTCTGAAGGTGAATGTTCTTTTTAAATAGACTACTGCCTTCTACCTTAGAGGTTAGTCAGATATGAGAAGACAGGGGAGTCGATAGAAGTGCAAGGCACTTTATTCTATGACTGAAGAAAAACACTGCTCCTTGGAGAAGATCTGTAGCTTCCTAGAGCTAGCATTTTCTTAGTCAGGCGATCAAGATACACTAAGCTCCTAGGATGTCCACACAGAAAGAAAATAAATGCCTTTATCATGCTCACATCTTGTTCTAGAGTCCAGGATATATAGTTCTCCTATCTTAAATTTATAAATTACCTTCACCACCTGTATTATATTTCCATGTCCTTCCTTAGAGCAGTGTCAGCCCACTGTAATCCGTGGGATATTGTGGGTTTGTATGGTCTATGACACAATGATTTTTAAGTGGATAATTTAAAAAAAAATACAAAGAAGGGTGTTTTATGGTGCATGAAACTGAGATTAAATTCAAATATCTTTGAATATAAATAAAGTCTCATTGGAACATAGTCTCATTCACTTGCTCATGATGATCTATGGCTGCTCTCACAAAGCAACAACACTTTCACAGGTGCATCATGGACCATATGCCCACAAGGACCCAATATCCAGTACCTTGTCTGCCATGTGTAACTCTCCAATTTGTCTATAATGCATGTTAAGTGATTTGGAGCTGTTTCCACAAATCACTCATTCTCAAATGGAATTTCTCTGAGTGCCACGACCAACTTTCTCAGTGCCTTTACAGCATAACCTGGAGTCTTCCATAACATCAGCAGTTTGTGATGATACGAAGACCTTTGTAATTTCTTTAGAGTTGTCCATCTCCACCATCTATGCACATCTTATTACAACCCTATATACATTCTATTCATCCTGCCTATAACATCTGTCCTCATCCCAACTCCAATCTGCCAGATGTTATCTACATATTATCTAATTCAGAAATTTTCCTTTAATAACCCAAAGCTCGATCAGATTTCCCTTTTACATATACTATTTTTTAATTATTAGGTTTTTTAAATTTTTGTTTTATTAATTTAAATTATAAATGGTTTTATAATTTAAAACCATTATATCCAATGTATTTTGATCATATTCTTTCCCCTCCCCCAACTCTTTCCAGATCCTTACCCATCCAGCTTCATGCTTGCTTATTTTTCTTCCTCTGTATCTCTGTCTCTCTGTCTCTCTGTAAGTCTGTCTTCTCTCTCGCTTTCAAAAAGATCAATAAAGACAATCAAAACAAACAGAAAATTAACATGAAAAAATACTGAAACAAAACGAAAAGCACACACACACACAAAAAAAAAAAAATGAGTACATTTTGTGTTGTCCAACTACTGCAGGCTTACAGCTTGCCCTGAAGAATGGTTGACACAACACAGGATGACTGATTTATCCAGTGTCACTCTGGTGAAGAAACTAACTTTCTCTTTCCCAGAAGGTAGGGGTCAATCACAAATACCTTCTTCATTAGGACAGAACTTTTAAGTCCATTTATCTTCTCTTTGCTAGGATTTTGCCTGATATTGATCCTGTGTAGGTATTATGCATGTTGTCACAGCCGTGGTAAGTTCATCTATGTGTTCCATTTTGTGGAGCGAGCTTTAAACCTAATCAAAGAGTGATTGGTTGCTCCCGTAATATCCATGCCACAAGTGCACCATCATATCTTGCAGCAGGACTCTGTTTTAGGTTGCACGACTTGTAGTTGGGTGACATTGATGATTATTTTTCTCCTCTGGTACCATTCAAAGTACCTTCCAGCACCATGAATGCTAGTGAGCTATCTAATGCTTAAAAGCTAACACCCACACATAAGAGAAAACATGCAATATTTTTCTGAGAATCTGGGTTAGGTCACTTAAGATGATTCTTTCTAGCTTCATTCATTTACCTGCCAGGTTTCTTTTATTTAATAGCTGACTAGTATTCCATTGTATAACGGTACACTTTCATTATCCATTGATCAGTTGATAGACATCTGGGATAATCCCAATTACTGGTTATTATCAACAGGCACTCCTATGCTTTGCCCTTTCTCTTTGCTGTAATTTCAGGGGCAAATGGAGAATATCCATCGTTTTGTCATCATTCTCCACAACTGGCTCACAAGAGGAACACAGTATGTGCATAGAGAGAGAAGGGGAAAAGAGAGGAAGAGTATATAAGTAAAGAAATTTTATGATTTGATGAAGATCCTGAATGGAGTGTTTAGAAGTTTCTGAATTTCTTCTAAAACTTAATCTAGAGAGTTTGCATTGTAATAATGCAATAATGTGATAATTTCCAACTTTAACACTAAACTATTGGGATATATAGACAGAGGGAGTCTCACATGCATTTATAAAGCTGCCATAAAAAATAACAAAATGGGATAATTTGATAGTCTTTCTGATAGCACATTAGAATTCATCATTGTGCAAAAATCTCGTAGAACTGAAGTGACTTTTAGCCCTGGACCTGATATCACACATTTAGCTAATCATGCATCACACTTTAGGTGAGCTAATTCAAGATGAAATTGGATATTTTAATGAAGTAACTCATTCTGTTGTGGCTTTCTATTCTTAATGTAGTTATGTGAATTTCATTAGTTTCTGACCTACAGATGCTATTATCTTAATGAACTGATTGGGTTCAGTAGGAAAGATGCTTGCCCTCTAATTCCAGGCTCAATCAATCCTACTATAATAAATAAATTTATCACTTTTTAAAAAAATTTATACATGTAAAATGATGTAACACATTCAAATATGAATGTTAGATAAATGGACCTACCCATAATGCAGGTACAGACTTTGACATCCAAGATCTCCTAGGCATTTGTATTGTACATTTGTGAAACTTTCTCAGCTCATAATATCTCAGTGACACATGACACATTCCAGCATAGACCCATGGGGCATTTACTTGCACACATACAAATCAACAAGAATAACCTTCATTTTTACTGGAACTATTTGCAATCAAGATAGAACTTACTGAAATGAAGAGGTTATTTCATACCCCCCCATACCACTTATTACTACAGCATTAACTTGAATTCTCCTTAACTTCAGATTATATTTTTCACTATTTTACTAAGATTTGACAAGAAATGTATTTATCTACTCTGAGCACACTTTGAGACTCTGAGAATCTTCACTTTGGGTTATTTATTGGTATTTCTTATTCTTTCATTTTAAACTCAGTCAGCTTCCATCAGTTGATTCTGTGAACAGCTAGTGGTTGTGTCCCACAGTTTGCAAGCCACCTGTAGGCTGTCCAACAGAACAATCACTGTAAGCCATATTTCCTTTATTTTTCACTTTTCATGGCCACTCCTTTTCTAAAGTGAAGCCTAGGCTTAAATTCTACCTGTGATCTAATGTCTTGATCCCACCCTGGTGGCTTTTTTTTTTTTTTTTTTTTTTGGAAATTTTATTGGAATTTTTTACATTTCAGATGTTCTCTCCTTACCCCATTTTCCCCCCTCCCTCCCAGGAACTCACTATCCCTTCCCCTTCCTCCTGCCTCCACATTGGTGTACCCCCACCCACCTCCCCTGTACCTACTCCCCACCCTCGAGTATCCCCCCCCACGACGTCCAGCCTTCATGGGACCAAGGATCTCTTCTCCCACTTATATATAGCTCCCTTGCATATATAGCTGGAGCCATGGGTCCCTCCCTAAGCGCTCCCAAGCTGGTGGTTTAGACCCTGGGGCTCTGGTTGGTTGGGATTGTTGCTTTCCTCATGGTGTCACGAATCCTCTCAACTCCTTCAGCCTTCACTCTATCTTCTCCATTGGGAACCCCATGATCAGTTTAATGGTTAGCTGTGAGCATCTGCCTCTGAGTATGTCAGATCAAAGCCTCCTCTCTGAGGCTTAGAAAGGCTTCCTCACACCAGCTGCTGCAGAGGGTGACACATTCTCTTTATCCTCACACGTTGACAATATTCCCATGGGCAGAAACTTAGCTAATAAAATGCCTTCTACTTAAAAAGAAAGAAAAAAGAAAAAAAAGAAGAAGGAAAAAACTTCAATACATTAAATCTTTTCACCCAGATCCTGATTTGAGTGCTATTTCTTAAGGCAGATGTATTTGATCACAACGTATTAAACGTTGAATGAGAAATGAGAAACGAGCAAAGAAAATCTAAGGCTTTTTAAAATAACCAGAGCTTGAGCAATCAAGGGATTTAGAGGAGAATAAAATGAAAAAAAAAATTGCTTCTGAGATATAACATAATTTGGGTCTTCAGAGAGGGAGGGAAATCAAGCAAAATATGGGTTGATGGCTCTAAATCTCTTTATTAACATAGAAGAGAACAGATTTAACTCTTGAAGCAACAATGACTTGGTCTTTATACTAATATTTCTAGCAGGATTCATTACAATCCTTACTTAAGATAGAACGTGTGCATCCTTCACTTGCTTTAACTGTATTTAAGTATAGCGTTTAACTAGCAAGACTCCAGAATGAATGGGTAGCATCACACAAAATGGCAGGACATTACATTTAGAACTGGAGTATATCCATAGGTGCAGATGTTTTGTTGATATGTCTCAGTACCTGTATAATTAAAGCAAGACCTGGATCTAAATTTATTCTTCTCTTATATATCTGGATCACAGTTCCCCTTCCCTCCTCTTCTAGTCTGTCTGCCGCTATCTCACCTCTCCCTCCCCCATCAACCTCTCCTCCCATCTCTCTTCAGAAAAGGGATATCAGGCAAACATGGAGCATCAAGTTGCAGTAAGACCAGGTACCTCCCCTCATGTTAAGGCTGACAAGGCCTAAGGGTAACCCAATAGCAGGGAAAGGGAACCTGGATCTTTTAAGGTTTATCCTTTTGATTTATTCATGCTTTATTCATCAAAGAACTGACTTATTTATGCCTTTTCTTTTGATTCTAAGTGATTCTGTCAGAATGTTGCAACCACCTCATGGACATATACATCATTTATGATCTCACAAAGTCCCTTTAGTACACTTAAGACACAGTACTCAGGAATCAATGACATGGCACTTGCTTCAGAGAACATCTTCATGGCTGTTTTAGTAGCAGTATGTTTTATTTGTAAATAAGTTTTTGCTTCAAATATATTTTCATACCCCCAAAGGAATTAAATTCTATAACTACCTAGGAGTTTTATCCCAAGAAATATGAAAGAAGTCAATGAACTGAATTTCCAAGAAATCTTCCTAACACAGAAGTACAGTCTCCATGACTGGAAAATCACACTAAATTTTCCCACAACCTTCTGTTATTAACTGCACAGCCAAAGTGGGAAATGGTTTAGTTTAGATGGATAAAGAATAATTTTTTTTTATTCCTCTTTGCATTCCAAATGAGGGCACCTTGGCAGATCACAAACTTCTCAATAGCCTGTTAGTTCTTTCCACCTTGAAAGTTAAGATAATAATGCCACCTGACTCACATGACTATTGTGATAACTGAGAGGATATATTGAAAATACATGAGATATGTATCACAAAGTATTTATGATACAAGAGAATTTTGCTCTCAAAACCACTTAGTCTGTCATATGAGACCTATTGTTCACTTAAGTCAACTTCTTCACAATGTCTTCGTTCCACAAATATTCTAGTCCTGATGTTCCCAAACACATATTTATTAATGCTTTTATTTGTGTTGTAATTAAGAATGTATCTGTATTAAAATAGACCATGGGGTCCTTAAAAGTAGAGAGTAGAGGGGATGATGACTCAGGGATTAAGAGTCCCTGCTTCTCAGGACCTGGGTTCAATTCCCAGCACCGCAGTGGATAACTCACAACTGCCTGTAACTCCAGTTCCAGAGTATCTGATTCATTCTCCAACTTCTGCAAAGCACCAGCACTCGTGTGATTTCTCTCTCTCTCTCCCTCCCTCCCTCTCTTCCCTCTCTCCTCCCTCCTCCCTCTCTCTCTCTCTCTCCCTCCTACCCTTCCTCCCTCTCTTTCTTTCTCTGCAGTATCTCTTTCTCTCTGCAGAAATCTGAATACTAGGCTGTTTTAGTCATAATAGGACAGAGATCACTTACTATTCAAATAGTATATATGTGTAAATTTGTAATCAAAAGGTCAGCAATAAACAACTTCTAGTTCATTGCTTTCAGTTGGAAGATTTATGAGTTTAACTTGAGAACTGAAAGTGGCCATTATATATGCTAACTCTTAGATCAGAGACCATCTAGTCATTTTTAGTTTAAATAACAACCGAAGCTGAGCATCTTGAAAGTATATATTCTGAACATACTAATTTTTGATCTGTGATATCTTAGTACCAATCAGGGGGTTGATTTCATCTCATGGCCTGGGTCCCAAGCTGGGTCCCAGTCATTGATTGGCCCTTCTCTCAAATTCTTCCCTATATTTTACACTTGCACATCTTGGAGACAGGACAAAGTATGAGTATAAGGTTTTGTGGCTGGGTTGGTGTCCCAATCCTTCCATTGGAAGTCTTGTCTGGTTACAGAAGATGGCCACTTCAGGTTCCATATTCCCCATTGCTACAAGTCTTAGCTAGGATCACTTTCATAGATTCCTGGGAGTTTCTGTTGTCCTGGGTTTCTAGCTCATCCCAGAGATGCCTCTCCAGAATCCAGTTGCCTCTCCCAGTACTCTCTCCTTCCACTGTCCCCTGATCCCTCCTATTCCTATCTCCCCAACCCACCCCCACTGCCCCACCCACTCCCCTACCTTTATCCACTCTGGATGTCTAATCTATTTCCTCTTTTCAGTGAAATTCAAGGGTCCTCCTTTGGGCCCTTCTTGTTTAACGTCTTTGGGTCTGTGTTTTGTAGCATGGTAATCTTGCACTTTAAAACTAATACCCACTTATAAGTGAGTATATACCATGTTTGTCTTTCTGGGTCTAGGTTACCTCACTCAGAATGATGTTTGATAGTTCTATCCATTTGCATGATAATTTCATGGTGTCATTGTTTTTAATAGCTGAGTATATACTCCATTGTGTAAATGTACCACATTTTGCTTATCCATTTTTCAGTTGACGGACACTTAGGATGTTTTCACTTTCAGGCTATTACAAATAAAGCTGCTATGAACATAGTTGAGCAAGTGTCCCTGTGGTATGGTGGAACATATTCTGCTACACTTGCAGACAGTAGCCTAGCATAACTGTCATCAGAGAGGCTTCACCCAGCAAGTGATGGAAACTGATGCAGAGACTCACAGCCAAATATTAAGTGGAGCTTGGGGAATCCTACGGCAGAGGGTGAGGAAGGTTTGAAGGAGCAGGACGGGTAAGGCACACCACAGGAAAACCTAAAAATCAACTAACTTAGGCCTATAAGGGCTCAGAGACTAAACTGCCAACCAGAGAACATGTATGGGATGGATGTAGCCCTTTGCACATATGTAACAGTTGTGCAGATGGGTCTTCATGTAGGATTCCTAGAGTGGGAGCAGGAGCTGTCTCTGATTACATTGCCTATCTTTGGATCCCTTTTCCCTAACAGGGCTGCCTTCTCTGTATCAACAGAAAAAGATGCTCCTAGTCTTCCTTGATACTTCAAAGCTGGTTGTTATCCATGGGAGGCTTACTCTTTTATGAGGAGACAGGAAGAAAGGGTACATGGGGGAGGGTAAGATAGAGGGACTGGGAGGAGAGGAGGGAGGGAAGCTGCAATGGGGGAATGTAAAGTAAATAAATAACTTAATCAGTTAAAAAAAAGAAGTGTCAATCAAAAGGTCTGCTTTCTGAGTGAGGAATCCCATGGCAAGCAAGCCACTCTTCAGTAGCCACACTAAAGCAATTTCAGCCGGAATGCACACAGGGCTTAGTCTATTCTAGTGAGCATTCTGGGTATCACAATAGATGAAAAGCTTCCCTTCACCCTCCCTTATGCATCTAGTCTGTGGTTCATTTGCACTCTTCAAAGATAAGAACCCACACCTCTAGGTAATTCCATCTGCTTGTCTTCTCATTGAAGTACAGATTCCAGAAGGATATTTGGGTCTAGTTCATTTTTCTAAATCCATGCTGAGGCAGGAGTCCAAATGTCCTAATGTATAACAACAAAAGAAGTACCTTATAGATACATGCTTGGTAAGTGATTTGTATCTGGAAAACATAGACTTTGTCAGCAGTAAATTTTCCACTAACTTTTCCATCCTACACATTTCAGGCAGAACCTTAAAACTGAATAGGTCACCTCTTTGGTCATCACGTTGTTTGAAAATGATGGCCTCCAACAGGTAATATTTAGTCAGAAAGCATTCTTAACAGATTGCATTGACAATGAAATCTCCACAGTGATAGCTAGGCCTGAGTGTATGAGGCTGCTCAGGAGAACACAAGTGAGTCTTCTGTGAACAGAAACACGCCCCATCAATGACCTTCCCAGCCACTCTTCCCATTAACCCCAAGTCCCATTAAGTTGTTAAATTGTCTAGCCAGCTTTCATAAAGTTCTCAAAAGAAAACCAGGCGGCTGATGCATGCCTCCTCACCGGAGGCCGGAGAAGACGGAACTTCAGATGAAGCTGTTGACATGGCAACAAAAGCACTTACCATTCAAGCCGAGATGACAAAGGTACGGCCGATGATGGAAAATGGCATTTCACAAATGCATTCCATTCGTGGTACAGTAGCCTGCCATGATTTTCTCCCACAAAATTACCACACTCCAGGTTTCTAAACAACTACATTTATGTTTTGTTGAAAAGAAAATGTAAAAATGAAGAAAAAATGATGTAAGCAGCAAAGTTCTTAATGTGACACATGCATCCCTTACTCTCATTCTCTGGGTTTGATGAATTCTACATCCTACCAAAATGGCTAAATGCTATGAGTACATTTTTTATGGGTATAAATGTTCCCAACAATGGACTTAGAGTCAAGCTTAGAAAACACTGCTAGAATAAACTACACCTTTTCCTAGCACAATTAGGAAATAAAGGCTTTCCTTATGAAGTTATTAAAACACACATTTAAGGAAAACCCACAACGCTGTTCTAAGCATTTTTTAAAAAGCAAACGCTTATAGAAATAATATTCTAATGAGATTTCCAGAGCAAGAACACAGAATTAAAACCATTCTGTGATGTTGCTTGCATGTTACTTGTTGCTTGTGTAAATGCAAGTTTGTGAGGACAGTTGTCAGTTTATCCATTAGAAAGTACAATGGGAAAACACAATAGACAAAAAGAGACATTGGGTAAGATGGGGAAGACACAAAAAGAGTAATGAGGACCAAATGGAGATAAATGGTGGCACTGAATGTTCTTATAAGAGGCAACAAACTAAAAGATGGCTCTGACATTCCCTTACCCTAACTGATCCAAATTTAAACTCTCAACATTGATATTTGGGGGACTCTTATGCTGACTTTCCAGGTGGCCAGGGTTAGATTATCTCCTCAATGTGAGGCACAGAATTAGCTGCCCCAATGGTGTTTTCTGTCTCTGCCTTTGAACTTTGCAGTTTCTCTCTGAGCACCTCCTACTTTACATTGTTCCTTGGTGAAGTCCCTCCTTTTCTTCAAAACAAAGATCTCAGTTCCTTCTGAGAAGCCTTCTTCCATGTGTCCCCAAAAGGAATAGATACCCTCTTGGTTTCCTATCATTGGAGTATGAATCTGTCAACTATTCATGACACAATCCTAGTCTTCTCTGCTCTACTTAAAAAGTTTGTTTCTGAGGTCAATCATGGCGTGAAGTTATGGGTTTGACTCTATCAAATTCAATACCAAACTATTCCACCAATACCTGTAAATACCACCACCAAAGCTGAAGCTGTGTGTATAACTGTGATCTAAACACCAAGGATGTGAGCCATGGTCCACCTCCCGCAAGTCATTAAGTCTTGGGATGCTCTTAAAGTGACTCATCAGCAAGCATACATTTAGACATTCCCTTCAGTATTTCCCAAGTACTTCAAAAATGTTAGTTCTTCCACTACAACAAGATGACTCAGTCCTCCATCGAGTTTTTTCCTCCTAATCCATCTCTCAGCTGTTTTCTTTTTCTAAATTACAGTCATCAACTTCCTTATGCCATTTAGCTCTCAGAAGCACCAATGTGACAAGTTCCTTCTCTGTAAGACCCCAGTAAGCACTAGCTTAAAATCCAAAGCCAGAGGCTGCAGGCAGTTCAGTTATCCTACAAGCACCAAGAGCTGTGTTCCATCTCTAATTCATTTAAAAATCCAGACATGGTGCAAGCCTCTGCAAACCCAGCCCACCTACAGTGAAACAGGAAGCAGATTAGGAAAACTCAGTTAGCCTGGAGTATGCAGTTCAGTACAATCAAAAGAGACCCTTGCTTCATCAAGGGAAAAGGAAGAACCAAAACCTGTCCTTTGATCTCCACATAAACACCATAGTACACACGTTACCGTGCACCCACACTCTCACACACACATACATACACAGAGAGAGGGGGGAATGAGAGGAGAGGGAAGGAAGGAAGGAGAGGGAGAAAAGGAAGAGAGGGAGGATGAGGGGGAGAGGGAAAGGGAGGGGCAGGGGAGGGAGACGGAGAGGGAGAGGGAAAGGGAGAGGGAGATCCAGTAGAACCATACACAGCAATTCCAACTTTTATCTCAGCTTTGTTTGTAAAGTTTGTAATGTATTAAGCACCCCCTCCTTGTAGTAATGTCTCCCTATGGCTGCTGTATCATTATTCTCTATTTCCCATTTGGAAAGAACAGGCTTCCTTATTTGACTCTAGATCTGCACATCCCCTTTCCCCATGAAAGTATTCACTAGGCTATACTCAAATTGAAAGTCAAGGTCCCCAAACTGAGCCTGTCATTGGCCAAACCAGAGATCCAGATACTTCTGCCTCTGGACCTCTACCTCAGAAATGGCACTGCTGTGTATTTATCCAGCTTCCACAATCCCTTCATCTAATTAAAGCCCCAGTCCTAGAGGGCATTTACAGCTGCAAATCCATCACTCTTTCTAGATTGTTTCCATTGCTCTAGCTTAGATACTAACAATATCCTATCCAGAGCATTGCACCTGGTCTGAAGTGGTTCCACTATTTAGAATTTATGTAAAATATTTATCTTCCATTCTATTTAGTAGGATGTCAATGGAAACTCTACTTAGATAAGACTTCTGGATATTCTTTATCTTAACAATTCCTTTGTATGCTTTCATAGCTCTTAGCCAAACATTTATTTTTTTATTTATAAACACATCATTTGTTATCCTTCTTCTCACTAGACTCTAGATAGTTTAGGATATGTCCATCTAATTTAATGACATCTCCTTGTATATAGTAAAGAATATTATATATTGCATTAATGAGCAGTAGGCAATGAATAAGTGAAAGAATGAATGACAGATAGAGATCTATTCTATACCATTCCAAGCACTTAACTAGGCAGCAGGCTATATCAACACATTAAACATAAACAGCCGCTACCATCTCTGATGGTCCTTTCCTCCAGCCTATTGTCTGTGTTATAGAAGAAACGTTCTACTCGACAACACTTTCCTCCTGTCTGCTTCTATTATTTCCAAGTCTCTGGTGGTTTAGACATTTCTATAGAGAAAGTCTAAATTTATTAATGCAGCTCACTGGGACTTGTAAAGTCTAGCTTAGTTCGCCTTGTCAGTTTCGTCTGTAGATATTCCTGCACTCTCTCATCATGAATCCACGTTTCTCTCAGAAGCCACGGTTCTCTTCTGTCTTGGCCCTTTGGCATGTGCTTCCTCCCTTCTGTTCTTCCTCCCTCCTGCTCTTCCTCTCTCCTGTTCTTTCTCCCTCCCACTCATTCTAACCTAGGTGCATCTTAATTTAGCTCTGAGCTCCTCTGAGAAGAGTGTCAGAAGCAAACAACTCATACACTTTGCATCTTCTTCCATAGAAGTCTCTACTTCTCTTTTTGTAACACTAATTACCCTGACCTAAATATAAAATTAGCATCTGTTAGGGTTTTTCCCTTTACCTGTGTAGAGTTTTGCCACTAAATCTAGTATCTAGTTTTGCAGGCAGTAGAAACTCAATAAATGTTTATTTATGAAACACAAAGATTATTCCAAGTTGGAGAAAAGGCTCAATCAGTATGGCACTTACCAAGAAAGCATAAAGATTTTATTTCAACCCCAGAACCTAATCAAGAAAGCCAGGCATGGTGGGTAATATCTGTGATCCCAGTATGGAGTTAGTGGAAACAGGCAGAATCCCAGGGGCTTGCTAGCCAGCTAATCTTGCCAGTCACAAAGTTCCAAGCCAATGAGAGACACATCTCAAAGAAAAGAAGGTAGATGGTACCTAATGAAACCAAGATTGCCCTCTGACTTCCACATGTGCATATGCACAAGCACATGTGTACTAGCCCAACACGTGCACCCGCACATGCATGAATATGCACACATATGTACACAAATCATTCTTCTATTATGAATAGAGTAATAACTTAATGAATGAGTAGAGAAAACAGATAAAAAGTGTGGTTATCACTTACAATTTAGCTAGAAATTCTAGCAAACTTGGAGAGAACTCAATTGGAAGTATGGCTACGTACAGAGTACACTGTTTATTACAAATGGAAGCCTACTGCCTACAAAGTACAATGTTTAGTACATAAGTTGGAGTGTTTTTTGAACTCATTCATTATTTACATGTATTAATGGAAAATAATAATACCCCTTACCATTACACCAAATAATAACAATTCATATAACCAAATAACTAATTCAGTGAAATTGAGGGTCTTTCACTTTATTTTGTTTTTCTTTGGTTTCCTAGTAGAACTGAAAAGATGATGTTGGGAAGGGGGAAGATGAGCCCTCCAACTTGGAGTGATTTAGTGATCTTTGTGACCTGGAGAATTCCTTTCTTTGGTTTATGACATTCTCAGATGTCATCCAAATATGAAGCATATCCAGGGCACCTACTGATTTACTGGGAGCAATTCTGCAGGTTAAAGATAAATGCTGGAGCATCTTCAAGTTATACAAGTTTGGAAATACATTCATAAGCTCTCTTTGAAACAAATTATTTATTGGTATTAATTCTCTTCTAACTAAGTGAATCAAATAAATGTTGGTATGCTGCAATGATCTTTGGATGTGGCATCTTACCTAGGCTATGCCACAGCCATTAATGGGGACTAAAGCCTAGTTATATCAATGCATTAAAATTACAGTAAAGTCCACAATCTTCAAGTAAAAAAATTAGCTTAGATAATGAGATTGATCTGTTTCCATCAATTTAAAGTTCTTAAATCAGAACTAAGGTTTCTCTGATGGAGGAACCTTCTCATCACCTATGGGTAGCAACTTTGATGTATTCCCAAAAGTTCTATGGTGCCCTGTTTTGTGAATTCTTGTGTAACTTAGGCAGCCCTGAAACTATGCAATTCTTTCTAAAGAATGTGCTAATATGTATTTAATACATATGTATTAATATGTCTAAGTCTTCACTGGCATTTATTTACCTTCTGGATTCTTACGAATTTCCTAGGGCCGAGATAATCAGTAAAATATATAAATTAAAAATAACTGTAGAACTGATAGTTAAAGAAAAGGTTAAAAACAAACAGATTTATAAAGCTATAATTCATGTGCATGTGCTGTGAATAGAGAAGAAGAAAAGATACTTGTTCATTAGCTAAGGTTATTTACTATGTAAGCCCTCAGCTCAAAGAAAGTTTAATATCTCCATGGATTTTTTTAATGGATAATTGGAGATGTTTGATGAAGTTTTATGGATGCTTAAAAATTCTTAATAGATCCTGTTCTAGCCACTTGACACAGCACACTACTCTGCAATTAAACTGAACTCCAATGGATGTCATATAATAAAATAAATTTATTGTCTCCTGACCAAAAAAATATTGTTTTATAATATTTTAAACTAATGAGATAAGTGTAATCCAACTGATCTAATCTGAGAGAACTAAGAAAAACTCATAGATTCGAACTATTTAGTTTTGTATCTTAAAATACACATTGTCTGCCCACCTTATGGTGGGGTTTTGAATACATATCTAAGATAGCATACAAGGTAATGAATTTCATTGAGCAATTTTCATAAATATTCTTATTCATTCTTCCCTCTCCCCCACTGTCCCATTGTCCTGCTTTCCAGACCACTGCTGGTCACGAATAGTCCTCTATCAGGATGGATGTCCTCAGGTTTTTTTCTACTCCCACTCCCGCTATATCGTCCCCTCTCAGCATCCCCATTCCAGTTTCATGACCTATACATAGCTTCCTTTCAAGAAAGATATATTTCCCAGAGTGAAGAGACAGTCCAACTGAAAAAACTCCTCTGCAACACATCAGCCAGGTTTTATAAAATATGTTCCCTTCCTTCTAATGTCAAAAATGGGGCTGTCTCTCAAGTCTCACTAAAGAGACATGGGTCACCAAACACTAATGACCAACTGTCAGAACTGTCAACTTCGCCAAGAGATTAGATTAAAAAAGAAAAACTTCCCTGTACCAGAGGCATACTCAATAGTTACTATTTTCTAAGAGTATTAGAGGTAGCTGGGTTCTGTAAAATGCTGTTGCAAGTTAAACCAAGTGTTTTTTCCACTTCCCTATGTAATTCAGAAGAGAACACTGATCAAAGATTGAATTGTTGATGGAGCTCAAGGCTGGTAGATGACTGCTTTTAAAGAAGTTATAATTACTTCATGTTGAGAAGCTATTCTTGTGAAAGCATTCTATCAAAGGGGTAGTCAGTGGGACCTGCACTCAATTCACCCCGCATGCCTGATTTCCTGCCAGGTTAAAAAGAATCCTTTCCTTTCTGCCAGGAATCTCCATTCTCCAGTGCACACATGCCTGCAGGGCACTGCAGGAGCCAGACATGGGGTTCTCAATGCTGTGCAAGCAACCCCTGCATTTGAGAGACTGCTGCGGAATCAGACTCTTTTATTGTGGAGAAATTTCTATTCATAACCCAGAACACGTCCCCTAGCACTGGGGTAGGAGGTGGGTTCAGCATGTTTGTAAAGGAAGTTAGCCTCAACAGCACAGCCGTGGGTGGGCGCCCGGGTCTCTCACCCACCAACCACTCCCTTCTCTGTTTCTACTACTCCCACAACAATGCAGCCACTTCCTAAGTTATAGCAACAAAGAGTAGCAGTCCTTCTGCCAGCCCTGGTCCCAGCCCTAGATTACCTCATGTTACTGCAGTGGGCTCAGCAGAGGAAGAATAAGATGTAGAATTATTATTATTACTTTCATTATGGTCTTATCGCATCTTTTCATGTGCATCATGTGGTGTTGAGCACTTAACATCTATTTTCTAGCTTAATACTCTAGCGTTGTTATTATTACACTTTTTTCATAGATTTCTTAGAACTCTGCAGATATGGAACTCAATAAAAGATTTAGAAACGGGGAGTCTAAGACAAGCTTCCTATTCTCTGGCTTAGCACCCCACCCCACCTTCCTCTTTATTGCCTCACTTCTCTGCCCTTTCCTTTTGTTTTCTTCCGAAACAGTCCAACTCACGCTCCTCTGAGTCACTAAAAAAAAATTACCAAAGATAAGAATCATGAAAACACCTATGATTTTGCAATGGAAAATATAGCAGTTTATATTTCTAACCCTGTCTTTAAGGTTCACAGAGCATTCAGAAAATACAGCAATGCTGGTCTTTCCACTGAGGGGGAAAAAATGGCAGTGTTTCTCTCCTTCGTGTTATTTAAAACACAGCCACAATACCACTATTCCATAGGAGTAACAGGACCTAGAAAAGGAACTTGTACCTCAGCTTCTACCATCCTGGCTCTCTGGCCAGTGTTCCTAACACTCTGAAAACCTGTTTGTAGTGAAAGATCTGCTACTCATCAGCACACTACAAATCAAATCACTAAATTGAAAGGAATATGGGGGAATTAATAGTTAAAATGAAGGAATTCCTGTTAGATCCCAATCATGTGTCAATGACAAGGTCTCATTTGTAAATTCTCTTCCATGAATAAAACTCACGCTTGCATCACAACTTACCAATCTGTTTTTTTATATCTCACCTCCCACTAGTTTCCCATGAATTGCTTGATTATTTTTGAAACTCTATTTAATGGAATAAAAGATTTCTCAGATGCCTGGAGCCATACTGCCAACCTTTTCTGAGACACTCCATTTCTTTTAAAGTTCAAAAAGGTGAAGAAAATCAAAATGGAAAACACTGGCAATTTTTGTCAACCTTTACCTACTTAATCAAAAATGTCCCAGATCTTGGAGCACTGTGGGAGCAGACTACTGTGCTCTCCAGGACAAATCATCCCAGGGGAATGCTTTTTCTATCCTCTTTCTGGCTCTTAACCTAAGATTTGGAACTCAATTTTCTAAAAATAACAAAAAAGTATGTTAGCTGCATCGTGGTCATAGGAAAGAGCATTGTGCCTGGGTGGAAATTATTCTAGTTTGAGTTCTGATTATGTCAGCTTCTAGCTTTATATTCAACTTGACTAATAAGTGATTTGAGTCTCTATTCTTTGTCCACAATATCAACAATGACAATAACTAATTTATGGACTTTCTGTTAAGATTAATAGATATGAAATAACTTTATCAGCTGTAACGAAACTGTAGATGCTGGAGAGATGGACCCACAATAAAGAGCAATTGTTGATAATGCACAAGACCCATTTGTTTCCCAACACCCACATAGTCTCATGACATGTCTCATGACAGCTTAAAACTCCAGCTCCAGGGGCCTTGGTGCCTGCTTCTGGACTTCATAGGTGCCCATACAATAACATACACGCACACAGACATACACACATACACATAAATAAAATAATCTTTAAAAAAGAAATCATTAAATAAATATAAAAGTTGTTTAGTTTTTGGATTTTGTTCACAGGTGAGATTTTGTATCATTTACACTTTTTCAAAATTTCATTGGTTTAGTCATCCTGAGTTTTTCCCAATAGTAAATTATTCTATTCAGAAGCATTGGAAACTACTAAAAGATGAAAATATTTTTAAACAAAGAACTGAAGACCTCTGGATTCAATTACTATACCTGACAAAATCTATTCATTGACTTCCTTTCTTCTGATCAGCCAACTGCCATGTGTATCTGAAATTAAGTATAGGTTAGCCCACCAAAATGACCAGTGGTTACCCCAAGAATAAAATTAAGAAAAATGTGGAAAGGCCAGAAGGAATATGAATGTACACTTAGGTTTTATTTTTATTAGCTGGGTAGAGGACAGGGAACATATTTGAGGACATTACTCATATTATTAACACTGTCTCCCTGTGTTTGTAGCTAACACTTCCAATTCAATGGTGACTTAAAATTGTGAATTTATAGCTTATTGAAAAATACTCTGTGCTAGTTTTATTGCATTGAATGTTTTTTAGTAGAGAGTGTCTGATCTCTGTAAATAAATGACAAAAAATCTGTTGCAGGCATCAATGTGAAGGCATGTCATGGTGATAACTTCTCAGGGTACCACTGGAGAACATCAGGTCCCTTTTCAAGGTCACTCATTAATGTGCCTGTATGATTCAAGTCACCAGAATCACATGGGATTACAGCCATGAATATTACTCAACCTTTAACTGTCCATTGGTCTGAAGGTAGTCTGATGACTCATGATAAGCTTTAAGTCTTTAAAAAAAATGTCAAAAGTCAGAGTAGGACTGAGTGAGAAAAAGAGGTCTTTGGTGGGTAAGAGAAAGGCAAAGCCATCAAATTGTGATTAGAATAAATGATCCCCTATACTAAAATCTGCTGCATGTAAAAGATGGAGTTGATCCTCCCTTTTGCAATAATTCTTCATTGGAAATATTCTAAGATTAACTTTATAATGCATAATGAATAGCCTCATGAAGGCTCATGGTCACTAAGGGTTTTGATTAGAATTTAATCCCTTGTGTCTTTGACAACAAATTCCTTATTATTTCCTTTCCAGCCAAAACAAGTTGCCATCCTGTGTTTAGAGTTACCTATGTACTCTGGGAACATGTGAGAAGCATTTGATGGGGTTATGTCAATCATTTATGGGTACTCTCTCTCTTTCTTGTTCTTTGTGGAGAGTGGAGGAAGGATAAGAAGTAGGCAAAACGTTTTTTAACTTGTACAGAAAATTATGATTCTGCCACTGACAGTATCAAGCTATCTGACCTAATTATCCCCTCTCCACTACACACAATGTCTTTGAAAAAGTGAAGGACGAGTTAAGGCTGATCTGGGAAACAGGAGTAAGATCGGCCTTCTCTGTTAGATGTACATTTCAGGCCTGTCATCTTCCATATGGCACTGGCACTAGCTAAGTCCTCCTGCTCTGCCTGTTACTACAATTCATCCTCCTGCTGTAAACTCAGCAGGACAGGCTTCCAATAATGAACAATGGTATTAATCTTTGATTTCTTTCTTAGGGCTGAGCTATGCTTCAGCCTATATCAGCCAGCTCTTTGAAACTGTTCTGTCAGGACTTTATAGCTTTATCCATTTCCTCTTATTATGACAAAATACTTTTGGATGGGCAATGTATAAAGAAAATAGTTTGCTCATCTCCTGTGTTTTTCTATTTGTTTGTCGTTTTTTGTTTTTGTTTTGTATTGTTGTTTGAAGTTATTTTGCTTGGTTGTTGTTTTGGTTAGTTGGTTGGTTTGGAGGTTTTGGTTCGGGAGGAGGGCAAGGTCTTAAAGTCCAAGATAATGCAGGACTATCTGTATAGACTTTGGTGAGGACCTCTTGACTACACAGCAACATGACTGAAACTTAAAAGGAAAATGGTCACTTGCAAAAGTGGGAGATTACAACACATTCTACAGACCATTCCACCTGGATATCTATCCTATGTGCAGTCACCAAAGGTAGAGTTGATGTGGATGTCAGGATGTACATGCTGACAGGAGCCTGATATAGCTGTCTCCTTAGAGGTCTGCAAGAGTCTGACATACTCAGAGGCAGATGCTCACAGCTAACCATTAAACTGAGCATGGGGTTCCCAATGGAGAAGATAGAGTGAAGGCTGAAGGAGTTGAGAGGATTCGCGACACCATGAGGAAAGCAACAATACCAACCAACCAGAGCCCCCAGGGTCTAAACCACCAGCCTGGGAGCGCTTAGGAGGGACCCATGGCTCCAGCTATATATGCAAGGGAGCTATATATAAGTGGGAGAAGAGATCCTTGGTCCCATGAAGGCTGGACGTCGTGGGGGGGGGGGGATACTCGAGGGTGGGAAGGTGAGGTACAGGGGAGGGTGGGTGGGGGTACACCAACGTGGAGGCAGGAGGAGGGGGGAAGGGATAGTGAGTTCCTGGGAGGGAGGGGGGAAATGGGGTAAGGAGAGAACATCTGAAATGTAAAAAAAATTTTCCAATAAAAAATTTCCAATTAAATTCAGGGCTCTCTTCTCTCTCTCTCTTCTCTCTGTCTCTCTCTCTCTCTCTCTCTCCCTCACACATCTCCACACACACACACACACACACACACACACACTAGCAACCAGGTCATAGAGAAACGACCAGGATCCCATGAGAAACACAGTGTCTTCTGAGGGCAACGGTCTGAATAACCTAATTTCTTCCTGACTACTCTGAACAGCTTCAAGGCTCCACACCTTCCAGATTCCCCACAACAAAGACAAACCTCCTCCCAGTACATGAAACCCTGAGGCAATACTCAAACTCTGGAATCACAGCTTTCCACATGGCATGGTAGAGCTGCTTACAGATGATCTTGCTCCTACTTTCAAGAACAGACTATTGATAACTTTGTACATACTATATGCTTGTAATGGAGTTGTAGGAGGAAGGTCTAGGATATGGACAAATAATAACTGATATAACATGTAGCTGATTCCCAGGTTGGTGTGAATGCAAAGGCTGGATAGTAAGCTTTGTGACCTGAAACAGGCTTGAACAGAGACAAAGAGCTACATCTAAGTTTTAAAGGATTAAAAAAAAAAAAAGAAAATGCATATATTTCTGCAGTTAAGTCGTTAAGAAGAAGAATATATACGTTGCTATTTTGGCCATTCAGCTATAGACAAACTTAAATTAAAATTTAATTTCCTACACGAGACTTCATCATCCTTCCACAACTTCTGTTACACTATTCATATTGCTTTACCTTTTTAATACCTCAACAAATCAACTAAATATTAGGTTATTTTCTTAAATATAGCTGTTGAATGTTTTTAAGTATATAAAAAAAGAAAGGATGTGAAGTTTCTTGTAAAACTAATATGCCTTTAAAATGAATGTTGTATGCTGAAAGAATCAAAAATTAAAATGGGAATTAAAAGGAATTAAGTTTATAGATTAAAAGGGAACAGTAACTCAGTGACCTCTTTTGTCATTTTTACAAAATGCTTGGTTGGCTATTTTGTTTTAAATATTGAATAAATATCTTAAAACATTCCATGCTTTAAGAAACTCTCTACTAAACCATAGTATCCTGAACTCATTTTTCATATTACTGCAAGCTTCAAATAATTAATTTTATTTAGAAAAATGAATGTGTTTCACTCAGCTTCTTGAACCTGGGTGTGCCTTTTAACTAAGTTCTAGTCAATGGGATCTAAGAAAGAGGTATGTGTTACTCTGCATGCAATTCCTCTGTCTGCTAGTTGGAAGCAGAGGGTCTCAACCTAATGGTGACAAAGCAACAAGCTTAAGCTATAAATAACTTTAATAATTAGAAATAATTTTAATGATGAAAATGATGGCATCACTATTATAAATTTTCTGCGTGTTCATTCATTCACTAACAAAATATTACATAACATTGTGGGTCCCAGTCCCTTGTCATGAGTTAAAGCTTAAGGGCCTTACAGAGTGAGCGGCCTTGTCCTCATGGGCACTGAGGACATGTCTTAAGGCATCGCATGTTCTTTAAAGGCAGACTCTCAGAAGGCTGAACCAGGCTCCCATGCCCACTTTTCTTCTCTGTATCAGTCAAAGATCAATGAAAATCGAAAGTCAATTTCCTTTTCCATTACAAAATGGTGAGCATTCCCAGTGCATTCTAAATTGCTTCAAAGTTTGATTTATTCATTTGATTTAAAATGGGACTTCCATTTTAAAACTTTTAGTTGGCCATGATATAGCATGCTTTTAATCCCAGCACTCAGGAGGCAGAACTCAAAGCAGGCCTCTGTGAGTTCAAGGGCAGCTCAGTCTGCAGCCTAATCTACATAGAGTTACAGTCAGCAAGGGGACTCTCAAAAACTAAACTATTCAAACTAAAACACCACTATCTTTTGCTTCCTATTTATCAAACTCCCAGAATAAACATTTAAATCAAATCTGAATTCTTTCTTTTTTCTCACTGAGCTGCCCAGGCTGGCTTTGATCTCCCTATCCCCCTTCAGACATTTGAGTACTAATATTGCAAGCCTATACCACCATGCTTAATGGAATTTATTATGAATATGATGGTGTCAGCTGGGACAGTGCATATTTTAGTACCAGACTCATTTGTACAGACAACAACCTGTCTGACAGGACCATACAAAGTTACATAACACGTAGCCAGAAAGCTGTGTGCCCTCCAAATGACTTTATACTACAGTATGTGTTATTTTTCTCAATAAGAACCCATATATTAGGAAATTTAAATGTCTATATTTTTTCTATGGTAACATGTACTTTCTTCTCTAAGCCCAAGAGCTCAGAAAATTAAGGTAAATTGTTAAAAGCATTTATCAGTAAAAAGAAGCCCTATGTGCTAGAGCCTTGCTGTCATTTCTTTATTGACACCCTATAAACAGAAACATTATATATCTGCATAGCTCACATCATCAAGCAGCTGCCAAAATAAGGGGCTTGTGAAGCTCCTGCAGTCACCTTATAAATTAACACATCCATAACACCAGAGAGGAGGCTATCAGCTCACAGTATCTATTAACACTTCTTTGAAAGCTGTAGGTGCATGCAATTAGCACTCAATAAGAACATTATTCTCGAAAATAACATAAAATCTACATGTGTTGAAGAATAGAATTCATTCTGATTAAAAGTTTGGTATAAATAGGGATGAAAAAGAAATACTTCCTTTGGGTCTGAAAGGATTGGTTTCTAGCTACACATTCAAAGTTTTGACATAGGATGATCAATATTCTAGCACCTTCTGTGTAAAGAATTCATCTAAAAAAGATAAATTTTTATAAGCTTTTAGATGATTTTCTTTCTTGCCTATGGAATTCAGATTCAGAGTTCCAAAAAGGAGAAAGAATCCTTCAATATGAAAGTTAAACAAAGTATATGCTGGGCTATAGCTGTAGAGTCAGATGATATTGGGAGGAGTGCAAATGTCCTCAATCCACTGACTTACAAGCCTGACAAAGATGGAGATAGCTGTCTTCCACCAAAGAACTGAGCACTCCCATTTCATTATAAATCTGCCCCTGGGACGTGGCCACCTACTAAATGAATGTGTTTCCTGCAGCTTCTTGAACCTAGGCACGCCTTTCGACTCAGTTCTAGTTAATGGGGTCTAAGAAAGAGGTGTGTGCCACTCTGCATGCAATTCCTCTGTTAGCTAGTTGGACGCCAAGGGGCTCAACCACGTGATGACAAAGCAACAAGCTTAAAAAGACTGAAATGCCGACAGAGACGTCCACATGAATGCCAGAAGTCCAATGTCACAGTTACATGGCAAAGAAACACACTTATTTGTATTAAACTGCTAAAGTCCATGGGTTTGTTTTACAGTAGCTAGTGTCATCTTAATAAGCACAATGCTATAAAATGGAATTGCAAACAGAAATCTTTTAAATGATCTGTAAAATAAATTTACATCTGCCAATCCAGTACCTGCTTATAGCTCTAAACTTGGGCATTTACCTATCGTAAAACAAGAGGGGAAATCAGTGCTAACAGAAGAAAAAGATTTGTCTGGAATCACATAACTAAGCAAGAGGGCAGATTGAAAGACAGATCAGGCCCCTTAATTATTTCAGAAAAAAAGAGTTGTTCATGTTAAAACCAGCATGATGTGTATCAGAAGCTGGTCAGGGTCATCGCAGTACAGGCTCATTCTGCAAGCATTTAAAATTCACATTTTGTCAAGAACGATACATACATAATATTTTAATACATTTAACAGAATTTTGCCTGCATCCCTGCACAAGCTGTGCTAGGTAGTTTAATTTCTATCACTTGTAATCTGGTGAGAAACACTGTGGGACAGATATTAGAAGGATTACTTCTGCTGACAGGAGAGCTGAAGCCTCAGAGAAATGAAGGTCAGAGAAGTTAAGGATACCACTGTTTTTATAAGAGTCTGAATGTCCCCAAGACACTCTGGCTTCAAACTTCCTCAAACTCTTCCCAAACAGCTCCTGTTGTATCAATTAGCATACTGAAAAGCTGTGACTGTTTAAAATGAGCATATACTTTAAAGCACAGCCTTGCTGTAAATTTTATCTTGTGTATATGGAACAGAGAGCATATGTGCAGGTTTGCAAATGAGATCTGTGGTACAAAGGTGTACTCAGATATCAATACCTATCTATGTACATAATCACATAGGAGTGCACCCTCTGAACATCAGAGACCAATAGTTTGATTCATCCAAGCTCTGAAGCATCAGAGATACAGGTCTTTCACTAACAACAACTTGCAAGATGTGTTTCAGCACTGGTTTCCAAAGGCTACCTGCAAAGTCTCAGAATCAGCTATGTTCACCAGACAACTTTTCACATGCATATTTTCTGAGCTTTGACAAATGGTGTGGTTCTTTTTAAAAATGTGTGTGTGTGTGTGTGTGTGTGTGTGTTGTGTGTGTGTGTACCAAACCTGGATCCTCAGCAAAAGCAGTGAGTGTTCTAAACAATTAAGCCCTCAAATCATAGAATTCTAGGCTTCAGTTTTACCATTTGTAAACTGTGTGGAGGACTCCCTCTTGCAACTGTAGTATTACAAATACATACTAGAGACGCTAATGTGCTCTGAGCCTTTGTGTCTACTCTGAGTTGTAATTTTATAACTGTAGTACACACTGTGATGCCATTTGGATATGTAATAGCCTTGGAGAGATAGTTACAAGATATTACATTACTCTTTCACAGGGATAGAGCCTTATGACCAGGATTGGCATCTCTGTAAGAGACACAAAAGATTACATCTTGCCTCACCATGTGAAGTCATAAGATGGTAGACTACAATTCAAGAAAAGAACACTTACAAGGCACATATTCACCATCTTGATCTTACACTTGCCCTACTCCGAACTGTGAGTATTACCTGTCTGTTCAAAGCAAGCAGGTAACAGACTGGAAGATAGTTTAGGTGATCTGGTCCTCCTATTATAGCTTCCAGCTTAGTATTTGTAGGGTCTCCTGAGTGTGAGAACCACTTGTCCAACTTTGATATGATGGTTTTTGCTTTATCTGATTATATTTTATATCATCATGTTTTGTTTTTATCTCTTAGAAGCCCGCTCTTTTCCAACGAGAGACAGAAAGGGAGGGTAGCTGAAGCAGGGAGGAGGGGCGGGACTAGGAGGAAGAGAGGGAATGGGAACTAGAATTAGGATAGATTGTCTGAGAAAAGAATCTATTTTCAATTAAAGGGATAAGAAAGAAGATTGCTGTGAATGCATAGGAAATGGATTCAAATCCCCACATTAAAAAAATCAGACATGGGCTTACAGGTCTGTAAGGTCTTCTCAACTTGGTACTGAGAAGTAAAGACAGGTAGATTGTGGGAGCTCACTGGCCAATAGCTCAGCCCAAATGGAGAGTTTCCACTTCAGTGAGAGACTTTTCTCAAAGGATAAGGCAATGAGTGAAAGAGAAAGGTGTCCCAATATTCTCTTCTAGTTTCCAGATGTGTGCACACGCATGTACCACACACACACACACACACACACACACACACACACTGATAAATAAAGCAAACCATCTGATTTATGATACTTCCTAGCATGCTGAGCTGACCTCACAGAACCTTTGGAAAGTTCTGGCATGTGGCAATTTGCAGTGTAGCTATTGTTTAACAGGACAATAAAAGTGCAGAGCATTCCACTGAACAGAAAAGTAATGAGAAGCAATAAGAACCAAGAATATCAAATAAAATACTATCTAGACCACTAAAGTGATGCATATGAATAACTGAAATTTATACTACAAATGTAAAGTTCACTGCTTTTTGAAGTGCATTTAATAGATAGTCTCCTGAACATGATTTACAAGGAAACTCCACAGTCACATAAGCATAGAGCAAGACTGTGGCAACATGAAATGCACCACTCAGGTCTCTTATAAAGAATATGGATCTACAACCAGCCAGTTCCTACCAAAACATCTCCCAGGAGCTCCTAAAAGACATGAATGAGCATTGCCAGGGAAAACGTTGCATGACACAGGTCCCTTCTCATTAAAATCCCATATCAACTTGACAAAGACATCCTTGAACTTCACTGTAATCTGAGGCTCTTTCTACCCAAATTGTCCCTCTTATCCTGTCTTTTACCGATCTGGGGTTTGTAGTATGTCCCCAGGTTGTCTATTTTCTTTTGATTCCTTCTGTTTATCCTTCACAATCCATCATCATTCCTTCTTAGAGAACGCTTCAGTGGCCATGACAAAATATAGCTTCCCATGAATTATAGATTTTTACTATGGGTTCCAACACCCATGAGGCTCCCATTACTAAATGTAAGGTTACAAAAAATTAGCAACAGTAAAAACTTCTGAACACATAGCCACCAAAAAATGTATTCAGGAAGAAACACAGAAAGAATAGAAGCACTTACCTGTGTTACTGGAGTCACATGACTTCACTGAAGCCTTAGTCCCTAACACATAGCAGGTATACTTTGCAACACCCATGCATGCTGTCTGAAATACTTTGTCTAGATTTGAGACTATTGTATGCTGATTCTGGAGAGTGGCTCAGCAGTTAGATGTCTACTCTTCCAGAGGACCTAGTTCAATTCTCAGCACCCACATGGTAGCTCACATGGTTTTAACACCCTATTCTGGCATCCATGGGCATTGCATGCATGAGATACACAGATGTGCTCTTAGGTGCATGCAAATAAATAAAAACTAGAGTATGTTATGGATTTCAGAGTTTTTGAGTATTCGGTTTTCTTTTACAGAAATATAAAAGTATAGTTACAGAGGACATTTAATATTGTCTATGCACAATTTCTTAGCTTACAAGTTTCGGTTTAGTATACCTTTGGATTACATTGTGCTATGGTGCTTGATTTTAAAAGTTGATTTTTAGCTAGTTTTATTAAAATTCATTTAGTAATTTTAACTTTGGATTAGAACATAGTATCCAACAATTTTGAAGTGACACTTGACATACTTTTGTCATTTTGTACTATGTATGTTTATGAGGTGGTCTTCTCAATATGGATGATTATAAAATCAAAATACTGATCAATTCTGAAAAATTGTTCAAGATGCTCTGTGTCTGGTTCTGTCAAGTATGTAGTTGGGTTTAATTTTTTTTTATCTAAGAAAAACAAACAGACCCATCTTATTAAAAGAAGCATTTATTTCCATCTTTAGGATATATTATAAATATATATACATATTTCTACAGATAGCTTTATAGTTCATTTCTCTATAGCTCATTATCAGTAACTGTTTGATTTGCATATACACTTTATAGAGCTATATATTGAGGGTTACACAAAAATTTATCAAGTGGAACATAGCTGCTAGCAGAAAAAATCAAAACACCATAGTATAAACAGTTTAATGTATGGATATCTTTTATTGTGGATCATAATTTGATAGTTTAAGTCCTTGATTGGTTGAATTCACTGCTGAGGACTTGAGGCGAGGCTCAAACACTTCATCAGAGACTATGGCAGAGAAGAGCCCCTGGCCTTATGGTGGCCAGGAGGCAGAGAAATGGGTATCTGGGAACATACATATGCCATTTAAATTTCCTCTAAGAAAGCTCCATCTTCTAGTTTCTAGCACTTCCTGATAATGACGTCTAATTAAGAATCCACGACTAGAAGACAATTATGAGATCAGGGTCCAATTACCTTTTAAAAATTCTATCAACTGACAAGCAAGTCTTCAGAAGATGTGTTTGAGAGGATGTCTCATGTCCAACCATTACACTCAGCTCCAAATTTCTGTCGTCTTGTCTCATCTTAGCATTTACCTATGCAGGACATGATAGGCATCAGCAATATGAGGAAATAGATAGAAAGATGGACTTTTTATATGGCTGACTGACTTCCAAAGTGACAAAAATATACTCACCCTTGACTGGAGTGAGTCATGCCAATCTCTGGGAGAAGGTGACAGCTGATAATTATGGGTTTGATATGGTGATCTAGGAAATACAGAATATATAGATACATGGACGTTGATTGAGAGGATGGGAGCAATCTTTGGGAGAATAAGGAGTTGCCTGGTTAATGCTAAGCTGGATGGACGTTCTGCAGAGAGATAAGAAGAAACTGGGAATCATGTTAAGCAGCAGTTTTAGGGTAAAACGAGAGGAAGAGAAGCTCAGTCACTCACCAACAGACAAATACTCCCTTTAATGAAGATGAAAGAGGGAAAAAGCAAACACCTAGATATTACAGTTACTGAGCTCTGCAAATATCCCAATGATTGGCCAAATATGAGGTCATCACTGAGAAAACATGAGACCCCAAAACATAGGAGAAGACACGTATATGAATACTCTGGATGCTGGTGTTGCGAATCTTCTCAGCTTTAAAACTTGCTAAGTTTGAGCTTTAAGCTCACTCTTCCCTAGAGCAGGCTTATATTTCCCTTATACATAAAAATTATATAGAGACCTAGCTGCATGGTGCAAGTGCTTCTTGTCAAGCAGGTAATGAGTCGAAGTACAAATCTGCTAGGAGCATCCAGGGTCTAAGGAGATGGAGAAAGAGTGTACATGAGAGCATCTGCAGGAGGCAGCATGGATGCATCTGCATCTGCAGGAGCCTGAGAAGCACCTCTGGGGTTGAATTTTAAGGTTGCTTGATTGACAGGCTCCTAATTTAGGACTAGAAAGAAAGAATTCATTTCTTGAGTATAGAGAATTTAACCCCCTTGACAAGACTGTCAAGAGATGAGAGGAAACCCACTTTCGGGGAACTCTTAGAAGTCTGGAAAAAGCATTAGTCAACACTGAGTGAATTAGATGTGCCTGAGTTGAACTGGGAAACAGCAAAGGAAAGAATAAAGAGACTGAAGAAAGTGCATAATAAAAATAGACATACATACAGTCAGACAGCACACTATTTGATGTGCCCCACAGGAAGCCAAGTAACACATGAACATCAACAACGCATCTTGCAGGAGGGACAGGAGCATCATAGAACTGTTCACTGGTGGTACTCAATCTAGTGACCAAATCTTAAAAGGAAGTGCATATAAAAGCTTACCAATATTGGTAGGGATGATAGTGCCCTAAATGACAAATGTGACCAGAGATAGCTTTATCTCTAAAAGCCAGGAGGCAGAAATTGCTATCACAACCAAACTGCTTGAAGGATCTAATAAGGTAGTTAAATTGGAGACAATTTTAGAAATATTCAATGTTCATTTTCCTGTGTTAAAAACAGACAGGAAATTAACAAGGGTGCTTCTTAACATGTATAACTAAAAATAATTAAGAATGGGAAAATGTAAATAGGAAAGGAATAGTGTAAAAACTAAAAGTCAGGAAGCCTTGATCATTTCTCAGATCTCACAAAGTTTTATACTTGAAACCTTTAAAATACTGGCTAAGCCACTAGAAGAAAGGATCTGCATTTCCTGGTTCTTTTCCAGAGAAACCTTCTAGCATATATTCATGTCCATCTGTGCTGAGAAAAGGGAAGACTATGGATTTTAAGGGGTGAGGTAAATCATATATATTGATACTAAAAAACAAAACAACAAAACCAAGGCATCATTAGGAATTCTCTGTTAAAATGATGTCTATAATGGCCAGGTTGTAAATAATAAGGCTTAATATGGTCCAGTTTTGGTGTGCGCACCTGCTAAGTGGTGACTCTTCCAGTGTTTGAAAATATAACTGGAAATCACATACTTAGCAGCTGGTAATGTCACTACTTCAGGCTATTAGTTTTAGGAAAGACACAGTGAAGGCGTTGCCAACCATCAGGCTTCCCACTTCTGGACCAAACAGTAAACTCAAAATGGGTTTTATCATTGGGTTGGGCAAACAGTTAGATTACTGCCACTATTAATTATCTAGCTATGCAGAGTAGATGTTGCTATCATGTGTCCACTTGATGCCCTGAGCTGGTTCTTGAAGAATCCAGATAGAACTGAATAACAATTATAGGTTACTACAGGCGTGGCCTTCATTTCAGCTAACACGCAAGATTGGTAAGGCTTTGTTTATTTTTCATATATAAATGTATTAAGATGTAATGTATATACAGTAACTTTAAAGTTTTATGTATGCTGTCTGATAAGTTTGAACATATGCCAATACACTCGAAAGTGTATGTGTAAGATTATGTTGTTTTCCTGTGTTTAATTCCATGTTTCTAAAACATGTTTTTCCTCAGTGTCTTTGTCAGTCGCCTGGGGCAGTTCCTCATCCTGTCAACATTAGTCTCTTCAGTAGCTTCTCACCCTGGGCAGAGTTACCTTGTCCCCTCAATCGGACTCTAGTTCCTGCCTATTAGCACCTGCTGCCTTTGAGTTCTGAATCCCCACATGAAGTATGTCTTAAATACACTAGCTGGTGGGAAAGCTCTCCTACCGCCAATGAACAATGCATTCTGTCCTTTCACTTCTAGGTTTTCTACTATAAGAAATAATCTACTGTTTTCTACTATAGCAAATAGACTCCAATAGCTGTTGCAAAGGTCTATTAGATGGTTATTGCTCTGTAGACATAATGGTTCAATTACAGCACATGAATAGGTTCTAGAATCTGCTATACCACACAATTCCCATAGTTAGCACTATTTCATGGCATGTACTTCAACATTGGTAGACTATAGTGAGTTTCAAAGGTAGGGACTCATTATACTTAGTTTCTGTGCTTTGCTCTATCTTTCACAGGATGAACATTCTGGCACAAGTAAATTCTTAATGAACTATTCTTAATGACCTTTTAGGGACTGGCAGCAAGATCAGGACACAATACTAGCCCTACGTTCACAAGCATTATCTATAAATGACACCATGGTTCTTAAACACCCAAGTACATCAGACCATCTGAGAGATTAAGACATCAATGTCTTAATCTTATTGCCTGATGAAGACCTGGTTCAGTGGTTCACAGTAGGTACTAAGAATTTCCATTTTAAAAAATTCCGGGTCACACCGAAACTGATATCCAAAGAAAAATGTTGAAAATGACTGAACCACATTGTGAACATAACCCCTCTGCCACCTGTGTATTAGTGGCTATATTTACTCAACCTTATGGTATATATTTTTTCAAATGACATTCAAAACCAGTATCAAGTAGTTTAAAATCCTATTCCTCATGAAAGCACTGCTTTTGCTTTTGTCTAAATGTTCAAAAGCTCGTTTTATTCTTTCCACCATCTCTACAACATTACCTAATTAATTAATTATCTAAGGTAGGACACCTTGCTCAGGAGAACACTACACTGAATCAAGTATTAGGAATGTAGGGCCATCTCAGATAAATCAAGACACATGTTTCCTACTAGTCCTCTCTCGGTGTCTTTTACCCTTGAATAAAATTCAGGGTTTTTTATTGGATATTTTATTTATTTACATTTGAAATGCCATTCCCTTCCCCCATTTCCCCTCTCTAGAAACTCCCTATCCTATCCCCCAATTTTTATCTAGCCACTGTCACTTCCATTTTGTTGTCTTTATTATTTTGAGAAGCGAGCAGATAAGTGTACAATTTTCACTGAAAATTGTTTGCCTCTCTGAAGAACCATATTTATTTATTATCTTATTATATATGTTTCCTTTTATTGGAACTCCTCAGAAAATTAAGCAACAAAGCACAGAAATTCAATAAAAAACAGAATATCAGCTTTATTGGTAGCATAATATTGTATCTGGGAATTTAGTTTGTTCCTAAACACAAGCCCAGAGCAAACATTCTCATTCTACTGGAATGAGCATGTCTCTGTGTACTGCCAGGCCATCAGAGGGGAAGACAAGATCTAAGGGTTACAGTGATGCTAAGTGGAAAAGCATTTATAGCTCACCAATTAATGGAGCTTTCCTTCTCAGCAGAAGTTCTGACCAAGTAAAGAGAGATTCGCACAGTTCCTTCCTAATGTCTGGGAACTTTCACTTCTACAGGCCTATGCAAAAGTACACAAAGGGAAAAATAAAAAATGGCTTCATTTGTATCTTTCCATTTTTACTGACAATTCATAATTCACTCATTATTGTAGCTCTATTCATAGTCAGGTAATTTAAAGAAATGTATTTTTAAAATGTAGAAAATATTATACAGCAAAAAATAGAGGGCAATGTTACAGTGGTGGTTAGAGTGTTGCAAATGTGCCTGCAGCTTTCCAGCTGTTCTTCTTCGTGGCTTATATTAGCAGTCTATTGGAGTCACAGGGTGATGGCTCATAACCTGAAACACACTCAGGGAACATCCCAGAAACTACACAGCTACTAAGAATCAAAGCCAGCACTTAACCAAACCATCAAGCATAAGGTCCAAGTTCTCGATCTCCACACAAGAATAATTTGTTATGTCATGCCTACCCTCCAATAACACAGGGATGAGTGTAGGCATAATGTTTTTGTATGTTGTGTAAAATTTAGCTTATGTTATTCAAATGCTGCTTTCTCTCCCTTCACATCTTTTTTCAATCCGAACATGGCATTATAATGCTTCTAGCAAGAATTTCTTGTCTCAAGTTTGTGTAAAGAGTTCTTACCATTTATTCTCTGCCTTGTCAATAAGTGCTGATCACCCAATGGCTGGGCAGAATAAAGAATAGGGACAGATATCTGTCAGCCAGAGAAAGGAGAGAGGGAGAGAGGGATATTCAAATCAGCAGGAGGATAGAGGAATTGGAGCCATAAAGAGGGATCTGGAGAGAGATCATGAAATACACAGGGATCCCAAAGAACCAGATTGATAATAATAATATTCAAGTATCATGGGATGTGGCTGGGAGGTAGCCAGATTAATATAGGGGTTTTGAAACCTCCGATGTGTGGTTTGACTAACCAGTGTATACATTCTTCTAAGACAGAATTGTATCTAGATTTGAGTGCAAAGAAGTCATGGAACCTCTGCACTGATGTGCTGGGAAATCAAATAAGAAATTTAGTAATGGGACAGTTGGAAAACAAAATAATTGTAAGAAGGTGGAAGCTCTTTTTTTAAACAAAGACTTTAAAGGTGGAAATTTCAAAAGACAGCCCAGCTGTTGGTTCAATTAGAGATCTAATTAAGGAAATATAAGGTAAAATGATTAGTTGAATTTGAAGTCATATATTTGGAGGCTCAAGATAAATTAGAAAGGAAAATGGCAGGTCAGACTCTGAAGCCATAAGGGGAAGTAGGTGTATTGTCTATAAAGCTGGCAAATTGTGGCAGCTTGTCATTTGTGCAAGGTTCCAACTCAACCTTGACTCAAGGGTTCAACGGAAACTATATGAATCCAGATAACAAATGTGTGAACAGAAGATAAAAGAAGCCCAGACTGTTAACACTGATGTGAAGATATGCTTAAACCATTAGCAATGAAAGCTAAGATAATTAAAACACAGACGGAATAAAATATTCATATATCAAAATAATCAAAATTGTGGCCAAAATTAAGCATTTAACAATTATCTAGAGACTAAATTCTCATACACTGCTGGTGGAAAGATGATCTAACCAGCTACGTGTAAAGCAATCTGGTGGTAGTTCGTGGGAATTGGGAATGTGTAGGCGCTGTGACCTAGTAATTGCAATCTGAGAGTCATCTCTTCCAAATCCCAAAGAGACAGAAATGCTCGTGATAACACTAATTAGAAAATACCAGGTCTCTGCTGCTAGTGAAAGGGAGTTTAAAGTGTAGTAGAAACACATTAATTTAAAGCAGGATAGACAGGTAAACTGGAATAGATTTTAAAAACCTAGTGCCAAGGGGTAAAGAAAAGTAAAAAAAGAACAAAAATACACATTATACAATAACATATTAAACCCCCATATATTGAGAAGTGTATATCTTGCGATTTGATTTCACTTCTATAAAAATGATATTTAGAGACATCATTGATAATTAGGTGAATTTTTTAAAGGTACTAATTTTTAATACATGTAATCCTTTTTATTACACATTTTTAGCACAGATTATTAATTTTACATCATCCTCATTAATGGGCCAAAACACAGTTTGAGAAGTATTGGCTTCCAAAGGGGTGAGAAAAATGCTTTCAGACAGGGAAATGAAAACATAGAGGGAAAAAGATAGAACAGGAATGTCTGGCGGTGAACATTATTTCAGTAATTTAATGACATGCTGTTTGTTAGGTAGTTCTGAATGCTGTTATCTGTCACTCCTTTTAATCCCTAGATAAATTGGCATCTAAAGACACAAAGGTTCAGTCCTAGGACAAAGTGTTGGCCTAAAGAGGCAGAAGTCTAAGCCAGCTCTGTAGATTTTAGTGCCCTTTCTCTGTAGTCAACATATCATTTTCCTTCTATGCATATCCTATTATTATTCTATAATTAATACTCTGCAGGATGTTTATGCAAATTTGGAAAACATATGTCTGTATTTTTCAGCTTACTGTCATGCAATTTTTGTGACTTATATTTGTCTCAAAATGTTACAATCAGCATTCGTATTCAAAAGAACATGTCAGAGTATTCTATGGGTTTCCCCTTTCAATAACAGTAAGAAGATGCTAGTATTTAGAGATCAGTTTTGGGCCCCATAAATCTCCCTTGTTCTAGAAGTTAAGCAGCATTATGTAGGAAGAGTCTGGAAGTAATGTGGATGATTAGTTACTTGATCTGATTTTAGCAAAATTGATAGAACACAATAAATCTATGCTCACTCCCTTTTTCTGGCTTCTTTGTGATGAATAACCCTTTCCTTGACTTGTTTATGAGCTGAGTGTTCCCTTTTCAAGCACAGAGAGAAACCATTTTTCTTTTTGTTCAATACAAAAGCTTGTCAACATTAATCTGTCACAGTCCAGAGATTGACTGACAGCAAAGAATAAAAGGTGACATGTTGACTTTAGTATCAAAATGAGAAAAAAGAACAGAGAAAATAGATCCAACTAAAGAGGCAGAGAGACTGAAGAAAAAAGGGATGAGAAAAGCAAGAAAGATAACACTAAAACAAAATACAATTTTAAGAAACAAGTCAGAAAATAAAAAGAAGATTCAATATTTCATCATACTTTGTAGACAGAAGCATCAACTTTGGTCCCCAAAGAAGGTGCCTAAAAAGACAAGAATGTGACCTTGAACTCAAATCCACTTTGAGTAACAGATCAAAGGTGGTGTAAAGGAGAGTCTCTGGTTTAAACTGCAAATAAAAGCAGCAATAGAACTGAATACAAAGGATCTAGGCCAAAGGAAACGATCATTTAAGCCACAGTGTTCATTAATGTACAAGCCTCTCTCATCAATTCTAGACATTATGCTAAGTGCATGAGAAACAATTCCAAATGTGATCTGATTCTCCCTCTAGAAACATAAGTCTTATTAGCACCATGTTTGTCCGGTGATCAGCTTAGCACACTGTGGCAGTTGTATAGATAGAACCCCTGGAATTCTATGCAAGATGATGTGGGAAGCAATAGATGTGGCAATGGAAGGGGCTCAGGGGAATGGTTTGATGATGAAGACTGGAACAATCTTGGTGAAATATGCAGGGACATTATGAGCTCACATGTTAAGGCACCATACAGTACTGAGAAGTCTGAATGCCATCCTAAAACTTTAAGCCACCTTACATATTTAAATTATGGAAATAGGATGTCTCAATATATAAATGTAAATCATAAATGAGAGTAGACAAGATTGGGGAGATACATTGCAATTCCCAAGTCAAGAAAATCAGATAAGCTGTAGCAAGAATCTAAATGAAAGACTTGAACTATAGAAGTGGGGACAGAAAAGAGAGGACAAAACCAATACTTGTAGCCTTCACCTGGGGACAGTAGTGTGGACACCACTCCCTATGTCACTGATCCAGGACACAGAGTATAAATTAGGGAGTAATGACAAGAAACAAAAAACTGCACATTACATTTTTTTTTCATAAAAACGATCTTTGTCTATATCTGGTTGAATGTGAAAATTCAGGACCCAAATACATATGTCCAACACACATGCAGCACTTAGATGTCATACATGTACATATATGTATATGAATGACAGGGCACTTATATGTGAATGCCATATGAGTGGCAAGTGTTTTAGACAAAAGATAAAAATCCTATTAGAGCTTTTAAGATTTGCGACAACACAACAAAAGAAATAAAATGTGACCCAGTGCATATTTCATGGGTTGTATGGCCAACCGTGTGGATACTGCAGGAGGTGTGTGGCCACTGGCAACAAAGTAAATCAGATATGAAACTTCTGTTAAACCTACTCTACCTCATCCTTCCCAGAGAAGGATAGGCATTTATGTGCTCATGTCCAATACCTCAGCATTTCCACAGTATTGTATAGCACATATACCCTGTTAGGATTCTGGAATCTGAGGAAGAAGGGTTGGTCCATCATTTGGATGCTGACCCTAATGTTCTTGCTCTTCACACTGATCAGCACAGTTTCATTTCCTCCACACCCCTTCACCTCTGTTTCCTAGTTTCCTACCTCATTATCCTCTGGTTGCATCCTCGTTACGTTCCTGGGTCTCCACCACTGGAAACATTTTAGCTGCAAAATGTGTTACATAAGTACCTCATGGATTTCAGTTTTAGAAATTGCTTTCTTCACTGGCAAAAGCTCTTACTTTGTTTCTTTTCTAGTCTACAGTTCATTTTGCTACTGCCTTTTCCTATCACCGTGACTATTATTTTTATTATTATTATTTAATTATTTAGGAAAGCAGTGATCATTACATGGTCTCTTTGTTTCTGTTCCATTATCTCAAGTTCTGAGAGAGCAACTTCTCCAAAATATGTGTTGCCTGGTTCCCCTAAGGTGTGATATTTGCTTATTTCTTTGTTTTTCGTGAGCCCTTTATAGTCTTCCTCTAAGAGTCCTGGGCACCTTGGTTGACTTGCTACATAACCATTTTGGGTTTTGGGTTTTGGTTTTTCCTTTTTCCCTACACTCTGTGTGCTGGTTCATGATATTTATAAAAGAACTTCAGTCTTTCAGGCTAACTGAGGCTCTGCATCTGTTTCTTTCTTACTTGCTCAGAATCATGGTATAATCAATTCCATTGATGCTTCATTCAACAATTGATCAATTTCTCCACATTTTAAAATATATTTTTATTTTTGAAGCTATATACTTATATAATGAAATATAATCATATCTACTTCAACTAACTCCTTATCCCCTAGTCATACCCCTTACTTTCCAGTTCATGACTTTTTAAAATAAACCACTAAGTCTAGTTAATGTTGTTCATATGGGTATAGGGTCATCGAGCAGAGCATGGGTTATCTCTATGTAGAATGTCTCCCCGTCTTCCAGGGTCTATCTACTGACAAAAGCTCCTCAGTAAGTGGTGGGCCTGGAGCTCACCTACTTAAGCTATGCCGGGATTTGGCTAGCTGTATCTTGGGCAGCTAACTACACAGCTGTACTTCTTATGAGAGTTTAGCTTTAAAACACCTATTTTTTTCTCCCCATTCCCCTCCTGTTCCCTCCCTTCCCATTCTCTCTCTCTCTCTCTCTCTCTCTCTCTCTCTCTTGTGTGTGTGTGTGTGTTTATAATATGTATGCACAAGATTTGGGATATACTCCAGTATATGACTACAATGCTAATGAGTGGAAAGTGTCTTTTCTTTGCCTTAGAAGACTGACAGCCCTTATCCTGGGTCTCCAAGATGCTTACAGGAAGTAGTCAGATAAAAGAAAAGTTCACAAGCAAAAGAGTTAGAGATCTCATGTGCCGCATTAAGCTGCTATCTAAATGGAAACTGAGTAGGAATTCCTGCTGGGATACAGACATACAGTAAAACAGAAAGCTACAAGGTATCACAGTGGCACAACCCAGGGCTGTAAAAGGCTCACAAACCCAGTGGGAATCCCACAAAAAAAAAAAAAAAAAAGACAGGCTACTGAGGAAAATGGGAAATCAGTCCGATCACGCAGGAACCAAATCAAGAGCCTTGGGGTTTTCAGGGCTCTAGAATTTTCAGTTACCTGAAATTCCAATAATTTCCTATTTGTTCAATAGTTGTTTAGACTCAATCATAACACTGCTGTAGTTGTCTATGTTGCTGTATTACTGTTTTTTAAAGGGAAGAGATGGTTTGTCCACTTCCAGCTCTTCTCAGGTAGCTGGGTACAGCTTGCACTTTCAACAACTGACTGTTCAACGTGGAAGCATGCAACAGGGCAGGATGCAGGAGCAAAGGAGGAGGGAAACCAAGGATGTGGAATGCTGGACATCATGGACACTTAGACAGGCCAACAGAACACTTTCCCTAAGGTTCCCTTGGACCAGAAATCAGCAGGAGGTGTCATTGAACACAAGCTTCCCTGAGTACACACAGGGCACAGAGGCCTCTGAAAGTGGGACATGGCGAGCACAGTGAGTGCTCTTCCTCAAGGAGGGTGGGAGGGGTAAAGGCCTCCACCCATCATAGCCCATTCCACGCCTGACAGAAATAAGGCTGAATGACCTTGAATCAGACCTCACAGTATCATAGAACAATTAGGATAGCCTGGAGAAATATAAAACATGTCAGATCAAATTACTTTTGAAACACAGTACAGATTTGAAAAGAAGTAACTAATATAATTCAATTAAACATTTGCAAGACTTTCAGATATTCACCATGGTTACCTACTGGTTGGATAATTTGTTAATGATGTACTCGTAACTGTAAGAAATATGTGCGTGCATTTCAATATTTATATCTTTACTAAAATTATCATTAAAATAATAACAATAAATATTTAAGTATTTAAGTACTTTATATACTTACATGAACTACTTATAGGGTCTACTGTATATGTATAGATTTGATTCTTAGATATTGCACATTTGCTTATGTGTATACTTTTCAGAAACCTAGTTTCTTATGAGGAATTAGAACAAGACACAAGCTACCAGAGGTTATTTGGGGCATAGAGCAGAGACGGTCCTCTACCCGTTCATGCTTCCCTTCATCATTTAAGCTTAAGGAAAGTGAGGATTGTGGAAAGGTGCTCAGACGGACTTATGCCTGGAAATCATGAGACGAGACAACAGAAGCTATGCCACATCATCTTTTTAAAGGAAAAGCTATACTGTTTTCCCTCTCTTTGCCACACATGAAATGGAAATTTCTGGTACAGATGCATGGCATGACAGAAGAGAGTTACATATCTGGGTACCACAGGCAACTGAGCAGCCTACTTATTTGCATTGCCTTACCAGGTACAGGCCCCCGCCAGCTTTGAGCCACATCTATAAGACAGAGAATCAAGCTTCCTTTTCATTTAACGCATGAAGTTTGGAAATTATCTGTCATCTACTGATCCATTGTCTTAGCTTCTACCTTAAGCAGGTAAGCAGACAAATAAGCATGCTGCCTTTGTTCATTCTTTCAAGAATCTCCTATAAAGTTTCCCACTTATCTACAATGTAGGCCCGTTATCAGGATATAGCTGATTATACCATGCAACAGTTAACAACGGTTTAGAAAAATTTCAAATATTACTAGATACGAGAATAAGTAGAAGTGTGTTGGATGCCACGCCCCTTGCATGATCTATTTCCTGTGGCTGAACCCTAGAATATGGGTGATAAGAGTGATCTGAGTCAAATGGGAGTCAGTGCTGGTGCAATCAATGGACTATACCTGAAAGCAGTGTATTATGGGCAATTGTATGAAAGATACTGTTAAATTAACGAGTTTAAGGGCATAATGAACTTATTTCAATAATTAGGACGCTGTTCCTTCATGTTAAGAAAACAAACATAGCTGAGAGTCTGCATCGCATGCACATACAGAATCTGTAAAAGCACAGATGCTTATCCTCATGCTGATCCATTCTATATATACAGGAGTAGAGTCTATTTGATTGTTAAAAAATCAATAGTTACACTATTTCACATTGGTAAACAACAAGACTGGTACCCAATTAAGAAGTAGAATATCCGGTGAAATTTAGACATCATTTTTAGTGTATAAATAAAACAGCAAAAGGAACCACCTTTTAAAAGATATCCATGGCTTTAGTGCAGAAAAGACTGAGATGGATATCTGATCATAAATCAAAATCAAAGATTTGCCAGGAGCCAGGACTAAGCCACTGTCTCCAATTCTGTAAACAACATCTTCCTGATTCGAAGTGAGAATATCTTAAGAGAAATTTAAAAATCAATTATTTGGTATAGTCAATCATCTCATTACATGATAACTGCATCTCTTTGTACAAACTGAAGATGTACTTGTATAGGTTATGGAAAGGGAGGGATAAAAAGTCATGAGATTAAACTTAATGATAGAATTCTATTCTTAGGCATCTTCAGGGAGAGAAGAGTCAGGATGTGATTGCCAGGATAACGGAGCCTTTCAGAAACAGGGTTACCTGAGACACACTGAGAAGATAAGCAGGAGAATGACTATTCTCTTACAAATGCAAGAAATCCTGTATGCTAGTAAAAGAAATCTAGAGTTCATTCTATAGACAATAGGGAATAAAAAGTCATTTGTGACTTGAACTTATAGAAACAGAAAAGAAAGATTTTTAGAAAGGTGAGTTCAACAGTAGGAAGCAGAATACATTTGAAAGAGAAGGTGCCCCGAGAAAAAAATGCCAGCTGAAAAGCTGATTTGTTCACCTCAGCTCTATACTGAGAATCTGGGAGTTGGGATTCCTGTCCATGCTGTGACTTGTACTAATTACGAGAAAACTTGATGCATTCTGAGATGATTTGGATGAATGATAATCATGTGCAGGAGCGTTAGTTTTACAAAGAGGGCACTCTGTGTCAATCAGAAAGCTTGCTACTTTGCCCATTAAACATTATCTTTTGAAGTCATTTTATTAACAAATAAATAAGTGAATGAATGAATAAATAAATAAACCAGTAAGGGGAAAGTAGAGAGCTCTCCTACCAGATCAAAAACAATACCATTTTGTTTGCTTGTCAACTAATAATTGAAAGTAACTTCACAAAGATTTCCTTTTAGAGCCTTGTTTTGTTTTTAAAGCAAAATAAAGAATATATTCATAAAGAATATATATCCATATCCAGCTATGAATATAAATCATATTTCATTTTGGGTTTTGTTTATGAACTATCCACTATTTGCTATATGACTGAGTGACATAGTTCCCTCTAAAGAATATAGTCCTTTGATCTGTACAGATTAATAAAATCCTAATGGTGTCTCTGCAAATGCACATTTTTTTACACAAATAAAAGGATTAACAGAAAGTCAGAAACATGCTCTACTTTATCAAAATCCTCCTGGTGTGATTTGAATTATAAATGTCTTTTTTTGGACAATAGAATACCTTCTGTTTCTGTCACTAATATTCATAAATATTCTTGACACTGTCTTGATTAGTTTTACAATAGATTTGTGTTCTCCCTTTTTTGAAATTTAATATTATACAAGTAGTTCATTATAGTTAGTTGATTAAAATTTTCTGAGTCTAAAATATTTGAATAATGGAATCACATTCAGAGGTTACTCGTGTAAAAGATAGCACATACAGAGATTCTGCCTTCTAGATAGAAAACAGTCAATCTTTAATGGAAACTGAATACATCTGAGTCATGATCAATACAAATAATCAATATTTCTGACTCTTCTAGGCATATAGTCATATTGCAGTTCCCTTCGACAAGCTTGACATGATCTTGTGACCTGCTTTTTCCATAGACTATGACTATGATTGACATTTATTATTTTTGACAACAGCCCTCATATTCTCCCCTGTCTGCCATGACATGCAGTAACATTTTAAACAACGAGCCTCCTGCACTTATATTTTCTCATGAAGCCAATGTATAATCCAAAGTTTATGTAGTTTTCATGGGCTTACATTAAAATAATTTTTGTTAATGTCTGTTACCAAGAATAATCAGGAATGTCTTAATTAATGTTGGTATTTGTAGAATAAAAAGAAGTGGCTGAAACAAATATATTTTTTAAACTACACAATGTGCATAGCAACTAATATGGATGGAAACATCTGTTATACGTTGAACAGTGGAGAAACATCTGGTAAAGTTGTCACCTGTCATAAGTTGATATACAAATCACATACTCAATGAACTCCAAACTCTCAGAAAATGGGTTAGAGAGATAGCATGTGGCATGTGCCAGAAACTATTTGCTTAGAAAAGATATACTGGAGTTAAAATCAAAGTGAAAAAAATATTTCCTACCCCAAAGTTCAAAAGACTTTGCAGGCAAATATCAAACTAAAGGCATACCTCTAATACTAGAAGAAGCTTGCTATTGGATTAAGATACCTTACTGTGAGTTTCAACTAAAGGAAAGGTGTATATCCCAGCTCAACTGGCTAAAAGTATCTACAAAAAGGCAAAGTTTACAGATGTGTGGACAAAGTATAAAAAAGAAAAGCATTTGTCCTAAGAACCACAGTGTTTTACAAAGATCTGTGGGTGAAATTCCTAACAGGATGTGTAGATTGGAATCAAATAGATAAGACACCAGAAAAATACTAAAACAAACTACCAGGATGGTATAAATGAAGGTGCCATTGATTGAGGGTGAAATCAACCCTGGAAACAGCAGCTATCTGTAAGAGAAAAGTGGACATAAAATGCCATTTGGGCCTGAAAAGAAGTCGTATTCTCCAATTCTCATATTTCACAGGTGTCTACGAAGGAAAACAGAAAAAGAAGAATCTTCCAGAGGACAACAAATAACAAGGAACAGGGGAGCTATTCTAGAAAGGGCAGCAGAGTCTGTGCAAGAAGCAGAGAGCTTTCTTTTTTTTTTTTTTTTTTTTTTTTTTTGGTTTTTCGAGACAGGGTTTCTCTGTGTAGCCCTGGCTGTCCTGGAACTCGCTCTGTAGATCAGGCTGGCCTCGAACTCAGAAATCCGCCTGCCTCTGCCTCCCAAGTGCTGGGATTAAAGGCGTGCGCCACCACTGCCTGGCAACAGAGAGCTTTCTTAACCTGGCTCTATAGGTAGAACTCTCTGACCCATCTGTCACATGACTTCCATGATTTGTTTTCCAAATAATATTCATTGAAATTCTCCTGTTCCATTTTGGCTAGTGTATACTGGATGATGACAGGAAGTTAACAAACATGTTAAGTTCTATACCTCTATGTTGAGTACACTCAGATAAGCTGGATGTGGCTAGAAATTGTGGTCCATGAGACTTATTCAGTATTGCACATGAATTCTGGATGCATTGTGAATATATCTGGTCACACATATGTTTGTCTTTAATACTTTCTTGGATAGTGTATAGTTTTAAATACATACCTTCCATTTGGGTACATAGTAGGTCCTTCACATGAAATAAAACGTCCCATGAAATGTGAGTGCTGTGTGGTAAAGATTTATATCAACATTCTAACCATCACCTTCCTTTTCTGTTTCCATCATAACAGTGATCTTACAGATCATAAGGTCGCCATCAGGCAATTCCTCTTGATGAGGACAACATTAAGCAGAGGACCCATAAACATGAGATGATGTATAGCATAAGAAATAAATATACTTTATTTCTAAGCCTTTACAGTGTTATTGCTGTTTGCTGTTATTGTCATGTAGCCCATCTGAATCGATAGAATAAATAACAAGCACTAGGCTTGCCACAAGTCTCAATAAAAGATTTGGTTAATGTAAATGAATGCATACAGCCATGTGCATGTAGGTAGCAAAACCCAATCAAGGAAAATGCAGTTTAGTGGAGTCTCAGAACATTCAATGCACTACAAGTCAGATCATTCCCACATTGGTAATTGAAAGACAGAAAAGAGGTATTAGTACACAATTGCAAGATTTCTCAGTAAACAGAACAATAGACCTTCTCAGAAAGTAATGGATTTCCCATCCAGCAAAAACACAAATAGAATAAACATGTTTAGAAAATCAGAGAGAGTTTTTGCTTTGAAAGGGAACTTCAGCCAAATGACCTTTACATTTTTTCTTCTGATATAAGACAATAGGATCATAATTATTTCTCTTCCATCCTGTCTCTTGAAACTGATTTCAAACAAGATTGGTTGGGAGCTAAGATTTATGATTACCCTGCTCAACAATTTTATCTTCTGTCAAATGCTTTTATATGACTGAGGTGACCCATTTTAATGTCAAATTCTTGGCTGAAGCCAGCATGTTCCAAGACCTACATTTACAGTGCTTCAGGGTTCTCAGTGGGGAGAAGACCTATTTAATTTGACCACTCCAACTGTGATTTACAAGCTCCATGGCCTGATTATTATCACACTTCCCAAGACACATCCTCTCATTTTTTAGCTGAGTACCTATCCTTACTGAAAGTTCACAAAACTCATCAAGTTAGACTTATTTAGAATATTAGTGAGCGAAGTAAGTCAAGGCAGACATTGAAATCACATAGATCAGGAGGCAGACTCAGGAGAGAAATGTACAGCAATTAGCATCAATATATGCAATCAGCTGAGACATACAGGCTAAATAAGGATCACATAAGTTCTTCAGAAAGGCACAAAGAGCAAGATCATAGTGACAGGCATGGGACAGGACCATGGAGATCATCTATCTTGGGTCTTCAACAGATAGGAACTAAAATTTAAGGGGGTCATTAAGGGCATGGAGCTGTGTTCCCACTCAGTTTCTAGTAGCTAATTCCAAGACCAGCTACAATGACTCTTCCTGTCACTAAGTAATAATCATATATCCTCTCCACTTCAGTTAACTCCTAAGAGATAGGACAGCAAATAATACTAGTTTCCCAAAACCCATCCTCCCTTTCTTACATAACAGTTTCTGGTTATGCTCACGGCCACTTAGTAAATGGACCAAGTGTCCAATGACCCATGGAGATAAATATGGCATCTTAGCAAACTCCTTCTCAATATTATATGACGAACAACTCAATTTAGTTATTTATCCACTTTTATACAGACCGTTGGATGTGTACAGATCAGTAGTAGAGCTTTTGCCTAGCATGAGCAAGGACCTAGGTTGTATCCACCTCTGTAAAAAATGAATAAATAAAAATAAAAGAAGAATAAATGAAGGAAGAGGATGAGGAGAAAGAGGAAGAGAATCAGGAGAAGGAGTAGGAGGGGAAATGAGGAGAGAATATTTACTTTTCTTCTCTTGTCTTTCCAACAGGCTTCAAGCTCACAAAGTGCTGTGGTCTCAGGCATGTGCCCCCATGACTGACTATCATTTTTCTATAGTAGGACTAAAACTTCAACCCAATTAGTCAGTTAAAGCAAGTGACTTTATTACTTCTTTTAGGAGGAATTGCTGGTACACATTTTGTCTAGGTCAGTTGTTAGTCCTCTCTTCCAAGAAAGAGAGCAGTATGATTTACTGTTTACACAGTACATACGATTTGATACATGTTGCCAACTACCAAGTCTCAGCTTAACCAGGAAAAAAAAGTGAATTGCAAATATTCAATGCAAGGAATGGTCCTCAATTTTAGTACCTAAAAAATTTTTCTTGAGAAAGTCACCTATATGGATAATCCAAAAGCTTAAAACATTTTATGTTAAATCCACCAAATATTTTACTTAACAAACTTCAAAAGGGCAGGCCGATTTTACCACTACGGTTCTGCTTGCTCCTCTAACACGAGATGCAAATGAAGGATTTTTGAAGTCTATTTCCAATTCAGACAATGTCACATGTACAGCTGTAAGCAACTTAGGGGAACTGAGGGATGAAATTAGCTAATTTCTTGCAATCAAGACAAATTCAAAAGGAGGATGAGTTTCACCCACCTGTCATATGGGAATTCTCCTGAGGAGAGCTCTAGAAGTCATCTTCTCAGGGAGAAGCACTCAGAGACGAGACAGCACTCTTAGCATCAAACTTGATTTTCTTGCTTATTAATGAAATAAATGAGTTTGTGAACCCTGTGCAGTCAACTTCATGGTTTACAAAACACAGTCTCAATGCATATCTGAAAACGAGTTGTTAATGGAAAGATTCCAACTCGGAAAAGCAAAACTGATAAATAACTTTCACATCATGTCCAATCAGCTTTCTTTATTTTCAGTAAAAAGAGGATTTAATGGGTAAACTGCGATAGTACTTGACATAATCTCACACAGCACATATAAAAATCTCATTTTGTTTATTCTTTTGAGAATTTTATGTATGTGTATAAAATCTGTTGAGCAAAATGATGATCGCAACATATTTAGGTCTCAAACAGCTAATTCTTTTCCATTGCTATCTTTTTAATTACCTTTTATCATATTTTTTATTAACTAAACTTGTTCTCTGACAGGGTCATATGCATATATATACCTGGCTTCTTCTTCTTCTACCAGTCTCCTTCCCACATTCATATCTTTTTGATCTGTGTCCTGAGTTTGACAAGGACCATCTGTGAGGCCCTGGCCCTGGAGCCTGGTAGACCAGTAGGTACATTACCAATGACAGCAGCTCCTCCTCTTGCAGACTCTGTTAATAACCCTTAGTTCAGCAGTAAGGTGCAGGCTCCCATAAACCACAGCCCCAATGCATGATGGACTGTTCACTGAACTGTCTTATGCAAGTAAGTACAGCTGCTGGGAGTTCATGATTATGTTGGTTGTATCCTGTCTAGACGATAAGACTTCACTGCCCTTCTTCCTATCTTCTAGCTCTCAATTTTTCCATCTCCTCCTCCCCAATGTTCCCTACATCTTACAGAGGTTAGTATAGATGACTTGTTTGCACCTTAGCCCTCATCCATCATCATTTCTCAGCATCTTGTGTAGCCATGTGTTTCTGAATTTCCCATCAGTCTCTACAAATAGGAAGTATACTGACTAGGACTGAAAGTGTCCTTTGTATAACAATATAAACATAGACATTTAGAAGGCAGAACTATATATTTAGCTGAACACACTAATTTTTCTTAGGTGGCCTAAGACCTCCTAAGTAATGTGGTTTTACTAGGCTCACTGGACCATGCATCGGATCCCTTCTATGGCTTGAGTCCAAATCCAGTCAGATAGTGGTTAATTATCCCCATAATAATCATGTCACTATTGCACATAGTAGCACATCTTGACTGGCAGGTTGTAATTGATATAGTTTATTGCTTGGTTAAGATGCTTAATGTCCTTTCTGTCCCAGCAGGCTGAACAGCATCTTCCAGCAGCTTGAAAACTAGCCAGAAGAGAGAAGGTTTCCAGCTCAATTCCAGCTTGATTCCTCCGTATCTTGTAACTATGGCATGTGGTGCCTTCAGTAATATGTATGGTCTTATCTTGTAATTCTGATGGACAAACAAGCAGAAAGCCAAGAGTCTGTATCGTTGGGGCACGGTATCCTACAGGGCCTCCCTAACCAACAGCTCCCATGGAGGTCCCATATCTGTCCCTGGATCACCTTAGTACGTTTTCCTTTCAATAATCCCCATTGCTTTTGTTAAAACTCAATAGTTGAATTACTGTGTGTTCAAGACAGTCTTTTATATCTTTCTTTTGGGTATGCCCCTTTCTTCCAGATTTTAGTTAACAAAACCCTAATCAAAATGTTATCGCATATTGATTTTCACTGTCAATTATTCTGACCAAAACTGTAGCTACGGAGCTATCTCATCTGATACTGAATTTAACACTTGGTTTTTAGCACTTTTGGCAAAAGAGAAAATGGCAAAACAATTTTAAATGAACCTATGCCTTGAGTCAATGGATGATTTTCTAATATTCTCCCACAACTCGATCTTTACTAAATTTCGCCTTTTAAAGTTATGAAGCAAAATATACAAAGTGACCACTATGTACCAAAGGCTATAGACACATAATCAGACCATGAGCATAATCTCAGCGGAGAGCATTTCTGTTCTTGGTGATGGGTTAAGAATAGCCACCTCCCGTCTACAGTTTCATTTCTCACTTTAAAACTGGAAGCTATTTGGGGATTTTTTTCCCATAATCTTGAGTATATTCATATGTTAAGATGATGACATAAGACATATTCTGCTTAGTGAACTAACATTACCATAAAGGCTTCATTATTCAGAGCCTCACACTCCATTTCCCACCGATACTCTTTGGGGAGGTTGCGGGGTTTTTGTTTTGTTTTGGTTTTCTTTTTTTTAAGAGGTGGCAAGTTATGTGTGAACATTTCAAGTTTCTTAGCCTCCCTCAGAGCTCATTCTGTATTCACTGCAATCTCTCACTGCAGTGCGTTTGTTACCCGTGAGCACCACACGTCTATTTATGTTCCTGACTTGTGTTATTGCAAGTTCTCCTTGGCTGATGGACAGTCAAAAGAGTATCATCCCTATCCTGGTTTTAAAGCTCTCCAGCAGATTACAGTTATTCAATTCATAATCCTGAGGGTTTAAAATGGGCTATCCTACTAAGGCTTATTTTAGTTTAAATGTAGTTTACTTTCTACCAAGACTCCATGAGTTTTGGTCCTCAGTGTAACAATGCTGAGAGTGGCTAGGGCCTTCATGAAAGAAACATTTGAATCATGCAAAGATGTCTTCATGAATTAATTGCTCAGGTGAGAGACTGGGTAAATTCACTGAAGACTTGATTAGTTCTCCCAGGAAGATATTATTCTTAACGACAGCAGGATCTCATCAAGAGAGACTACAACCCTTCTTCATGTATTCACCCTACACACACACAAACACACACACACATACACGCACACTAGCATACACACACACACACACAAATACAAAAAACAAAAATAAAAACACACACCCAAGTCCCCCTCTGTTTATCTGCCATGATGTGATGTAGCAGGAGATCCTAGTCAGAAGTTAAACAGATGCTAAAACAGATCTTGGACATCACTGGCATGCAAGAATAAGCTTTTATTTTTCTGAGTTAGATATTTTGTATTAGCATCAGAAAAAATAATTCAACAGTAACTCTGAGAACTGAAGTGTTTCGGTAATGATGGTAATGAGCAGAGGTTTGTAGAGTTTAAAGTATCTTAGAAGAATCCCAGCGTGCCTTAAAATGAGTATTAAGAGCAAACCAAAGGGGTCAAGGACACCACAAGAAGACCTACAGAGTCAATTAACCTGGGCCTGTGGGGGCCCACAGAGACTGAACTACCAACCAAAAAGCATGCGGGGGCTGGACCTAGGCCCCCTGCATATACTTAAAACATGTGAAGTTTAGTCTTCATGTGGGTCACTTTACAATTGGATCGGGGGATGTCTACGACTCGGTTGCCTCCCAATTGGATCTCCTCCCCTAACTGGACTGCCTGGTTGTGTCTCAGTGGCAAAGGATGCACTTAGTCATGCTGCGACTGGATGTCCCAGGACAGGGAGTACCCAAAGGGGTCTCTTCCTTCTCTGAGGAGAAATGGAGAGGGCCATAAGGGGAGGAACGTGTAAAGGTAGTACTGGGAGGAGAGGAGACAGGGGGCTGCGACAAAATGTAAAATGAATAAATAATAAATAAATAAATAAATAAAAATAAATAAATAAGTGGAAATAAGAGAGTGACTCTGAAGCTGACACGATGGTTCAGTGGGTAAAGGCGTTTGCTGTTTAGACCTGATGACCTGAGTTTGATTCTCAGGACTCACGATGGAAGAAGATAACTGAACTCGAAGGTGGTTCTCCATCCTAGACACATGATCTGCTCCACCCTCACGCACATCCTCACAGTCATAACAAAAATTAAGAGTGGTGCTGGTGAAACGAAGAAAACCAAGAGACTAGGGTATTTTATGATAGCAAAGAACAAGGCTAAGACAAGATTCCTGCAGCTAAACTGGGTTATACTTCCAGATTTTATGTCTAGACGTAACTGGAATGATTTCTTTTAAAAATGTTCACTGGGGGTAAATGTTTTTTTCAGCACTCACTTGAACTGCTTCAGGTCACATATTAGAAGAGTATTGTTTCATAGAATCATCTTAATCCTATGGAACAGTACTTTAAAAGAATAATTAGTCCGCAGGCTGGAAATAGTAAATCATGAAAAGCCAATAAAATCCTATGAAGAAAATGAACTTCAATAAAGTTGAGATGAACAACATCTGGATGCTACTTTCCATTGTGATTCAGATGTGAAAAAGATGAAAATTATCAAAGTTACATAATGTATTTGAGATAGAAACAGAGAAAGCTGTTAGCCCTTCCTTGGATATAAAGGGACTCTATGAGCTAGTACTCTTCACAGTATATGCTATCTAACAGTTACTTTCACGAGAACTGTAAGATCTCATTTGCTTCATGTAGCAGCTTATCAGTTCTGCGTTAGGTTCATGATAAAAAAATAAGTGGAGGCTACTTTTCCTTTATTAAATTAACTTAAATAAACCACAGACTACTTCACCTTCTTGATCAGCTGAAGTAAATTAACCTTTATTGGACAACCTAATGGCTAACAGGAGCAGCAACAGAATCTACCAAAGTGCTTGCATTATTGGATCCAATGGCATAGACTGCACTGTGGGATAAACTGCATCAAGTTGAAACATGAGAGCACAATATTTGAAACATTGTTTTTGATCTAAGAAATGACAGGAAAACCTAAGTAGACTCTCATAATTATTCTCAAACACTCTTACAAGATCAAAGACTAAAAAGGAGGAAGCTTGAGGGTCTAAGTGCGGGAATGTTTGTGACCGTGCATAATTCCCTCAGTGTGCATTGTCATTTTCTATGTACAATTGAGTGAGCACAGAGTTGTCTATTGAAACTACCAATTCCTTCCCCTGGAGGCTCAGCTGGGATTATAAGGCCACACCTCTGCAAGTACAACCATGCCTTGTGCCATCCAGCATGGCCAATGCCCTTCAGGCATTAGGGACTGACTTAGTCCTGCTGTCTTATTTCTGGAACACACTGTTCGGTGTTCGTTACATACATATGAGAGTTGGTTTTACTTTCTTTAGTATACTCTTTTGTTTCAGTCTGTACATTTGTAATTCTCCGATAGTGTTTAGTCTGTAATCCATTTCAAATCTGAAACATTACTTCCAATATACATCTGAATCTACTACTGTGCATAAGAGCCTCTTCAATACCTACTTTCACTCCTGTATCACCTATCCCACATGACACCATTCCATGGGTGGGCCAATGGCTTTGAACTGTATTTCACAGTTTACCCTTACTGATATTTCCCCCGGCAATGCTGAAAGATAATATAGACAATGGAACAGCAGCAATTAGTGTAGAGTAGACAGTCTTAATCATGGGTTTATCTGCACAGATATTTGATAGTTAAATGAAACCTTCAATAAAAAAAATAAATTATTTTTAATATAGAAAAGTGAGGACCAGCCTGGGCAAGATAATAGCCTCATTTGAGATGAGAAAATAACTAAGAAAACCTGAATAAAGTAGACATATTAACACTTAGTATCAGAATTTGTTTGTTAATTGCAACAAATATACCCTACTAATATAAAATATTAAGCAACAAGGGACACTGGTGGTGAATATAGTTGGGAGTATCTACACTGTACTTTTGTAGCCTTTTCCACATTAAATCTGTTCCAAGAAGTAAAGTACATGAGAGTAACACCCAAAATGAAGAGCATCACAGACCTATTACAAAATACAAACTCAATGGTCCTACAAAGAACATTGTAATTCCTTGTTCCATTAGGAACCATAAGAAGATGGTACTCTCTTTTCACAATTATTTGTGTCTATAATTCTGTTTTAAATATATTTTTTCAATAAAGGATACAGGGCAAAAAGTATATTTAATGAGAAAGGTCATGAAATAGTTCAGTAATGGTAGAGATGTCATATACATAGCAAAATAATATATAATAATAAAATAAAGGAAGCCAGTTTTTCAAAGTATCACTCAGAATAAATCCAATAAATGCATCAGTGCCCTATTTGACTCAATGTGTGTGATGGTCAATGTGCAAAAGTAACTTTTATTCACCTGATGTAATTGTCATCTCCAAGGCTAACAACTCTGTCAGCTAACCTAGCCCTAGTCCTATAAAGTTCTAGCCTCCATACAATCTAATCTAGGCCAAGAATATTTTCAGCCTCTGAGTCTGCTAAATAAACTCTCCCTTTCTTGATCATTCTAAGCTCTGGCTGGCTGGTTCAACTTAGCTGTTCTGGCTCAAATTCCTCTCCAAGCTAACTAAATTTGGCTTCTCTCTCTTAGCTCCTCCTTTTGTTCTATCTGACATCAAACTAACTCTAGCAATCTGTTCTAATCTTCTGGCTCCTTCTTGTTCTCTGACTCATTATGTCTACCTGTGTCTAGCTTGTTAACTCTTCCACCTGTCTCTGTAAAACTCACTGGTAAAACTTCTTCATTTTTCCTCTCTCTTTACACTGCTCTCTCTTAAGTAGCCTCCTCTTCTTCTCTTGCTTTGGGAGAGTTGGGTATATCCAATTCTGTCAAATCTTTCTCTTATTCATCACTTTGTCTGCCACTCAATTAAACATCACTTTTAGTCATAGCTGTTTCCTTCTACAAACTAACTTTACCTTTATTGTTTGGGACTAAAGGTGTATGCTGAGGGTCTGTCTGTATTCCAGCAAGAAGGTTTAAAGGTGTGAGCTACAGGCTGAGCCACACCATAACACAATCTCAGTGCTCACAATGGGATCAAGTATCCTGCAACATCAGTGTTACTATCTGGGCAGAATCTAGAGTCACCTGGTAGAAGAGTCCCTGGCCATGCATGCTGTTAGGGATCTTCTAAAATTAACTGATATGTGAAAACCAATTTTAACTGTGGCTGAGACCATCTGGGCAGGCAACTCTGGACTGTATACATGGAGAATCAGAGCACAGCAGAAGTAAACATACATCATTCTGTTTCATGATTGTAAATGTAATGTGACTTCAAGCTGCCTTAACTCGCACACCATGGTGGATTGTTCTGTGAACTGTCAGAATAAACATTTTCTTCTTTAAATTGCTTTTGCCAGCATATTTTATAACAGTAACAAAGACTGTGTGGTAAAAAGATGTGAAGTGGTGAGGGTTTACTGCCATTGGAGGCAATTGTCCAGTATGTATGAGACCATAGGTTCCATTCCAAGCACCAGAAAAAATGTACAAAATTATTAACTGAAGACTATTATGCATATGTCTATATACATATATATGTATACATTATACAACAAAAAATTTTTTAAAAAAACCTTTTTAAAATACAGATTAAGTAGGATCCTGGAAAAAATGAAATATAACCTCCATGAACTATTTCCAAAATAAATTGAACAGAATTAAAATTTAAAGAATCTAAAATTGTTAGTATTATAAAATGAACCTGGTCCATTATAGCCTAGGCTAGCCCTGTGAGTTGTCAGACAAGTGCTGTCTGGGAATACATGCCAGGTCTTGTTACCCTCCTGGGCTGAGATCAGAAAAGCTAATATTGGAACTATGTTCTAAGGTCAGACTTATAGACTCTGCTGCTTACTCTTCCAGTACTCTGACAGAGAAACTCCATAATGCTTAATGTTTATAAAAGAAAAGAGACACATATCAAGTTCAGTCAGTAATATATGACAATGTTTAGAGGTAACATGTGTTGTTCTAGTAGCATAGACTTAAAACCAGTTATCTACATAATGCCATTAGATTGTAATAACCTTAGTTGGGGAGGTGCTAAGACGACTTCACCTAGGAGAAAGGGGACTTTCCAGAGTATTAGCAGCAAATGGAGACGCTAGGGCCAGAATAGTAACATCTGTGACTATTATGACTGCTAGTCAAAATAATCCTATCAGAATAATTTTTTATGCAATTCAGGAAATATTATAATTTTAAAAAGTAATCATCTCTTCTTAGAGATTATTCAGTTAATTAATAATGTTAAAATATAATGATACAATCTCATTACTTGAAAACTCTGGAAGAATTACAGAACTTAATTTAACTTAAATGAAAACTTGCAGAATTTTTTTCAAGCAATTTTGAGATATTCCTTCTACAGAAGACAAAGGTGATTGAATTCATCAAAACTTTCTGAGTCTTTCTCAGTGGTTGATTTACCCAATTCATTCTGAGGCATTCCTCAGGGGACATTCCAATTACAGTTACTCAAAAAGAAGCAAGCCTGTTGATCTATAAAGTCTAAAAGCACAGTTATAAGACATTATGACCTAGTCACAAATACCAATACATCATCTAACATATTAGTGCTTTCCAGGTCTGGTTACATTGTTCTATAACTTTAGTTTTATCATCTACAAAGAACTCTTACTAACTCCAATAGAAATATATTTTCTTGTTAAATAATTACAGATGTCAACATTAATTAAGCACTTATCAACTTGATTTAATTGATTTAACATTTAATTATTTAATATTAAGTGTATATTGAATAGTTATCCAAAGACAGGCACTGTTACAAAGGGTTAATTCATCTAGTAAATAATCATACAAATCTTTATCATGATTTTATCTAGTCCTTTAATTCTCAAAAATACTTTCAAGATATGAGTAATATTTAGTACATTTTAAGCTTCCTTTACAAATGAAGAAATGGGATTAGAGGTTTTCCTAAAACTTCAATAATTTTACAATCTGAAATGTCTAAATAAACCTATGATTTGGTGACAGTGAGAAATGTGACCATTACATTTTCAAGCTCTTAAGGAACCAATACTCTTCATTCACAGGAAAGGAATTGGGGCTTTCTCAGCCCACTTAAGGGACCATTTCACCTGTACCTAAAGAAATAAAAATTTCACTATGTGATGTTTCTTTCAAAACAGACATTGTATAAGAGATCAGAAGAAGATATTTTGAATTTGAGAGTTGTATTCTGAAATAGTAGCTATGTGTATTGTATTCTTCATTTTTATAATTTATCATTTTGAAGGAAAACTCCTGTTTGAACACACTTTCTTGAAGTTCTATGGTAGTATAATAAACGCAGTAAAAGAAACATCCATGTTGGCAAATTCAGACTAGATGACTTTAGAGAAAGTAGAAAGTGTAATAAGTATCTATTAAACTCACACGATAGCACTAGCCAAGGGTACTGATGGTCTATAACAGTGTCATTGAAGAAGCTTCATCCTGATGCTGGGTTTAAGAACATTAGCATAACAGCTTTGAACACTGAAAAGATTAAAAAGTAAAGTCACTTATCTTGAAAATGTTGGCAACAGTTTTAAGTAGCACAAATACCACTACATGAAAACCGTGACATTACAGCTAAATTCGTCAAAACCTCCCTTCCTTGTGCAATCTCCTCACCTTGAATTTCTGGACCTTAAGACTTATTGTGAAGAGCAAAAATGAGGAAAGAAACCAAATAAATAGGTTAGAAAAAGAATGCCTTCCACTATTCCCTTGGTCAGATGTAATGTGAGCAACCCCACAGAAGGAACCATTCAAAGAGTAACAAGAACCTGAGATGTAGCAAAATCCCAGTGAGTGATTTCAAAGTGGACTGTCCCCAGGCCAAGCCTTCCAGGACAAGACCTTGGATGTAAGAAGACTATTTGCATTTCCTAAGCCCTTCTTTACAAAACGTCAGGCTCAGCAAACACCCTCCTCTCTTTGTAGAAAGGCTTACAGATGGAAGTGCAAACAATCCCGATCTGATGATGATAAGCAGAGCTAATGAACTCCCAGTTATCTGTCAAAAGTTACAAGCTTCATTAAATGACTTTATAACAACCAACTTCATTTTTTTTCCAAATGGATTTAGTGACCAAAATCAGTTCATTGACTTAATAATTTTCAATATTCTTCTTTAGAAGACATGCCAGCAGGCAACTCTTCTGTACTTCTTTCCTGAAATACAGTTTTGCAATTCCAGCTTCCTTGCACTTTTTAAGCTTGGTTTGCAATCCAAGTAGACAATGACGAGTGAATTTTAATAGCTATTCAACGTGCTATATTTGGTGAGCATGGAAGGAAAAATATGTTTCCTTATTAGAAAAAAAAGAATCAAACCCAGAAACCTTTTAGATCATCTTCCTTACTTATTATTAGTGATACCTCAAATTCTTGAAGCTGCACCTATATTTGGGGAGAGGGTGGATTGCCTAGGTAGTTTCTAGAGACTATTCTCCTGCAAAGAGAATATGACTACTAGGGAGAATAATGCTGGCTAAAAGACATAGTCTACTTTATGTTGGCCAACTACTCCTAGACGCAGACCATGTTCTGGAGTGTGATTGATATACCAAGTGTCTCTCCTCTGGAGAAAACCAATTTCTTTTCTCCCAGCAGGTCTCAACTGCTAATAGCTTCTTGGTTAAGGGTGGGATTTTGTGTCTCCTTCCCCTTTACAGTGCTTTGATTTTGTCTGATTTGATCCTATGAAGGTCCCATGCATGCTGTCACAATCCTTTTGAGATCATATATGTATCGATCATAAAGTGTCTAGAAGATGCTGTTTGCTTAGGGTCACCCACTACCCTGGCTCTTATAGTCTTTCTTCCTTTTCAGCAAAGATTCTTGAATGTTGAAAGGAGGGGTTTGATCAAGATATTGCCTGTAGGGTAGAGTCCTCCAAAGTCTTTCTGTATATTGTCCAGTTATGGTTCTCTTTGTTAATTAGCATCCATAGCAAGAAGTTTTACTGATGAGGGCTGATTGATACTCTGTTCTATGGGTAAAGGAACATGTCATTAGGTTTTTTTTTTTATTACTATGGAATGTGTGGTGGGATTTTTATGTGAACTTTTCTCTTTAAGTTGTTATCTTATTGATTTTTTCTTTTCTTTTATGTTTGTTTGGATTTTTGTTAGGTTTTTTTTTTGGTATCTTTTTTTTTTTTTTTTTTGGTTTGGGGATTTATTGAGAGAGAACATGAAGTTGATTGAGTAGGGAGGTGGGGGGAATCTGGGAGGAATTGGAGGAAGGAAAAGAATATAATTAAAATATATTGTATAAAACTTTACAATAAATTTTAAATGATTAAACTGGACTCGATAAGGCATGCTTCTTTTCATTGGTTACAACATGGTTAAATCTCAACTTATTGCTAAGAGATTCCAGATAAAGATAGAGGATCCTGGGTTAGAGAGACAGCTCAGAGTTCTTTCCTAGCATTCTCAGGGCTCTGGATTAATTTTGAGCTCTGCAAAAGCTAGGCATAGTGGCACACACTTGTCATCTCGGCAACTGGGAGGTGTGAACAGGAAGATTAGAAGTTCAAGGTCATTCTCAGATAAACAGTGAAGTTGAGGCAAATCTTGACTAAATGATACCCAAAACCAATGGAGAAAAGACGGGAAAGAGAAGGGGGAAAGTAGAAGGTAGGCAGAAATGCAGAGAGGGAGGATGACTCTTCGTCTTTATAAACATGGAATATACCAGATGTTGTAATTCCAAGTAGAACTCTAGTTGAATATGTCAGAGAGAAATGCAGACTTTGTGTGATTGTCAGCCCTTCCCAGAGATTTTTCATAAAACCCTGAAGTAATCTACCAGTAGGAAAAGTTTAGTTGTCCCTTCTCTCTAGAATGGTCAAAGCAATGATAACTGTTTCACTGTTCATCAAAATAGGTTATCCTTAAATACAGATATGCCTGGGGGTTGTCAACGATCAGCACTTTCCAGTAGGAAGAGTGTTCCTTCTAGAACATTCCTGTCTGAGCAAGCTTACTACCATTGAAGCTCTTGTAAACTCTCATTCCACAATCTCCTCACTCCTTTCAATAAGAGGAAGCACAGTTGTTTGTCTTTCTAAAAGCTGGTCCCCACTTTTGCATTAATGACCTAGTATTTTCTACTGATTCATTAGACAGTGTTTGTCCAAAAATATGAAAAGTATAACGTGCTCTACATGAAAAAAATTAAACTCAAGTAACATTACAGCAAATTCATTCTAGAAATACAGTAAAAATCTTTTAGCAAACTACTAACCTTGACTCACATGTTACCCATGTGGAAATGCCATACCCTGACCCTCTATACACTAGGTATCACAGCTCTGAGAATGATCTTAGTTATCACATCTGACATCAAACAATTTCAAAATGTCTCCTCTCCTATTTGTATTCTCTTCAACCTTTCACCTCTCTAGTCTCTCTCGATTTTCCACTAGTGTTTCCTTTTCCTTAGCATTGCTTTTCTTGTGGGAAATTGAGCATTCGAGTGTGCACACACACTTTCTAGCTTACTATTCAAAACAATGGCCAGCCAAAGAGAGCCACGCACTCCTCACTGAAACCAGTAAACATACTAATCTACATAACAGAAGGGAGCTAATATGGCAGAGAGAAAGCAAAACTTCTATAAGCTAGCCTTAAATTAAGGAGATGGTGCTGCATTATCTAGTTGGGCCCAATGTAAACACAAAAGTCATTGACAATGATAGAAAAATCAGAAGAAACAACTAAGGAGGGGGGAATGTGAGATGTAAACCTTTCAATTCCATTGGCCTTGAAAGATGGAGGAAGACTAGAATAAATATCGGGATGAGAGCAGACTCTAGAAATAGAAAAAGACCTGTTAGCCCCTTAAGTGTAAGCCAATGATTTACATCAGAATTCTGATACTAAAGCTTAATATTAAAGTTCTGTGTTGTCTGCATCATCAAACAATTATCAATATGTGTATATGTGCATAGAGAAAGATATGTGGGTAATAAGTCAAAGAGTTCATGTGTCTATCTAGTGATGGTCTCCAGTCTACACAGTAGATTAAGGAATATAGCTAGTGGTCTAAGCATACTAGACAGGCAAACAGATAGATGTCATTACAGGCAGATTGTGGGAAGATTGGTGATAGGAAAATTGTTTTAATAAAGAACTATTTGACAGGATAAAATAGCCCTTCCAGTGAAATGTTCTGCACCAATTAATCATTTAAAAGAAAATCTCACTCTTATCTCACAGCATAAGAAAATTAACCCCAATAAATCATAGCTAATATGAAATAAAAATTACACAAATTCTTTAAAAATGCATGACCTTGGAGCAGATAAACAGACTATGAAGCACAAAAGGAGTTGGTAGCTATGCTTTGTCAACATTAAACTTCATCTTCTAAAAATCCATTAACAGAATCAAAGCTTCAGAGACAAGGAAAAAGAAAAAACTGCTAAGCATATTATGAACATGATTTCTGCTCAAAAGGGATCAAGAAGCCCCACAAGGTCACAGGACAAAGAACCTGACAATGAGATGGACACAGCTGTAAACAAGAGATGTCACCCACAAATGTATTAAAATGGCAAATAAGCACATAAAAGTGTTCACACTATTAGTCATTAGAAAAATGCAAATTCAAACCACAAGGCAACGCCACTGCACACCCACTGGAACAGCTAAAACTGAAGAGACTGACAATCCTATTTTGGTGAGACTGAAGGATTTAGAGCTCTCTTACATTGCTGTTAGAATTGCAAGATCTTTCAGCCACTCTAGAATCAGTTAGGTGGTTTGTTATGAAGTAACTTCTGAAACTAAAAGTACCACACATTTATGACACATGAGTTTTTCTCTAAATATGTCTTTAAAAAAATAACTAAAACTGGAAGACCACAAAAGAGTTTGCTATGAATGTTTATAACAGTACTGTTAAACAGCTAAAGTTTATATTTGAAACAACATAAATACCTGTTTGTTGGCATTTATATGTAAATTAGCACATCAATGCCCCTAAAATCTTACTTAGAAATAATGAGGAAACTAGCAATGCAATTTTACCTAAAAAATGTTTTGATAATTAGGTAAGTTTGTGGTGAATACAGAGAGATTCATGGCTGCTTGGAATGGTTAAAATACATGACAGCTGAAGGAATCATCTCTAAATAAGATATTGATGTCATTCCCACTAATGTTCAGTGACCCTTATAGTAAGGGAAGCAGAAAAAAAAAAAATGTAAGAGCCAGATGATAGTGAGAAGACATAGAAAAGGCTACCTTTAGGACATGCCGCAGCTATTGTAACCATGATCTCATGGTAGCTATGTTTGTCTGTATTAGGCCTACACAAAACTGGGCCTGTCAAACCCAACCATGGATCAGGGAAGTGTTAATGAGTTCCGACCTTCCCTGGTGGAGCTATTGCTACTGAAAGTTTCTGGGAGAGGGGCAGCTGCTGTCTTCAGTTGTGTATCTAAATGATGATCTCACAAAACTCCAGTCCATAGCTCCAAGCCTGTGGCCACAGACAGACCTAGTTAAATTCAGTGGATCCTGAAACCAAACAAAAGATATGAATGAAGGAAAGGGCTAACAAGAGCAGGAGTATAGAAAAATAGAATGAGTCTTGAAAGAATTCACAAGACCCTTTGTTGAATCATCATTTAAAATACTGAACAGCAGAAAAGAAACACAAGCCATTCAGAGAAATAGGATAATCAGAAACATAAAATAATTTTGTCTTGGGATCTGGTTACTTCAGCTTATTCTTTTCCAAAGAAAGTGGATCTAACAATAAAGTCGGTGTCAGGAAGAGGGGTAAACAGAGAGGGAATGACAGGGTGACTCTAATGCCACTTAAACAAAACAAACATAACCTCACACACAGAATAAGCTACGAAGTACCATCACAGAAGCTGATGTCTTGATGCTAATCTTCAAATGTAGTCTCTGTCTCTCTGTATCATTGAGAAATTACTTTAATTCTCCATGCAGCATCATAGACTCATAGCCTCTCATCACACGGTTGTGATACTTAAGTGAACTGATACACAAAATCCATGCAGGAAGCCTGGGAGGTGATTTGTCCTAAATATATCCACATTATCATCATCACTAAAATAATCACTGTAGATATGATAAGCATAGTTCTAAGAAGCATCCTAAAATAATATTCTGGTAAGGCCAAGAAGACACTATTCTTTTGCATGAGGTTGACCATCAGCAAACTTACCGTACTTGGAGAGGATGCCATGCCTAGTGGTCCAAAGTTAAAGTCTCCTGTGAGCCAGTGGGATCCAGGAGCTGGATCCAGGGCCACAGACAAAAACACTGAGCTCATTCAATGAGACCTGGGTTTAGCAAGGCGACTGGTGATTCAGTGTAGATTGAACCCCAATGCATGATTAAGATTAGCTAAAAATGAATCCATAAATACATTCCTGTTGATCATAACTGCATCATACCATCTTAATACATTATAAATTGTAAGAGTGTAAAAACCCTAAAGAGGATCTAGAGCCAAATTTTCCATTTTTGCAGGAAAAAAAATGGCCTGAATAACCAAGGTCACATGAGCATTTTATGGCAGAGCCAGTACTCTGAGCCAGTGATTTTTTTTTTTTTTGTTATCATTTTTTTCATTATCTGACAATCTTTTCTTATAGAATATTTTATTAATTTTAAGGAATCCCTTTTAAACAATTGATTATTCCATTATGGACAGTCCCCAAATGTATGATAGTTTGACTTTTTTTTTTTTTAACTTTCTAAGCTGAATTCAATAAAAACTGTATTTTATCCCAAATGAAGCTTAAAGTACTAGGATTGAGTTACATCTAATTGAGTTGTTGGTCAATGGGGTGTCACAGGAATCCCCAAACAATCCAAGCTGTTGCCAAGCATATAGGTTGCTCACCACAAACTGACAGCCAAGTCTCATTGCTAAAGACAACACTTACACTACTGACTGAGTGAAGAAGTCGAGCTGGTTCCTACACAGAGCTATTATCCCTATGTTCCAGTGTCTTTGCGAGAGGAAAGTGCTCTGCACGCTACCAAAGGTGAAACATAAATGTCAATCCAGTCACAAACTCTCTGGTCTACAGTGGTGTCCTGCCTGCAAGATATATTAGGACAATGATGGCACAAAGCTTATGGAAGTAACTAACCAATGTCTGATTTGACTTAAGGGTCACTCCATGAGAAGGAACACATACCCAACACTGCTTGGGTGACTAAGAACCTGAGACTAGATAGCTTGGGAACCGAGGGGAAAAATCAAACACTACTGTTGTAAAAAGAAGAAAAAAAAAACATAGAAATAAAATGACTCTTAATGACATCCTGATATACTCATAGATTAGTGTCTTGTTCAACCATCATTAGAGATGGCCTCTAATGATGTCCCTCCCACAGTGGCAGATGAGAACAAATACAGACCCACAGCAATGTGCAGATGGTGAGAGACGTTGAAACACTCAGCCCAAAATGGGATGTCTCCACCAAATCCCTCCTCTCAGGACTCAGGGAATTTTTGGAAAAGGAGGTAGGAATAGTGTAAGAACCAGAAGGAATGAAAGACACCTAGAAAACGAGGCTCTCTAAATCAACGTGATCAAAACTCTTATGAACTTACAGAGAAGGAGATAGCATGCACATGGCCTGCATGGGTCTATACCAGGTCCTTTGCCTATATATTATGGCTTCTAGTTTAGTGTTTTCATGGGATTCCTCAGTGTGTCAATGAGTTGATCTCTGTTTCTTATGTCTTCTCTTAGCTCTTTTCTTTCTTTGTTTTGTCCTATTCTGACATATTAGTTTTTGTTTTGTCTTACTATATTTTATTGTATTATTATCCCATAGGAGCCTGTTTGAAAAACAACAACAACAACAAAAAAAAAAGAGTCTAATAATTTGGGAGGGAGATGGGGATGAATTTGGAGGCACAGAGAGAGGAAAAAAAAATAACAAGAAACATGTGAAAATTACTTTTAATAAAAGGAAAAATAAAGGAACTATAATCTGAATTCAAAATTTTGATCTTTTCCAAAGATAGCCACATATGTAAAATAATCTTCTCATGATATCATAGACATAGCTCTCAGTCAGCCTCATGGTATCAAGTGTGAAACCAACATTGGACTGTGCATGGCCATTAAGCTGTGGACCTGGGTGTATATGATGGTATGAATGAGAATGGCTTCCATAGGCTAATATATTTGAATGCTTAGTTCCCAGTTGGTAGAACTATTTGGAAAAGAATTAGAAGGTGCGACCTTTTGAAGGAGGTGTGGCCTTTTGAAAGTGGTATGAACTTTGGAAGGAGATGCATCAGTGGGGCTAGACTTTGAGGTTTTGAAAATCTAGACCATTCTCAGTGTCTCTCTTTCTCTCTCTGCCTAGTGTTTGTGTATCAGGTATAAGCTCTCAGCTAGTGTTCCGGTGCCATGTCTACCTATCTCCTACCATGCTTCCTAGCATGACGATCATGAGTGGATCTACTCCACTCTCTAGAACTGACATCCCCGGTTAAGTGCTTTCTCTTATAAGCTGCCTCAGTGATGGTGTCTCTTCAGAGACACAGAACAGTAACTAAGACAGTTTATTTAATCGATTCCAAACTTAGAGATTTTCAGTTCATAATTGGCTTTCTAAGACTTAAGTTTTAGTATGAATATCTGCTTAAATAGTTGATAACAATGACAAGACTAGAGAATTTTGCATAGACTTTGCTATGAGAGAAACTAGGATGCATTTTAAGGGATTGCTCATGAGATATGAAGCATCACTTGACTTAAAGTTTTCAGATTGTCCTTCCCTTTATGTTAAGAACAGCTGGATAAGAGTAGGGAGGCAATTAGGTAAGTATTGTACTAGGTTGAGGAAAAGACACCAGCAGAAGTCATGAAATCCTGAAAATGGCTTGATAATATGATGCAAATAGTCCAATATGATGTAAAATGTGAAGGGAAAAGAGAGCCATGGACCAGGAACATGTGGATCTTCATTCAAGAAATTCTACTTATATATAATGAAATTTCTCCTGCTGCAATCTATACTCAGACTTATTTGTCTTTCTCTACATGAAAAGAGGTTCATTGCTACCTATATACAATGCCCTCTTGTGAAACTGGCAGCAGCCAGAACTATTCCGTGCCCGAGGGAAATAAATGAACCCTGTACAGAATGGCTCCTGAGAAGAGGGTGTGTCTTTCACCATCGTTAGGGCAACTGGAAGTCACTAATACCATCCGGACAAATCTGCTGGAGTAGGGCCTGAACTTGTTCAGTGTCTACAGGCAACACTGAGGGCAGAACTCATCCAATGAAAGACTGCAGTCACGGAGTCAACGTTATCCCTTGCTCAGTTCTCTATAGACTCATGGCTGGATCTTAAAGGAGCATTATGAACAAAAACGATAAAATAGTGCTTTCTTCAAAACCTTCTAAGAGATAGGAATAAAAGCCAACACCAGCTTGATAGACTTTCATGGAAGGCAGCCCAGAAAGGAAGAGCTACTTTCCTTCACTTTGGCAGAGTGCACTACAGTTTTGGCATGTCAGGGAAGGAATGTCTCAGTAGCAGTAGCCTCCAGTGTTCACAGGGAACAGTATTCCCAGCAATGTGGGTGCTCGCTTCCACAATGGCTCCTAAGGGTGTATCAGGAGAACCCAGTGGGGTGGGGGCATACAAACAACAAAAGAAATGAAAGAGGTACAAGGACGAGTGGCTGGCCTCTTCATGAGTAAGTGCACATGAGACTCTCAGAAATGCTTATATAAGCTCGGTTCCTTTATTAGCAGACAAGCTAAGCAAGAAAGGTTTAAGGTGTCATTACATCAGCTTTCCGAGCTTTTAACTAATGATGACAGGATGGGTTTACACTGCAGTTATGGCACTATTTCAGATCACCATGCTTCATAACCAAATAGTCTGCATACTCTGAGGCTCACACCTGCCATGTCCGTTCAAAATTTCTTAAACTAGAATAGATCACCTACAAAATATTAAAGAGAATAAATAGAACACTGTTGCTTTGAAAATGATATTCGTCACACTTTTAAAAGTAAATGGTCTATATGTTTTTAAAAATCAAGCATTTTATAGAAGTAAGCGAAGAGTGACTCTCTGGGTGCCATCTGCCCTGGTACATATACTGAGAACAGCACTTTGAGTAACACTTCAATATGATGTTTACATCCTTTCCCTCCTAGAAGAAACAGGATTCTTCTTCAAATGCATCTCCTTTAAGAAACTAAGTTTTTGTGGATGTTTTAAGTCGTTTCACACTCCTGCATCACACAGAAGCAGCCAAGGTGACCCTGAGTGCATGTGTGCTGATTTTAATCAAACAGCAATTCTCAGGTCCTAAATCACAGTGTGACCTGGCCACCATGCCTCCCATTCCTAGACAGTGTCTCAATGTCTCTTCATTTGTTGGTTTGTATGTCTATCTTACCTGCTTCTCAAAAAAATACTCTAGTGTCCAAGGCTACTAATTTCAATTGGTGTGAGGGTAGTCTTTATATCATTGCCACAGCCATGGACAGTAAAAGAGGGCCCCTGGGGACATGGCAATAATTGCTGCTGCTGCTGCTGCTGCTGCTCCCCCAGCTTCCAACGGGCCAGCAGTTGAGGTCATTCTATAGAAGCCACATGATTATATTCCATCCAGTATGAGAGAAAGAGAGACACCAATATCTGGAGGAGTGGTGGGGTGCTGAGGACAGATGCAACTTCCTGAGATAGAATCAGTAGTGAAGACAGCATTTCTTTCATGCAATATTAAGAAGATAACTAAATAAGCATGGAATCTGTCGGGTCAAAAACTCTATGGAAAAAAAAATAATAAGGAATCTTGGGAACAGGCATCCACAGAAGTCCATAGCCTCCAGGAGAGAAAAGACAGGTTGAACCCCTCACAAGACATCTTGCAGAAATCACACTGGAACACCATAAAATACCCCTCTGTAAATACCCCTCTGCCTCCACACATAGCATGTGCACAAACACACACACACACCACACAGTTTGACAAGAGATTTTATCACCATAAAGTCTGGGTTACTTCATGTTCATTTAGACAGCTCTTTACATCTCAGATCTTACCAGATGTTCTGTTCCTGTGACTACCTTCCACTCTCCAATACCAGGGCTCTGTGTTGGGTATCAGTTATTCAGGAGCAGAAGAAAGTCAAAGCAAAGGACAATTTGCCAAGATGAGGAGACACCCTGGCAAACAACTTCGTGTCTCTTTCTAAAATAGCCTAATCATCTTGTTAACAGCCGTGCTGCTTCTAGTGACTTTCTATTCAGGACAGGACCGCTGCTCTGACTGGCTGAAGAGAGACACTAGTCAGCTCTGTGTTGCATGTGCCTCTCACCTTGAGTTAAAAAAAAAATAGTAAAAAGAATCCATACTTGCCAATTACTTTGGAGAGAAGAGAAGAGGGCAGGAGAGAGAAGAGAAAAAGAGAGGGAGATACACGGGGGGTTGGGGGAGAAGGATGGAAGGAGAGAGAAGGGAGAGAGAGGGAGAGGGAGACAGAGATTTAGATTTAGATTTAAATTTACCTTCCAATTAGTGAGAACTCGCCCACGACTCCCAGGCGGCGCATGGCACTCAGTAACCCTCGCACTGTCATGCCCTCGCAGAAGCAGACCACAACCCTGGCCTTGGGAAGCCGCTCCCGGAGCTTGCGCAGGAGCCGATCAAAGCTCTTCTCGCCAGCATTGCTGTAGATTTTGTCAGAGTGTGCGATGCAGAGACCTTCCTGGGCAGCCAGCTCTTTGAAAGCATCCATTCCACTCTCGCCGTAATTCCCTGTCCAGAAACAATCAACAGATGTTCAAGACCACAGTGTTAGCCACAGGCCTGCTAACTGGAATGGGGATTTGTTGGTCTGGGAGGCAGGGCAGGGAGGGGCGCAGAGGAGGGTGGCATTGCTAAACAATATATAACTGTGGCTGAGAGGAGACCTTGGTGGAATAGAAAGTATTCAGATGACAACATCCAACTCTGAAAGCCAACAGAAATTACATGAGCTAGGCTTCCACAATTGAAGACCTTTTGTGAAATAGATTGTTTCCCTATTTTATAGCCATGATTAATAATGCCTGTCCTATATTTTAACCACGTGGGAGAGCTGAGCTCCATTAGAATGTGGGGGTCAGCTGGCTTCATCTGGATTCCAAGACAAAACACAGACACTCAGATAAGAAGCCCTGCAAAATCTCCAAACCACGTACTCTACAGCTGCTTTATCAGCTGAAGATTTCAGATTTCAATAAGAACACAGAAGGAAAGTTAATAAATCTTTCCTTGTTGACACTTCTTCTGTCAGTCTTCCTGATGCAAGCCTTAAGTGTTAAGGACGAAGCCAACCCCTTCTCAAGGTCAATAGTTCCATCACCCCTATTCTAATGTGTCAACCAAAAGAAGAGAGTTCTCAGATTATGACCCACTTAAGTTACTATTTCATCCACTGAGCCAACAAATTACTTAATCTTCCATCCTCTCCTTTATATCTGTATTTTAATCAAATATTTTTGAGTTTCATTGGTATGTTAAAAGTCTGCACACATTTAATTTTTAAGCTTCATGAATTTGAGCATACATAGTATACACCATCTCAAAATTGTCTCTCGACAAAGTTTTTTGTTATTAGAGTTACTAACCACAACCTGTTGTCATAACTCCTGGTCTTTATTTTAACCAGCAACATGCCACATTCAGGGTCACATTCCCCACTAAAACCCTTTATATTCCTGGCTCTTGAGACACAGCACTCCCTAACCCTCTCACTATTAAAAGTCCACTCCTTGGTTCATTTATTTTACATCTCTGCTCACCCTCTGAATGTTGCTATGCTAGGAGTACCTCATGGGAAACTCTGTTCATTTACACTCCCACCCCAGGTGTGCCTTCAAGTACTATTTGAATGTGACTATTTAGTCGTATATCTGTATCTTCAGGCTGAAATGTCCTTCGGAATAAAAAAACTAGGACATTCATCTGCCTACCTGGTGTATCCATGTGTGGACTTCTAAGACAGCATATCCAGATACTGCCTTTTCCTTCCATATTTTGCAAGCATGTTTCTTTCAAGTCACTTTCTGTTAGAAGTTCCTGCCTCCCTGCACCAAGTTTCTGTGTTTTTCTCGCATACCAGATCCATTTCTATTGCCCAAAGCATTCTTAATCCAGTCTCTTTGCTCTACTTCCGTCTCTTCAATCCAAAACCATGTCTTAGGTCATGCTCCCTAAACAAAAAGCCTGAGATAAAGATTCCTGTTCAAGGAACTGATAGAGAGTCAGAGGAGCAGGGAAGCAGAGGAGACTAGGAACAAATGCTAACTAAGCAAGAAGCTTTTCACAGCTAATGGTTAGTTAGTTGCTGGCTGGTCCCAGAGGACGATGGAGAACCTCACCTCACAGGTTCAGCCTCACAGCTGAGCAAGGGAATTCTTGTCAGTCTGTCACTGAATGCAGTTACAGAAGTAGAGAGGTAATAGGTGACATTGAGAATATTCACGTTGTAACTGTTGAGGAAGAGATATATCAGAGCATCCGAGGGAAGGAATCTGAGAGGGCCACCAAGATCATCCTCCTCCGCAAGGCACTGTCGGCTCCTCCCACTGCCTTGGCTTCCTTACTTCCATTCCTGTTCTCAGCAGTTCACTTCACACCTAGTGCTCTGTTAAGGTGTGAATCACACTGCACTGCTCCTTTACAGAACGCTCCAATTTCTGTTGAACGTGCTTGGAATGAAAATCAAACCTCACCTGGACTACGAGGCTGGCCCCAGGCTGATCTCTTGATCTTCTGCTCTGTCTCTTCCTTCCTTTCCTCGCTTACCTTCCTTAACACCATGGCCACCTTTGATTTCTTAGAACACCCCATTTCTGCACTAGCCTGTTTCTAGCATCTGAACAGCCGTTCTTCCAGCAGATAATCTTGTCAACCATATTTCAATATTCATTCCATGTCACCTGAAAAGCCCCTTCTAATTAGCATAAATCAATCGCTCAGTAAACCTTAGTCATGCTCACCACTTTACTCCCAATACCTATATCTGATATTTTTGCTTATTTTTATTTTCTCAAGAGCATACGTTTCATGAGAATATCTCCATATGACTTGTTATGTGATGTGTCTTTAGTACTTAGAATAGTTTTATATACTTGAATTCACTACTGTGAATTTCACTAAAGAGCATTTGTTATGACAGGCCAATTGAGAAATGTACAGAGATATAAACAAGTAATTTAAAATAAACAGTCAGTGGGTAGCAAGTTTACAAAAAAAAAATCACTGGATCTTATCAACAAGCAAAATGGTGCAATTAAAATAGGCAAATTTTTTGGATCTATCAAAAAGCCAGGATTTCATTGATAATATTTAATATTGTCAGGTATGGTGATGTATGCCTTTCATTCTAGCACTCAGAAGGCAGAGATAGGAGGATCTCAGTGAGTTTAAGTACAACCTGTTATACATAGCAAGTTTCAGGACAACCAGGGCTATAGAATCTCCTAAAAAAGCTACAACAAAATGTATAACTATTAATAATAATTAATAATATTAATTAATATTTATTATTATTACCATATTCAGTATTACCAATGCATATATGCATTCAGTCTAGGAGAATGTGACTAAAAATATATTCAAGCTGGACAGTAGTGGCCCACAATTTTAATCCCAGCAGAAGCAGGTGGATCTCTGAGTTCTAGGCCCTCCTTTCTATAGATTGAGTTCCAGGAAAACCAGGACTACACATGGAAACCTTGAAACCCTTTATCAAAAAACAAGCAAGCAAACAAACAAATATGTTTGTACATATATATATAATAAGAAAATTTAACCATATTTTAAAACAAAAATAGGGTTGGGTAAACACAGTAATTATTACTCAAACAATTATGAAATAATTTATTCCAGAACGGTCTTGTAACTTGAATTTTAACAACTATGAAAGTCTCATAAGCCCTGATTTCCCTGTATGATTAGGAAAAAAAGCTTTGTTGTGTCCTTTTTCATAAAATTTTGGGATCAAATTATATGTTTGCCCTTTGACAACTGAAATATCCTATCTCACCCAGTCTAAGGGAGTCCAAATGGAAGAATTTAACATATCATGAGAGCCCCATGTCCCTGGACTATGGAAACATGTCACAGCAAAGCAAGAAGCACAGGATGATTATGAGAGAGAAAGATGACAAACTCATTACTCATCTGAAAGAGAGTGTACAAGGAAGTGAGATGCCTCTCTCTGTCTCCCTCCTCCCGCCTCTTCTCAGTAATACAGGTTATGGAATACACAAGGCACTATGAATAGATTGCAAAAGCCACTATCAGTCTTCAGGAGATGGCATTACAGGACAGACAACCTCACTGCTGAGATGCCAACTCTTGGGCTTCAATCCCCAAAATTACTATAGTCCTTCATCAAAACACATACGAGTCAAGTGACCAACAGTGTTCTTTGTATGAGAATAAGAAAAATCTTTGTGTTTTAAATCTAGTAATGGGCATACTTAGTTCAAATAGACTGAGATACCAAGCAGTGAAAAGTGAAACTTCTTAACAGGTATGAAGCCTGCTTATGGAAGAACTGAATGCTTGTTGTGGTGGTTTAAATAAGATGGCTCTCATAGGTCCCAATATTTTGAATGTGTCATCAGGGAGTGAAACTCTTTGATGGGATTAGAAGGATTAGAAGGTATGACCTAGAAAAAGTGTGTCATTTCATTGGGAGTGGACTTTGAAGTTTCAAAAGCCCATGCCAGGTCCAAGACATTGTTCTCCTCCCCCCTCTCTTTCTCTCTCTCTCTCTCTGCTTATAAATCAGGATAGAGTTTCCCCACTATGATGGTAATGGACTAAGCCTCTGAACTAAGCAAACTGCCAATTAAATGCTTTCTTTTATAAGAGTTACCTTAGCCATGCTGTCTTCATTGAAATGGAACAGTGACTAAGAGAGTTGGTAACCTGTATTGACACATAGGCTCTTTATACTGTTCTAGATAGATAGATAGATAGCTATCTCTATCTATACAATTTATGTGTGTGTTTTCATAATTGAATATAATATCTGTGTGGGTTAATACATTCTGTAGGGAGCTTGTTCCATTTTTTTTATTTATATAATCTTGTTTAGACCAGCATTTTTTTTGTTTGTTTTGCTGAGATGAGATCTCACTATGTGGCATAGAAACACAATGTAGCCAAGACTGGTTGAAATTCACAGACATCCTCATATCTCTGCCCCTCCCTAGTTTAGAAATTAAAAGTGGCATCACATGATTTGAACAATTATGTATTGCTGTGCTTAAATTGGCTGTTTCTCTCACAAGGTCTAGAAGTCCCCAAACTTGCATACAAATTTATATAAATACAGCAGCAAATTTTTCTTCTACAAATCTTTATAGTTTAAAAATTGCACTCATAAAACATTATCTTATTGGTCTCTCAAGAACCCAACCATATCCGTTAGCCTATTGAGGACTGGATGCAAATGGCATGAAAAGGGCGAAGAACAATCACTTAAATTGTGTTACTTTCAATTACAATCATCTGAAACAGTGTGAGAAGAACAAGTTCAAGCATGAAATGCAGATGCCAACGATGAAAGTGAGGAAAGTGCATAAAGTATGCAGTACTTACTCTCAGTCTTAAAATACAAGCACAGTTTTTATACAAGGGAAAATAGGTGAGCTACATTCTTGACCTGAGGCTGGGCCTTGAACACTGCCTGACTAAAAATAAAGCTACTCAGCCAGGGACTCTCCCCTCTGTCTCCTCTGCCCTCTGCCCTCTGCCCTCTGCCCTCTGTCCTCTGCCCTCTGCCCTCTCCCCTCTCCCCTCTGCCCTCTGCCCTCTCCACTCTGCCTCTCTGCCCCCTCTGCCTCCATTATACCACCATCCTGCCCTCCGGCCTCTGCTTCCCTTTCTATTATTGACAAATTTATTTAGATACTTCTCTGGATTCAGTCCTAGAGAAAAGCTGTGAATATGTGAAAATATTTTATACTGAAACAGGTAAAAAGTAAAAATGCCGTGATTTTGAATACTTGGGCTAGTAAAAGCTGTGTGTTTTATTTTCATTCTATTACTAAATATTTTATTGAACTTCTAACTTAAAGATGCCTGTGTTCTACCCTTTAAAGGTTGCCACAAATGATCATACACTAGTTTATCCTTCCATCTGATATGTATTTGCTGCTTCTTGTACAGGTAAACATTAATTTATCCACCAAAGCAAACCCATGTAAGCTACATGCCCCCTTTCACCAAGGCAGACTCAGAAGCTCAAGCATATTAGGTACTATTCCCAGGGCAACCCATTGGTTCATCTAAGCTTTAACACTTGAGCACTTCTTGCTTATAACTACCATGGTATGTGAACACACAATTGGCTATGGAAGCACAGCACAGGTGCACAAAATAAAGCACTAAGCTGCATGTGCTGTGCTAAAAAAATACAAAGAAACCTACCACAGTAAGAGATTTGAGGATAAATGAGCAGTGATAACTACAAAAACTCTTGGAAACAGTAGTGAGGAAACTGGCCCTATAAAAACATAGCCTAAGGGCTGCCATTCAAAGGGAATGGAAGTGTATGTGAAGCCACAGGAGGTATATCTAGAGCCAGTGAGGAGTCACCATAGAGCAGACGGTTCATGAGAGTTTAGAGAATGACATCCTGTGACGCTTTCTGGTGAGGCATCTGGCATAAGATTACAGCACAAGAATGTGCTATATGGTGTTGCAACATGACAGATTTTATGACAGACTTTGTTCCTGTTATAATATTGTCTAAAACCTAGAGAGTAAGAGGCAAGGGGAAGAGTAGTTCATGAAATAGAGAATTTATGTGAGAACATCCTAATGTCTATATCAGCTATGTGACAAAAGAGTTACAGACTAAAACAAGGCATACTATAAACTAAGTATCCAATCAGCAGATAACAACAGTATGGGGCAGGGCACAGGACTCACTGAGAAATCCCTAAATCTCTATTGTTGAAGAACTAAAGAATTGAAAGCAGTATGAGTGAACATTAGTAAAAATATTGACAATAAACATAAACATTGGAACTATGAAAAGAAGGGAAAACCAATGGCGACATCTAATTTTGGATTTCCTAAAGTATATATAATTTTTTAAGCAGTCAGATATGATAATATTGTGTGCCAATATCTTTAATGTTGTCCTTGTATAGATGAGATTTTTCCACTTCTACCATTTTAACATACTTTTCTTGTTAGTCAAATATTATTACTGTTGAAAGGCTGCCATTGGGGGCTGGGGAGATGGCTCAGAGTTAGAGCATTTGTTTGGCAACCATGAGCACTAGATTTCTGATCCTTAGAACTTTTGTAAATGTTAGGAAAACAAGAAAGCCACTATTTTCAGCCTCAGAAGGTGATACAGGGTATCCTCAGAGAGAGTTGGGCAATAAGACTACTCATATAGGCAAGATCTGGGTTTGATTGGGAGACCTCAATGAGTAAGGCAAGAGTGGTGGGGATGATTTCCAACATCAATCTCAGGTCTCCACATGCATGCACATATGTGTGTATGAACACACACACATACAGAGAGAGAGACAGAGAGAGAGACAGAGAGACAGAGAAATGATAAAATTAAATGATGTGATTTGACCTTCTTAAACTTTGGTCAATCATATTCACAATTGTTTATTTGCACATCTATCAATTCTTCGAGGCAAACATGAAACTATATCTTTTACATCTTAAAAAAGGAAAGCTTCAATTATTAAAGTAACACTAGTCTTATGTCCTAGACATCCTTGCTTCATGCAGCCATGAGGTCACATGAGTATGCCTGCCTTTCTAGTCTAGTCTGAGCATACAGTTCCAGACCAGTCTTCATCAGTGGAAAGCTTCTTCAGACATACTAGGTGAATATGATACTGTCTTATATTTAAATGAACTATAACAAAAACTTGACTTCACAGCACATTCTAGAAATCCACTGTTGAACATCCATCACTATCAGGAAATTCTTCCTCTTAGCCTAAATTTCCTACAATAAAAATTCAAACTCCTTTTGTCTTCATTCTCTATCAAGACAGGCGGGTATTAGTTGGGTAGATATGGATAGACAGGCCCTCTAAAAGTTACAATTCAGCTTTGTTGTCCTCCAGTAGAAAAATTACCTCGGTTACGTCAACCTTTCCCTGGACCTTGAAATTTGTTTGGTTCTCTAACAAATATGATGGTTCCTTTGCTTCCACCCAACACCTGCTGAGTCCTCCTTACATTAGCATCCTGGGTCTGGTCATCAGTGAATGAGTCATGCAGTGCCTTGGACTTTCAGGTGGCAGCATGTAGAGAGACTGATTCTCAAGGTCATTAAAGGAACTGCTGTGAGCTCTTACCAGTTATATCCAAGCACCTGTTTTGGAAAGGCAAGGAGAGCATCACAGAGACTTATCACAGGGTGGCTGCCTTCTTTATGGAATAGGACCAAGAACACATGACCCTTGCCTTTGTGCTTCTCTGTGTACTCACTGTGTCTTAGCTCTGAGTAGTAGAAAGGATGAGTCTGGGAACAAATCAACCTGTTTCAATCCTGTTTACTGGCATTAGGTAATCTTTAAGAATGTTTTCTTAGAAGTGCTGGGTGCCTCTTGAGTAAAATGGAGGTTATGTGTTGACAAGCCTTCCTGAAAATATTATTCTGTGGTAACAAAAGTAAAGTTCTAGAACACAGGAAAATGCAGGGGACGTTGGGGAGATGGTTCAGCACTTACAAGCACACAATATCCTGTTCTTGTGAAGGACATGAATTCTGTTCCCAGCACCCACTTCAGTCAGCTCTCCTGTAACTCCAGCTTCAGGGGCCCCAGCATATTCTACTGACTCCACAGGTACCTGCACTCATGCATATGTACCCACATACAGACGCATACATACACATAACTAAAAATGTAAGTCTCTTTCATAAAAGAAGAAAGAAAAATGCAAGTTTCACTCTCTATGTCTCTCTATAGCTGTCGAATCTGAAAGTATGGTATAGCATTCGTAATGATCCAAGAGTTTCAAAATCTTTGATGTCTGTTATCCTGTTTATAAAACCTGAGTTCATGGTTGTTTCTAACTGCACAAATTGGCTTTGCACACATGGGTTCCTGTGCCAGGTTGCCTCTTGATGCTTTCCCTACCATATTTCAATCACCTTGTCTCTAGCATTTTGCCACCTTTGATGTTTGCATTTCAGAAACGCATTTAAATTCTGTCTAACAGCAAGTCTATCGCTGAATCTTCAAGTGACTTTGAGAAGCCAACGGGGCTTACTTTGCATGTCAGAATCTGACACAGAGGCCCCGATGTGTTGCTTCTATAACATTAGGTGATTGGGAAAAAGAAGTTAACAGAGAGCAAAATGTAAGAAGGATGAAAATACTAAAGAATCGTTTCTGTTGTGGGAGGGAAGATGTTTCCATGGGCAGCTTTTTATCGACAGCTGTCTGTTTTCCTGACATCTATGGTGTCCATAAAGAGCCAAAATTGGTAATACCTCATGCAGCAGCAGTTTCTACAAACATGCTCTAGACACATACTTCTACACACACACACACACACACACACACATAGAGACACACAACGAATATATAAAACTGTTTAATAATCCTTAGCATTGACAGAAGTTCATGCCATGGTAAGTAAACTATTCCTACTCTTTAATTGAAGTTTTATACCAATGCTCTACATCATGGGAATTATATCTTCATATCCTTTGGCTTGGAAAATAATCTCATTATCGACAAAGTTACTAAAATCTTTATCACAGCAAACAGTTGAAATTAATAATAAACAAAAGCAAATTAAAAGGCTGTCTACGATAGGAGACTGGTTAAATAAGCATTGTGGGCATCAAAATAATATCTACAAATCATATCTAGGGTACTGCAGAATTGTACTAACAGGGAAATTATTTATCCAATATAGTTAAATTGTAAAAAACAGCTAAAATATTTTGTGCAATGCAAAGCTCCTTAGAAGTCTCAGTACATACTGAAAGATTGAAGAATACATAAAACATCAGCTAGATTTCTTTGGATGATAGGATTTTACATAATTATATGTAGGAGGAGCTAAGCTGGGAGGAGTTAGGAGAGGAAGAGGAAGAGGAGGAGTAAGGAGATGAGAGAGGAGAATGAGAGAGAGAGGGAGAGGAGATGGAGGCAGATGTTCACGTGTCTGTAGCAGTCAAAGGTAGTTGGTATATTTAGGTTGGGTATTGAGTTATACTTCCAATTGTATGGAGGTATCTTGTTACTGATCATTATCAAATATATAAGCCTTTGATTAATCTTTAAGCATTAGAGTCTCATCTTTCTACTGAGCCCACGTGGATGGTGAGATGGCCTGAGCAATGCCCAGCCTTGCAGAGACAGCGTGGGAAATTGAGCCATCTCCCATGCTGACGTCTCGTGGGTGGCAGGGCTGGTGTTTCTAGTTAGCCATTTCTAGCTGTAGCAAGCATGTGGTCTCTGGCCGAGAAACATGGCAGCTGGGCTAGGCAGAGCCTCTGCAACTTAGATAGTCTGTTTGACCAGAGGCAGTTTTAAACAATTGCTACAACAATTATATTTTATCTATGTTTTACAATTTATAATAATTGCAGATTATGTCATTAAGAAAATGACGTCTAAATTGCAATGTACAGAAGTGGAAACTGAAGACTGTGTCTAGCCCAGCACAGCTACTACGGGGTATTATGAGATATTTTGTAGAAGAGAAATTAACCACTTATTATGCCTGGGTAGCAAATTTTATTCTTAAAGGATATGTAACTAATATTATTCCTACCTTTAAAGAAAGTTAGCTTTAGGCTATATGGTACTTCTTGTTTTATCTACACACTTGGATTAAATTAGCAATTTTTTTGTTTGAAATCATGGTTTATCTTCTCTATTTTTGTAAAGCTATCTGTCTGTCTATCTATCTATCTATCTATCTATCTATCTATCTACCTATCTATCTACCTACATACCTACCTATATATCTACCTACCTACATATTTACCTACCTATCTCCCTAACTATCTACCTACCTACCAACCTACCTACCTACTTACCTACCTATCATCTCTCCATTTCTCTTTCTGTCTCTGCCATTTTAATGTTTATCTTTGTTGTTTGGATCTATCTCCATCTCTGTAAATTCCCTATGTCTAGGTTGCTTGCCTGACTATGTTCCCTATATGGCTTTTCTATACAGGTAAGTAATTTCTTGAGACCAAGTTGCTTGTTTCAGTAAAGTTAACTAACTTCTCCTTGGATTAAATCAGCATGCATACTGATTTAAATATCATCATGTCTAGATTTAAAAAAAAATTTCTTCTTGAGGGAATAATTAATATTATTGAGACTACCCTTAAGAAAAGTTACCCATATCTGGAACCAGGAATGATGCTCTGTAACCCATTCAAAATATCTGAAGGAGGTTCAGGGTTCAAGAGTTAGGAGCCATCCCAAGTGTCATGACAAATATCATTGGACTAGTGTTACTTTTGAAATTCACAATGATTGTCACTATAATTAGAAAAAAGTTTAAAGACACCTGTAGGATATTTGGCATAATCCTCTCTGGGTGTGTTAACTTTGCATAATGAGATTATGAATTTAAAGAATGCTGCTATGTTGACCTTTGATGCTACAGATAATGCCAATAAAATTATCCATGGCCGGAGCTCAGTATTTGCATTTTGGTCAAACCTCAGGAATGACATATATAGCTTGATCAGGCTAGCCCTTCTTGTCCTGGGAATACTTTTATTCCTGCCCATCATGTTAAACCTTATCTTTAACAAAATCAACATGTTGGGAGCCAAAGTACACAGCTTGAACCTGAAAATGAACCCCAGACAGAGTTATTAAATTAACAGGCTGGCAAGTCAAGGACGGGTAAGATTCTTCACAGAGCCTTACCAATCTAAGACATAAGTGCATTGCTTTTGATAATGCATATTCCATGACCGGTAAGGAAGGCATTCTTGTCAGAATGACCTAAGACAGGCTCAGTCTTGTTAACGAAATAAAAAAGAGGGAGAGGTGGAGAGCCTTTGGGGCTCCTTGGAAAGAATTTGACATGGGCCAAGGACAAGGAAATGGGCTGCGTGGAAGGAATATGACATTGGCCAAGGACAAGGAAGTAGGCTTCAAGCAGGAATATGACATTAGACTAGAACAAAGAAATAATTTCAGGTAGGAATCTAAATATTAGGCTAAAACAGAGTAATTTCAGACAGGAATCTAAATTTTAGGCTAGAACAAGGAAGTAGGCTTCAGACATGAAAATGACCTTGGGCTAGGATAGGGAAATAGGTTCAGATACTTTGGTCATCCTGATAAGCTCTTAGAAACAGTGATCACGAAAGTGAGTGTTCACGTAATTGGGTTTAATGTCTTGCTTTTTCTTTGACTATTTGTGTTTACTGTCTTACTTGTTCCTCAACTATTTGCATCTATTATATTGCTAGATCCTCAACCTAGAACTGACCTTAATACATGTATGTAATCTAAATGGTATAAAAGCATAAAGGAAGAGGGGGTATAGGATAGGGGGCTCTAGGGAGGGATTCTAGGGGTTTACAATACATCTGTATTGTAAATAAATAAAATATCCAATAAAAAGAAAAGGAAAAAAAGAAAAAAATAGAAAGAAAAGTTACCCATAGCCTACTTTCTGCCATATTTGATTTGAATTAGCCGACTTCCTGATTGAAATCACAATAAGCTTATTAAGATGAATTGAGGGTGTGGGGGCACTGAGATATGTTAATTGCATCAAGAAAACCAGGCCCTAAGTCTTAGCAGATACAGCAGACCAAGAAAGGGGCATAATTCTCCTCACCAGGACCCTAAAACATGCTGAATTACTAGGGCTGGAATGGACATCCCTGCCTCACTAACTTGGTATCCAACAACCAGAGTATATGTCAAGGACTGAACTCTTGACTGTCTCTGTGGCTTATGTTGGACATGAAGCCAGTATTGACATGAACTAAGCAACTGCCTATGCTTGGTCCATCGGATCACTTACCTAACTGAACCTATCCCTGCTATTTCTGCTGTAGAGCCAAGCCTTTTTGTCTCTGCAACTGGGTACATCTTTGCTCTTGATCCTGATCTTAAAACAGTAGCTTGTTCCCAGGCACTGATTTGAGTTTCTTGTCTTATCAACATGGATTCCATTTGTATTTCTATCATCCGATTTCTGAAACCTCCAGAACTCTGCAATAGCCCCTTTAACTTGTATTCATTCTGTAATTCATGTCTGTACAGATAGACAGACATATGAGAGAGAGAGAGAGAAGAGAGAGAGAGAGAAAAGAGAGAGAGAGAGAAAACAGAGAGAGATTGTATGCTATGCGCTGTGTGGTATGAGAGCCGATACTATTAAGTAAGATTGGAATAAGATTAGAATAAGTAAGAACCTGAATTGGCCTCATCCAGATTACCTAAATGGGATTATCTAACAAATTGCTGCCACTGAAGCCTCTGCCCACCTTGTAAATGCATTGTTATTCAATAAATTCCGGCACTGTAGAAAGACACAAAGGAGTTTGTCTGTTTCTAGCATGGCAAGCTGAGGACAGGCAGTATTTTTGATGCTGAAATAATGGTAAATAAAAGTTGCTTTAAAAGTTTCTGTCTGAACACAGTCTCACTGAAGTTAAAAAGAAATCAAAGCATAGGCTGGTCCAGAAGGGTAAGTAATTTGCTAATTAAAAAACAGGGGGAATTTTATGAAAATATGTTTTCATTGTCTTCTTTGTTTTTACTACAACTCTGTTGCCTCATCTAGTCACAAGCCTCAAGAGGACCCTGAGGCCAAGGGACGTAAAGCAGCCAGTCCAAATTTATCATCCAAGAATTTGAATGCTGGGAGTGTAACCCTGAAGACTGTGGCTCCAAGTTTCCCATCCTTTTCTTTTGTGTGAGTGCACAAATGTGTACGTTGTGAGTACCCATGTATGTATGTGTGCGTGCATGTGCATGAGCGTGTGTGTGTGTGTTGGTCTGTTTCAGACTCTAGTAGCTTCAAATACAGTATCTAGGCTCGAATTCGTCCTTACCAAAAGCTATCTAATTCTGTCTGCAGTCAACTATACAATCAAGGATACCTACCCACCCAGATTCTGGCAGCCAGAGGAGCAACGGGACCAGTTCCAGAGGGTGATATTTGAGCAGAGTGAGGCATCTAGGGACCTTTTGCAAGAATGTGAAGCAGGCATGTAACTTAAGCCTGGACAAAGCCTTCCCTCACAAGCAGTAGACAGACCAGTGCACAGACATGGGGAAAACACTAGGCTGCAAACCAGCCCTGTAAGTCTTATTGGTAGATGTCTTATTGCATGGGAAAGCTAAATCATTATCTAACAAGAGTCACCAGGAGGCTGGTTTTTTGTTATTTGCAAGTGAACTCCTTCTTGACACCGTTTCTGAACTGATTTCTTATGTTTCCCCACATAACCCTAGGCCTCCTGAAAATCAACTGTAAGGTAAGATCAGAAGGGTGGGGCCGTGATCTGACAAGATCATTGTACATTTCAGAAAAGACACCTAAGAGGTCAGAAATATTCCCCTCTCTCCGTCTGTCTTTCTCTCTCTCTTGTGTGTGTGTGTGTGTGTGTGTGTGTCTTTGTCTCTCTGTATCTTTCTGTCTCTCGCTCTGTCTCTCTGTCTCTGTGTCTCTTATAGTTCTGTCTCTTTATCTGTGTGTGTCTGTGTGTGTATCTGTCTTTGTCTCTGCATCTCTCTATGTCTCTATCTCTCTGTCTCTCTCTGTCTCTCTGTCTCTTTCCTTTCTGTCTGTCTCTCTCTGTGTGTCTCTGTGTCTCTGTCTCTGTCTCTGTCTCTGTCTCTCTCTCTGTCTCTCTCTCTGTCTCTCTCTCTCTCTCTGTGTGTGTGTGTGTGTGTGTGTGTGTGTGTGTGTGTAAGCTGGGAAATACAAGCCAAAGAAAATGATCTAATCAGTCACCAGATCGCTCAGGACTAGATCTTTGACTTTGCTTTACTTTGCTTTTTTCCAGCATCAATAACTGAGAAAAATTTATTTTTTGTGTTTTGTTATATGAGCTTACAACATGCACGCTTAATATTATTCGACTGTTCCTCTGTATTTACAGGCTCTGTGTTCATGTGTTCCATCAATATTAGATAGAAACATTGGGGGTTGGGGGTATTGCTCAAATTGCCAAAAAGTAAAATTCAAATTACCATATACCTGAGCCAATGCTAAATCCTCATGCATGAAGAGGTTCCCAGGAACACCAGCTTCCCTGGGTCTGCCTTCAGCACTCACGAATGCAACATTTGTTCTGTGTCTCACTTGCTCATTCCATATGCCACTTCCCCTCTTAACTAATGTGAAAATTTGGCTCTTAAAACTCAATTCAACCCCAAAATAGGACTCTAAAGAATCAATTTGATGACCAATGCAATCCTTCAGTGTCTAACAGGGAGTATAAAGTGTTAGCTTCAAGAAAACAAGCCCTGTGCCTTGAAGCATGACTTGAAAATGTTTGAGTGTGTTGCACATGCCATGACCTTTTCTTGCCTAGGTTCCTTAAACCGTGGGGCATAGCAATTTGCATAGCAATTATATCACAGTAGATATTACAAGGTAAATCCATTGCTTGTTTTACTTATGTTTGTGTCTACAGACAGTGTTTTGTCGCACAGTACAGGTCAGTCTTGAATTTGTGATCCACCTGCCTTAGCCCTGAGTGTAGATATGTATATGAAAACATACTGGAGGATGCACATCAGTTATGAGCACACACAAGGTAAGTAGAGTCTGAGGGATTCCCTGCAGACACTGTGGAATGACTATACATGACATCTCACAGGAAAGTACCCAGAAGCAAGCCAAAAGTAGCTAATGCTTCTAACTAGCTGTATCCTTGAGCCATTTGTTATTTGATCTTCTTGGCTTACATCAAAATGTGAGGTTCATACTAGGAGATCCTTCAGGTTCCTTATAGCATAACATTTGGTGATTCTAGAACAATATGAATCAGCACTCTTTCATAATCTCGAGCTTCGTGTCAAAACATTTTTCATATTCTCAGCTCTCAGAGTAGACATCTGCTTAACAGATTTTTCTCCCAACAGCTTTCTCCCTTCCCGATCTGATTTCTCTTACAAGTGTATTATTGTAGAAGAGAAAGCACTTGCTATGGAACCATTTAAAATCTATCTTGCCTGCAGACACATTTTCCACCAATACTTACTTTCAAGTCTACAGGCACTGGGAGGCAGGGAGAAGACACAACCCTCCAAAACAGCTGAGACATGAGAACACAAGGCAGTGGACAGCCCAAGGTCATGAGGTGAGCCTGAGCTAACAGTGAGACAGACTGGCCCTCATCACGGGTCTGCTGCTCAGGAGCCAGCTGCTCCTTTACTTGTCTAAATATCTACTTTTAGCCACTATTTGCTCAATGGAATTAGCCCTGTTCTGTTACTAATTTCTTGTGTTCATTTTATATAACCTCACTTTTTTGTGTCTTCTACATCATCAGTGAAAAATGCTGCTTCATCAAATACATTCAACCTTTGGTCAAAGGGAAATTAAGTTCTGAAGTGAATATTACTTTTAATTCAAAGGACATAGCCACTGTCATGGTAAATGTAGTGAATGAAGAAGCCAGTGGAGTCCTGTGAGACCTAATCAGGGATTAGATCTGCCTCACAGCGACGCTGACATTCTGCTAATTACTGGCTGCTGGGCTCCACTCACCTAGACTGCACAGGGACAGGAGGGAGGGGAGGGCTAGAGAAGGTATCATGGATAATCTTAAGTCTGTGCTCTGGGTCTAAAAAGTCTAGCCTGGTTTGTGTATCCTGCCCTGTGTTACAGAGCCTTAGACTGACTTAGTTTCATCTTCTATTTTATACTAGGCTGAGGAGATTCTCCCATGACTTCTCCCATTCTCTTAGATTAAATAGTGTCTAAGAGAAAGGACTGTGTCAGGAGGGGTCATATACTAAAATGGTGAGAAACAGGCACTTGCCTGCTTAGTGCCTGTGGGATTTGGAGCAAGTCAGTTTCTTTTCTCTGAACATTGGTTCCCTTATCTTGAAATGGCAATCAATAAAGTAACCACCCTCTAAGAGTTATTATAAGAATTTGGTGATTTTAATGTATCCAAATAGTAACATTTGCATTCATCAAAAATTAGCATTCGCATACACTCGTAGAATCTGCAAGTATATTATTCAATATAAGTAACATACAAAAGCTTGGTATTATTTATTTATATTACATCTTAAACTGCAGTACAGAATCCCTCTCATGTATGGATAAAATTGAAGCACACACTAAATAAGAGAGATGGCCTGAGGACTCGGTTTCTTGAGTCCACAGTCTTAGTCAGAAAGCTTCACAGGGCCAGAATGGGCTTGGGTGAGTCAGATGGGTCAGAGAAAGGAGGAGTGATGGGCTTATCTGCAAGTAGCAGTGAGCACAGCAGAGTGAGGGAAGTGCCAAGAACCCAACCAAGGAAATGTCACTGGGCATCTGATCTGTTCCTCTGGCCAAGGCATTTGGAACAAGACTTAAGATGCTGCTGCTGGATTTGCTGGCAAATGCCCACTTCAGGCAAGACGCCTCTTTTACCTCTATCTGAAATGCTACCACTAATAAGACATTACTTTTCCTTTTCTTCTAAAAAGAAAGTGGTCCTGGAGAGGAAACACATTAACCTCTGACCCTCTAATAGGATTTGGTTTCCTGAGACTTTCTGAAAGCAGCAGACTGCTGAAGACATCAGAAGACCCTGGAGATGAGGTTGAGAGAGTCCTACATTAAAGGCAAATTTATCGTGTCCGCAGCACAGATGAGTCCTGGGACCTTTCCCTTGATTATCCTTAGATTATTTACAAATAACCTCTGATGGCTAATGGTCCATTAAGTCTGTTGTTTTACATCTTCACACCTCATTTGAGTAACAAGGACTCCCAACCGAGAAGGAGCTGGTCATGGAAGACTAGTACTTTCCATGAGAACACAAGAGACAGATATGTAAATAAATGAGATTTTAAAAAGAAGTGATCTCAGAAAACTTAGAGTGGAACCCATTGTCCACAGTTTCTTCTCTTAGTTTTCATCACTGTGACAAAAATACCAGCAAAAACAACTTAAGGGAGGAAGGAGTCATTTCGGCCCACATGTTCAAAGATTCCAGTCTATGATCAGTTGACCCCATTGCCTCTGGATGTGTGAGGAGTGTAGAGCATCATGGGAGGAAACATGTGGTAAACAAAATAGCTCATCTCAAGGCAGCCAGGAAACAAGAAAGGAAAGAGAAACAGAGACAGAGATAGGGAGACAGAGAGACAGAAAGAGAGAAAGAGGTATGTATGTATGTATGGGGAAATCTATGACAAGATATAGACTAAAGATGACACACAAACCAACATGGCAAGAGCCATGTACTAGATATGATCAAAGATTCTTGAAAAGGCCTCTGAGGGAATAACATGTACACAAGGTGAGGGAATGCATGTTAGAGAAGGGAGCATCTGAAACTAATAAGAAGGATAGAAACCATTCACCCAAGGAAGACATATGCATGCTTTTGGGGTTTTTATTTGTTTTATTGTCTGAAGTTTGCTTCAAACTCACCACATAGCTGAGTATGACCTTGATCTTCTGGTTGTCTAGCTTCCACATCCTGAGTGCTATGGATTACAGGAGCATACCACCACACCCAGGTTATATTGTGCTGGGGGTGAACACAGGGCCTTGCCCATGTTAAATGAGTGCTCTATCAATTAAGTTATATCCTTGGCCTGCATTTGTGGCTTGAAAAGATCCAAGTATTTGATTGTAAAGGATCATAAAGTAAGGGCATCAAAACTATATTTTTAGTACAAGTCTGCACCCTGGACTTGGTTTAAAATGGGAGGAGTTACTGACATTTTCAATTAAAAGTAAAACAAGAGAAAATAATAATAATGATAATAATAATACACTGAGGATATACATATATAATGCATGTATATAATACATGCAAAAGTTGTCCTCAGTAGAATTTAATGTAGATTAATGTTATTTGCCTATTAATGATGAAACCACTTTCTTATGCTTACTTTCCTATAACTTCACTGGATAGGTTACCCATTCAACAAGAATCTACCTGTTAATAGTCCTTTCATGAAAACTGAAGCTTCCCTGTGACCTCTCCACTCCAGCCTTTTCCTCTCCAGTTTATTTCAAACCAGATATTGCTTACCATAAATATAACTGGAGCAGCTCACTTCTCAATTCTCTTCAATGTCTCCCTAACAATGTGAAGCCTTTCATAACTGGAAATGCCCCACATGAGCTCCAGTCTCCTCAGCCTACTTGCCTTTCTCATACCACTGTATGATCTCACTGGTCCAATCATAATAGACTTTGTTTTCAAATGTGCTAAGTCCTGTTTCTGATGGAAACGTCAGGGTTGGCTTTCTTCTCCCTTCTCTTTCAACCTCTCAAGTGTATTTTTACTCAGGAGGCTTTTGCCAGCAGTCCTATATGAACTGGCCCTACCATGGTTCCATGTCCGCTCCCTGTTCATTTCCTTTGTGTAACTTGTGGCTCCATATGGATACATGAATAATCATCTACTAGTGTGGATATTTACCTAATGCCTGTATCTATACGTTTTGCTCATCAGTCAACATAGGTTGTGTATTGACTCAGTACCTTGCAATGGATGAAAAAATCCAACCATAGATTACTGTTGATTGTTTGAAACATTTTATCCTACTGTAGTAATATTAAATAGTCATCCTTCTTATTATGGGTAATTTATTATAAGACTTCCAACAGATGCCAGAATCTACACATTCAGTCCCTATAAAAGGAAGAGTGTCTGCATGTAAGCTATACACATCATCTTCTATACTATTATATGAATAAAATCATACTATAACTGTCCAGAAAATAAAACAAGAAAAAGATGTCATCTCATGTTCAAGTACAGAGCTAAGGTGCGTGCATGTACCAGGAACTGAACTCAGGCGTCACATGAGCTAAGTTTTACTCTCCTGCTGAGTTAAATCCCCCATCCTTCTGTCATTTCACTTTGATACTGAGTCTCACTACGTTTTCCAGAGTGACCTTGAACTCACTCCGTAGCTCAGGCATGCTGCAAAGTCGTTAGACTCCTCTCTCAGTCTCCAATGGCTGGTTTAGGCAGATAGCTTTTTTTTTTGATATGTTGAACCCATGTTTAGTTGGATCCATGCACATGAAAACCACAGATGCAGAGAATTGACCGGATTGAATATCTGAACTTCTGTATCACTCCTTTTCAGCAGCCTCTAAAGCAGCAGTGTGTAAATGTGGACTTTCTATATCTCATTAAAATTTATATAACTGGGCAGATAGTTTGGTGGACAAAACACTCACCTACTCAAGAATAAGGACTTACATTTGAATACCCAGATCCTTTGTAAAGCCAGGCACAGTAGTGCACACATGTAATCACAGAACTTCTACAGAGATAGGAAAATTCAGATAAACTCATCCTAAGCCACTGTTGAATGAAATAATCAACGAAATGAACACCCTCGAAGCACCCAAGTTTGAGCTAATTAGGTGAGCATTTACTGAAGCAGAGAATGTCTAGCTCCTCTGACTCTTGAAGCATTAAGCAATGTTCCAATGATCATTGTGAAACAATTTTCAAGAATGAAAACGTAACCCTTGGAGAATGAGGATAACATTGGGGATATTACAATTTATTATTGTTAATTGGACAAAATGCATAGATCATAATATGTGATATGTCTACTAAACTTACTCTAAGAAGAATCATTTCACAAAGAAAGTTGAGCAGTTATAATGGTAGATAACTTTTGATGTGTACATTATGTCTCTTGTGAAATTATAAGGAACATCAGAGAGGAGCTACCCTGTCATCTGTAACACTCTGCACAACAATAACACAAACAAGATGGGTAAAGCTTCCAAATAATGGCTAGTCAAATAGCAAATGTCGCCTGCCTTGGATTTACTTGCCTGCTTTCTTAGATTGCTTCCAGGGAGATTGATGATTTAACATAGAAAATAATACATAAAGACAGGCATGCTGATACATGCCTGTAATCACAGCAGTTGAGAAACGAAAGCAGGAGGATTACAAGTTGAAAGTCAATCTGAAATTTGTAGTAAGACTCTACCAACCTCCCCTGAAAAAAAGGAAGGAGAAAGAGGAGGAGGAAGCTTTTGTTTAATAACCCATGACTGCTGTGAGGAACTTTTCCCATCACGCAGCACATCCTCTTCCAAATTTTATACATACATACATACACACACACACACACACACACACACACACGTGTGCACACACATGCACACACACACATATATATACACACTCATACACATATACACACAAATTTACACACACACAGGTATACACATAGATACACACACACATATACACACATACACACATATATACATATACACATACACACAATATATGTTATATTGTATTTTATTGATCATAAATGTAAATATTCATTTAATTACTGAGACTAAGTAATAGATTAGTGCTCAGTGCTAAGTATATTATTTATGCCATCCCTCAGAGGCTTGGAAACATTGCAGAAGATGAGACAGAAAGAATGTAGGAACCAGAAGATAGTGAGAAGGCTGCAAAGCCTCCGGGCAAGACATTACAATCACACACTCACAGCACCTACAGATGTGTGCACTGGGTACAGACAAGAATAGCCGTCACGGATATGTCACGAAGGCTGTCACACGCCAGCACGGATGGAAGAAGGACTTATGATGAAGAGTTCCAGCCCTCACTACTGAACTGTCTGTTGCTGATAGATCAGGGAAACAAGAAACTGCCTTCACTTGTGTATCTATTGGTGATGCCATCAGACTCCCGGATAGTTCCAATCCAATGGTCACACAGAAGCCTGGTTAAACTAAATGGGTCATAAAATAAGACCAAGTGGGAAACGAAGTGGTAGTGATGAGGGTAGTGATGAGGATAGGAAGGAGATAACTGGGGAGAAAGTAATCAGACTAGATTATATACCTGAATCAAATTGTCAAAAAACAAAACTCTACAACAAAATCAAACCAGCTAACTCATTCTAAGCAATCACCACGCGTCTTTCTCTTAGCACTTTGATTCTCCCCATGTACCTTTCTCAGGAAATTTTATTTCATGTTTATGTTCAGAAAACTTATTGGTTTTTGTAACTTAGAACATTGACTTATTAAACTCATTAAAATGTCATTTGTTTTTTTCAAAAGGAGGAAGAATGGAAGGGAGGTATGAAGGAGGCAGACAGGGAGGGAGAAAAGAAGGGAGGAAGGTAAGGAGGAAAGGATAAGGGAGGGAGAAAAGAAGGAAGGGAGCAGGGAGGGATGGAAAAAAGGAAGGAAGGCAAGGCCAAAAGCAAGGAGCAAGGGGCAGAATAGAAATAGAAATTAAATCTAGAGCCTCAGGAAGTAGTCAGTCCCAAATCAAACATGTTTACAGCAAGCCTCCTGAGCTGCAGCCGTGATTGGCTGGGACTTTGGTGTTGACAGTTCCCTGATTATCTTAACCACACACAGGAAGCCCCATATTGAGAACCAACACCAGGTGTTTTCTACTTGCCAACACATTCGCAATCTTGGAGTCTGACAACCGAAAAATGTTTAGGCTGTGTGGGAGACCTCTGCTTTCCTGAGTGACTGGGGTAGAAAAACAAAAACAATAACAACAACAACAAGTATACTAAAAGAAAATAAACTTGATTCTAGGACTATGTGATCCATTTGGGGCTCAAGCTCAGAGGCTAACCAATAGTTTTTGAGATTATCGCCCAAGGCTCAAGAAGAAGTCAAACCAAACTTCTCCACGTAAGATACCAAGCTGGGCCTTCTGTGGCAGAAGAAACCTCACATACAAAGAAATCCTAACACTACTAAGCTGTGATAGAGTTCAGGACCTTTAAGAACAGGCAGTGATTACCAGCATATGACACTTCATCTTCATGGAGTACCCAGGGTTCACCTGAAAACTCAGTCTGAGATTCAGCCCAAGGTAACTGAAGTTGCTCACCATGGCTGTCTTCTCAAGTTGCACTGTACAGCCCCTTTCCATGAACCATGAGGAATTTATCAGGAAAGGGGACTCTAGCTTTGTCCTGCCCATAGCCACTCACAGAAAACTTTCCCTCTATACTGACTGGTATTTAATTAGAAATGAAATGGATTTCCATGACACAAACGTACCTTCCTACACACTCCGGAATCTTTTGTTTTGTTCCATGAAATGTAACACCTCAAAAAAAAAAAAAAAAAAAAAAAAAAAAAAAAAAAAAAAGCTACATAGTCGCAACTAGTCAGTGCTTCATACTGCTTCCTGTGCAAAGCAAGCTCTCACGTGTGGGGACACTACCTTCTGTTCTCCTTCCTGTATGGCCCAAATATTGCTGTTTGGTTAAACATTAACAGAATAAAAAAGAGAAAACTTCCAGTAAAAATGCCCAAATATTTAGCCACCAAAATGAATTTAAAAGAACCTTTCACCTCCAAGTCTCTTCTTTCTCAGGACTAAATGGACAGACTTCTAGAACTCTTACGTTTTCCTGAATATATCAAGAGAAAATAGTCTACATCAGTAATTATTTCTCAACATCATAAGTTTGCTAAGGAGCACATCTAGACTCTTGACATGCAGGTGCAAGCTGTACCATACACCATTCCGGGCTTCGTACAGCGTTCACATTCTTTTTAATGCCATAATTTAAGGCATCAGGGCTGACCAAAGATGCTGGAATACAGATACAGAATGATCAGAGTACATGAAATCAAGATGCTTCTGAGGTTTTTTTCCTTGTAAAACATTAAACCTTCATTTTTGCATTATTATTATCATTTTTATAAAACCAAGCCAGACAGTCACAGTGACTAGGCCTAAAGTCTTCAATATCTATGATCTAAAAATGTCCCCATTTTCTCATTAAAAAAAACACCTAAGTTTGCATAATATCCACACAGTTCTTGCTTAGTCCTAAGAACAAGTCTTCAGCAAAGGAGCAAAAGCAAGGACTCTTAAAATGTGGGTTCAAATCTCAGCTCCACCCCTCATTCTTTTAGTTACGTTTCTCTCATCTGGAAAACAGTTACATGACAGTACGGTCTGCCCCACAGTTGTTGTAGTGAGTTATTCGATGAGGTAGCATGAGGTTACAAATCTCAAAGCTCTTAGGATATATTAAATGCTCTTGATAAACACCTACTATGATTATCCATGCAGCAGATGGCACTTTCTGCAGATGGCCACAACAATGTATCCCATCCCACGTATTCTTCCTACAATGTGACATTATCAGCCTTCCATAGAAGACAACACTCTGTGTTCCTTCCTTTCAAACCACAATAGAACTGTGACTCTGGCCAAAGTGACCCTGGATAACTTTGAAGATGAGTCACAAACTGATAACGGCTTTGGCTTGGACAACTATGAACTTGTCCTTGACAGCTAGCTCCTGTGTAGTAAGAGCACAATGAAGCACACACAGAGGCAAGTGAAGGCACTGTAGCCACCACCTGAGGTGCAAGCAGCTTGCCAGCATTAGCCATCCCACAGGTGAATGAGTTGGCTCAGTGAATGACAGGTTATGGTGATGCTAACCTCGTCACTTAAGCTAGACTAGTTTCCCCAAATAGAACTGTCCAGCTGCCCTCACTGAGCCCTGCCCGTATTTCAAATTCGAGATAAAAATGAACCTGGTTTATTTCAAGCCACTGAATTTGGGAGCATTTTGGTACAATCTGGTTGTGTCAATAGGCAACCAGAAAGACACATTATCAAATTGCAGATGAGAAAACAAACCCTGAGAGATTAAAATCTTGCCAAAAAGCATGCAGTTAATGAGGAGCAAGACAACCCAGATGCAGATATTTGGACTCCAACTTGCACATTCCTTCCACAACTGAAATTTGAAAATTTTTCTTGATGAAGAATAACCTTGACTAAGGCCTGGCTCATGGTCATACTGTGCATTTATTATATTACATTATATCTCTGAACATTCAGTGAGGCATTGTGTTCCTTCTAACCCTACCCAACACGCACCTCAGGGGCACGTTACAGGCTTTCAAGAGCATCTGTGGTCCCCATCCTATGCCTTTGGGACATATTCTTGACTGCTGAGACAAAGGATTATTAAATTCTTGGATCTGGCATCCTTTCTTTTGACTAGCAGCTTCTGCTGCCTGTTTTCATCTCTGACTCTAAACGAATCATGTATTTAACATAAGCCCTGAGAGAGGTATCACTTGAAGCTTCAGACACACACTAGGTTCATCGAAGAATTGAGTATAATCTTCAAAACAATCTTATTTTATATGCTCCCTCCCACCCTCACAATTTCTTTGTATAGATAAGTATCATCATCCCTCCATGTGCAGAGTTCTGCACTTGAGAATTTGGCCAATCACAAATTAAAAATGTATGTGTCAATATTGAATACATATGAACATTTTCCTTATTGCCATTCCATTAATAGTACAGAATAACAACTATTTACACAGCCTTTATACTATGTGAAGAATTATAAGTAGGCAAGAGATACAGAGTAGATAAAGGAAGTGTGTAGGCTGTGTACAAATCCTATGCCATCTCTAAGACATGGGACATCAGATTTTGGTATGTGCAGGGTAACATAGAATACAACTACTTGGATATCAAAAAGTACTGCCTACAAGACCACATTCAAGCAATGTAATGTGTGGGATATAGTTGTGCTTCTGGAAGAAAAACTGTCAACTCCCAAACCAAAACAAATTTAATATGAAGCCCACAACACTTTAAGCTTCAGGGTTGCTCACTTATACATAATACAGAATCTGCAGGGGGCCCCAGCAATGGACTTACAGAAACATTCTATTCCATGCACCAAGTGCAATATAACTTTTGTGCTGTTTTTCTAGGTCTTATAAATCAAGTGCAAAAATCTTGAATCTGAGAGTATATTTGGGAGTGCCTCAACCAAAATGGGTCCAGAACTGCAGCTACTGCCTCTCCTTCAGTAAAAGTGGTTGTTGCTCTTACTCAAGGAACTTAGACACTAGCTTCCAGCAGCAAAATTTAGAAGTTTCATTAGAGAGAAACTAAAGCTTTGTCTGGAGTACAGATCATCAAAAGCTTCTGAATTTTTTCAAATCAAATTAGAATTGCAACAATCAAACACACAGGAAATCTTCACTCTCCTCCTTGATGCTTACAAATTAAAATTATATAAAACAACTAATAAGACCATTTAGAAGAATATTCAGAGACTGACATGTCCCTGTAACTAATGCATTTGAAAGAAGAAAATTCCTTGCCTTAGAAAACATTGTGATGCTCCCTCCTGTTCAGTCATCTTAAAACATGACTTTGTTTTAACTTTGAATCAATAAAGCTGAAAAGTATTCTGAAAGCTTGAACTAAACTCACAGATGCCTTTTAAAAGTCTGCATCTCCTTGTGTATATATATGGATGTGACAAAAAGAAATGGGAAAGCACTATGCTACATGAAGTGGCTCCTGTGGTAAGGTTAATCGTGCTGCTCCCTGCTACTTAGTCATCCCCTTCTTCAAGTCTGTTAGGAAGTACGGAGGAACTGTTTATAATGGCACAGCTCTAGACTTTAGGATTCATTGTCTGTTATCAATAATGCCTTTTACAACTTGTCATTCAAATATTTGCTCTGAGCTCAGCTTCATAAATATTAATGTAGTTTGTTCTACAAGGGTCACTTGTAGCTCCCTCTTTACAAGAAGACTTGGGAAGGAAGCAACAAAAGATAATAAAGGATTAACTCTTGAAACCAAAGGTTTTTTTTTTTTCTTCTCATTCTGGCTATCACTGGAAATGGATAGGAGCATATCATTTTTCAGCGCTAAGTAAAGTAGATTAAAAGCAGAAGCATGAGCAGGGCTAGCAAGATGGTCCCGTGAGTTAAGGTATTGGCTGATAGGCCTAGCAATCTGAGTTTGATGCCTTGGAACCCATATAAGAAAAGGAAAAATTGACTCCCACAAGTTGTCTCCTGGCCTCCACATGTACTCCATAGTATATAAACATGCAAACACAGATAGATAGATGTAGATAGATAGATAGATAGATAGATAGATAGATAGATGATAGATAGGTGGATGGATGGATGGATAGATAGATATAGTAGATAGATGATGACTGATAGGTGATAGATAGATAGATAGATAGATAGATAGATAGATAGATAGATAGATGATAAATTGATAGATGGTAGATGATGGTGGTGATGATGGGTAGATAGATGATAGACAATAAGTTGATGATGATGATAGAGATGATATAGATAGATAGATAGATAGATGATAGATAGATAGATAGATAGATAGATAGATAGATAACAGATAAATAGATGATGATAAATGTTTTTTAAAATAATTTAAAAACCTAAATCTGTAAGAGCTAACATGAATACTCTGATCCATTAAATTAAATCATGAGTTCACTTCCACATTATGCCTTTATTTCCGTTGTTTCCTTCAAGAACCAGGTGACAAAGTGAAGAAATGATTCACCACTAATTATCAGTCTATGCAAATCAGAGAACATATATTCAAGTATGGCAAGTATGCCCTTAGGCAGCAACTCTGAACGGAAACCCTCTTCTTCTAAGAATTCAAATAAGAGTTAAGGCAAATTACTACAGCCCAGAGACCTTTAGAATATAGAATTCTCTTCATTTATCAGTCATGCCTTGATTCTAAGAATTAAACGGTGACTGTGAAATATAGTGAAAGGGAAAGACAGGAGATAGTACTAGAGGGTGGAGGGGGAAGGGAGGGGAGGGAAAGAAGATTGAGAAGAAAACGAAGACATAGAAATGATCTAAATACCAGCCACACCTCTTCCCTTAAGGCTTTAAAAATGGCTAAAGATGCCCAGAAAACATTGCTTGCAATAGTGAATTAATATACAATGTTTCCTATAAACACTTAATTGTTCCAACTTAAAAAAAATCAGTTAAAAATAAAGTTAAATGTCCACATAGTTAAATGTGATGACAAACATACTTTTTTCTTCCTGCTTCTTTCATGGCAGATATAATGACAGTGTACAATTACAGGCTCCATTGCTTAGCATGTGGCCACTATTGAAGAAAGTGAACACTAACTTGATCATTCTCAATGCTCCAACTTACAAGGGACAGCCAGTTACAGCAGTGCAGGAGAGACAGACAGTTACACCAATCCTGTGTTGGGGCCACAGCCAGCTTACATCATTGTTGGAGAGACAGCCAGGTGTACCAGTGCTGGACAGACAGACAGTTACAGCAGTGCTAGACAGACAGACAGTTATAGCAGTGCTGGACAGACAGTTACAGAAATGCTGGGTCTTTATGAAGAATTGTTTTCTAGGGGCTGGTAAGATAGCTCACTTAATTGGTAAAGTGCCTTTAATCCAAGCTTAAGGACCTGAGTTTGATACCTAGAAAATATGTCTTTAAAAAAAAGGAGATGTAGTAATTTGTACTTAAAATCCTAGAGATAGGAAGCAGAGACAGGTGAATACCTGGGTCTCATTGGTAAGTTAGTCTAGAAGAGTGGGTGAGTTCCAGGCCAGAGGAGATCCAGCCTCAAAAACAAGGTAAGGTAGACAGTACCCTGAAGAAAGACAATCAAGATTGGCCATTGACCTTTGACCTCTGACCTTGACACATACAATATATACCTAGACATACACCAGAACACACACATGTATATCCCCACAATAAGAATGCTTTTCAGTCACTTAAGTGATGTCATTAAACATTAAATAATTAATAGCTTGCCCACATCACTATTTTTCTCTTGTTTTAATACTAAGCTGAGTAATTTTTAATCTCTTATTTCAAGAAACCTAATCAGTTCTTCTCTCCTGGAGTTCTTTTGTTGTTATTAATGATAATTTTTTTAAAATGCACTGCCCTGGGTTTTTATAACCACAGATGATCACAGAATTTGAAGAAATATGAAATGATATTCAACCTTGATAAAACTACTCTAGGTCCCACTTCTGTTTGTGTATACCATCCTTTAACTCTGGGGTTGGGGTTTATTTTAATTTTTGAGGAATGTTATTATAGTATCGGTTAATCTTTTTGCCAAAGAAATAGACAGTCTTGAAATTTAGGTTATAGAGATAATTGACCCCAAGAAATGATACAAACATGAACATGTAAACATACATGCACACACACAAAACACACACACACATTCATACAATCTAATATAGATACAAATATATTTGCTAATGCACTACAGTGGATTTTAAATCCAAGGAGACAAGGCAGAGTGTCAATGAATTATTTGTGTGGAAAAAACTAGTTAGTGAATTTAGACACCATCTTTCTCCAAAATCAGTTCTGATATCTAATATCCTTTAAAAACATACATGAGAAAATTTTACATACAGCACTAGTCTTGAGATAAACTGTAAAACCACAAAATTTAGTATTCTTAGTCATGCTATGAAGTCTCCCATGTTCAATTTATTGTTTTTTTAAAGAAGGATGTCTGGGCTGCGGAGATGACTCAATGTCTGCCACACAAGCATGAGCTCCTGAATCTGGATCCTCAGCACCCATGTGGAAGACAACAGAGGAGTATGTACCTGTAACCTCAGTGCCGAGGAGGGCAAAGACATAGGGATTATTGGAATTCATTGAAAACCCAACTGACCCAAATCAATGTGCTCTGAATTCAGAGAGAGATTCTGAGTCAAAAAATAAGGTGAAGAGAGATGGATGGAGATGTGTTAATCTATGTGGCCTACACACTTGCATGTGCACATGGTGCACATGAGCACACACATACCACATGAACATGTACATGCACACACACACACACACATCCCAGGATATCTTTGCTAAATGTTACAATGTTTAAAAATCAGTTGCTAATTAAGATAGTTGAGAAAATTGTTTTTAATCTGTGTAATGGGAAAAATATTGAATTCATATGATGATAACAATGTGGAAGACTACTAAGCATGGGGCTCTACTCAGAACTTTATATTTCTGAAACAATAATTTGAAGACTGAAAACATGGTGTTTTGAAAAGAAAGGAAAGAAGGAAAAAAGGAAGGAAGAAAGAAAAAAGAAAAAGAAAGTAAGAAGGAAGGAAAAAGGAAGGAAGGAAGAAAAAAGAAAAAAGAAGAAGGAAGGAAAAGAAAGAAAGGAAAAATGAAGAGAGAAGGAAGGAAGGAAGGAAGTTTTCTTTTTTTTTTTTCAGATATGAAAGTTAAATTTATTAAGCCATCATGGCAAATATCAGGTTAATTAATTTCAAAATTATACAGGCATGTAATGAACTTAAAAATGAGAAAACTGGCTAAACTGCACAGAGCTACAGGACTGATGGAACTGAATAAATCAAGGTCCTTGTTACAAACTGTTCCTCAGTACCAACTCATTATCTAGACTTTAAGACAATTTTTAATAAAAGCACTCAGAAGGAAGTTTCATGCTACACTAAAATCTGAATAATCTGGCAAGATACTTGGAATACGCAGAAGCACTCAACTAGCAAAAGAGATTTTAAAATAAGGATGAATCCATGGTAGCATTAGGAAATTAGGAACTTGAGAAGGGTGCCAGCCAATCATAGTGGGGCATTTCAAGAAAACATGAGACAGATGAGATCAGACCAGTGGTACAATCTGACAGAGCTGAGTCTGTAGTACTTGGAGACATGGAGAGAATCCACCACACTATGAAGTTATCGCCTGAAATCTGTAAAGAATACCAAAGTCAAAGATAGCACAACTGTTCTATTGATGGTTGAACGATCAGCCTCAGAAAAGAACTCAGTAGTTAAGCCTGAGAATCTGCCTTGGGATGCTTACATACATTGTTTGGGTCATTGAGACATCAAAATCAGTGGTTCTCTGGGCAACTCCAGGTCTTTTGAAAGTAAATGACATCTGAATCAAGTAAATTCTCTAAGGTAACCTGAAAGAACATCTGCCAGTCACAAATGTGCATCATTCCTCACAAAGCTCCTTTGAAAGAAGCATCTCAATTAGTGAGGATGTAGCAGAATTGAGAAAGCATTTGTCTAGCATGCTCTGGGCCTGGATTTGACCTTCAGTGTGTTGTAAATGGAGCATGCTTGTGCAAGCCTTAATCTCAGCACTTGGGAAGTAGAGGTGGAAGGATCAGAAGTTCAAGATCATTCTTAACTGCATAATGAGTTTGAGGCCAACCAGAACTAGATATAGAATAGAATTGATTAGCATGCATAAACAAGCAATACAGTAATACTAGTGAGATGGTTCAGCAGGTAAGGTGCTTGTTGCTACCCCTGAAAGCTAGAGTCTGACTCCCAGAATCCACATAGAAGGAGAGAGAATTCACACCTGCAAGTTGTCCTTATTTTCACATACACATTATGGCATGCTCATACAAATATGTGCACACACACACATATACACAAATACATAATACACACATGTACATATAATACACATAATGCACATGCTCACACACACATAAACATAAACACACACTAAATACATTTAAAAACTAAAGCTGTTAAATATTATTGATAACTAAATACATTTTAGTAGAATCACCCACCACAAATAATATATGGATGAGATGAACTAAAGAACAACTGAAAATTAAAGCCTTGACTTTTAACAAAAATTATAAAGAAAGCAAAAGTACAAATGGAAAAAAAAAAAAAAGAAATGTGCTAAAGCACTGTGTGTATGTGCCCGCACATGCGCCTGTCTGTGCGTGTATCTTTGTGTGTGCCTGTGTGTGTACGTGTGTATGTCTGTGTCTGTTTGTTGGTCTGACACTCACATGTGTGTATGTCATTGTATGTGTGTGTCTGCCTGCTTGCCTATCTGCCTGTCTCTCTGTCTGTCTGTGCATATGCACATGTGTATATGTGGTGTGTGAGTCTGTCTTGTGTGTGTGTGTGCATATGTGTGTATTTGTGGTGTGTGTGCACACAAATGCACAGAGGGAAAGGGGTGTGAAGTCTATAAGTATCGTTTTGCTTTTGAAACCTGCAGAAAAACTAGTTATTTTTATATAAATATAGTCACTAAATAAGGAAATTAGAGGAACACTAAATCACTTTTGAAGTAGAGTATAAATAAAACATAATCAACCTGAACAAAATGATTAAAAATTAAAAATAAAGAAATCAAGATCTCTTACAATAAAATGACAGGATGCTATGCTTTATCACATAAAAGTGATCGTGGTAAAAATAAACAAATGAAACTTTCAACCTTGATTAATAAAATCCACTTACATGCAAATTACTAAACAAAATAAAGAGCCACAATAAAAACATGGGAAGTTAGAGAAATGGCCCAGCGGTTACCAAAGCATACTGCTCTCTTAGAGAACCTGAGCTCAATTTCTAACACCCAAATCATGAAGCTCTCGACTGCCTCTATCTCCACCTTGAGGGGATTAGATACCTTCTTCTGGCCTCTGTGAGCACTGGCCTCATGCACACAAGCCAATATAAATATAAGTACATAGTTTTAAAATAGTACTTAAATACAGAAGAAGAAGCAGGGTGAGTATAAGAGCCAGAGGTAGCAGATGAATACAAGGACCCTGTCTTCTGGACACAGCAGGGCAGCTGCACTTACGACATTAGAATGGTTGCTTGACGTGCATAGTACCTGCCTGTGTAAACCCAAGTTCTCAGGGAGAAGACAGGCAGGCATAAAAGCCCATGTCTAGCCACAAAGCTATCAGCAATTGTTAGCTTCTTGGGAAGACAGAAATCGTTTTCTCTAGGAGTGTAAACTTACTAAGTCAGCCATGCTCCAGTGGGAGACAACACATCCAAGAATATTTGGGCAGCACAAATTGACCTTGATGGGGTTTTTTTTGTTTTTGTTTTTTTTGTTTTGTTTTGTTTTGTTTTGTTTTGTTTTGTTTTTTTTAAGGATACAATGTTGGGAGGACAGAAAAGCAGGAGTGGATCTGGAAAGAATTGGGGAAGGGGTGAATATGATCAAATCAAATTGAGTAAAGCTCCTGGAGGCTTTAAAAATAGAATATTTTAATCCCATAAATATATTGCCACAGAGAGGTAGAAATTACATAAGATCTGTCTACTAGGAAATTTTCAACTACAACTTAAAAGAAGAGTAAGAAAAGTATGTTGATAACAAAGAATGTGTATAGCCAAAATATTCTATGCTGTAGGGGATCATAAGTATTCTTCTCATGTTAATTTATAACTCAAATATTTGATACAAACTAAATGGCATCAGATACTAACAACCATTCAAATCCAGAAAGTAGAGTGGAAAAGCAGAACAAAATTAACCCTAAGGAAGTTTTAAAAGATTCACAAACAAATAAGCGGGATTAACAGCCTAGAAAATATACTAGAAAATATAAAGAATAAGAAGAAAACAGTAAAGAAACAGAATCAGTTTCAACTATATTTGATCAAGAAAGAAGATAAAAAAAGCAAATCACATTTGAAGTAAGGGGAGATTGTTTATAAATGTATCATACATAACCACTGAAATATGGTAAGAAACAGATAAATTATTGACACTGAAAATCTGAAAAATAGTCCTTTTCCAGGTTACGTGTCTGTCTACCAGTGAATAAATGCAAATGAGTTTTGAAATAATCCTGTGATTAACACGCTGAGGATGAAAAAATTAATAGTTAGAAGTCATAGAGTTAAAAACGAGGACTTCATGGATTTTCAGGCAAATGGATGGAACTAGAAAATATCATCCTGAGTGAGGTAACCAAGACCCAAAGAATATACATGGTATGTATTCACTTATAAACGGCTGTTAGCCAAAAAGCTCAGAATACCCATGATACAACTCACAGACCATATGAAACTTAACAAAATGGAAGGCCAAAGTGTGGATGATTCAATCCCACTTAGAAGGGGGAACAAAATAATCACAGGAAGCAGAGGAAGGGAGGGACCTGGGTGGAAAAGGGGAGGAAGCAGGAAAGAGGGAGGCCGGATCAGGTATAGGGGAAGCCCAGAGGGCCAGAGAATGAATAGAAATATTCAGTGGGGAGTGGTTAACGGGAACCACTAGAAACTCACAGACACCAAGGATGCGAGAGACCCAAGGACCCAATGGAGATGACATAGTTGAAATACCCAACAGTGATGTAACCTGAAGACATCACCTCATCGGTAGACATGGCCATCAGTTGAGGAGCAGAGACTGAAGGAAAGGCCATCCAGAGACTGGGATCCATCCCATCAGCAGACATTAAACCCTGACATTATTGTTGATGCCAAGATGTGCTTGCAGACAAGAGCCTGGCATGGCTGTCCTCTAAGAGGCTCTGACAACACCTGACTAAGACAGATGCATATATTCACAGCCAACTATTGGACTGAGCCTGGGATCTCAGTGGAAGAGTTAGGGGAAAGACTAAAGGACTAAAGAGGATTGCAACCCCATAGGAAGAACAACAATGCCAACTGACCTGGCCCCTCAGAGCTCCCAGGGACTAAGCCACCAATCGAAGAGCATACATGGGCCAGCCCATGGCTTCTGCTACATGTATAGCAGAGAACTGCCTTATCTAGAATCATGGGAGGGAATTTGCATGATCTTGTAGAGACTTGATGCCCCAGAGAAGGGGGATGCTAGAGGGGGTGAGGTGGGTAGGTAGGTAGGTGGGGGTAACACCGTCTTAGAGGCAAAGGGAAGGAGGGAGTGGGGGGATGGAGGGGAGACTGGGAAGGGGTACAACATTTGAAATGTAAATAAATAAAATAATTATTACAAAAAAGAAATCACAGAGAAGTTAATCAACATACATAAATTCACACAGCTAATGCTTTTAAACGATAGGGTTGAAGGAAGTCCTTTAGCTTTTTCTTTCAAACAGGAATTGAGATTTTTTTTTTTAAGCACTTTAAAATAGTGTGTGTTTGTGTGTGCCGAGTGGGTGTGTTGTGTGTTGTGTGTGTGTGTGTGTGTGTGTATGTGTATGTGCAATTTGTTTTCATATATACCAGAAGAGGAAATCAGATCCCATTACAGAAAGTCATGGTGTACAGAATCATGTGAGTGCTGGGAACTGAACTCAGGACGTCTAGAGGAGCAATAGTGCTCTTAACTGCTCAGCCTATCTCCAGTCCAGCAATCAAGTTTTTAACCAAAACTATACTGTTAGTATTCGAAGCTCACATTCTTGGGTTATGTAAATGGGCTCTCATGTGATGGAAGAGTAATTAGACACTTGATAAAACTGATTATTGTAAGGAAAAATGAATAGCCTAGATTATCTTCAATATCCTCAATAACGAAATAACAACTTGGAAAATAAAGCATTGTATTATTTTCAGATTGTCCTGGCTCCTAATATGAAGAGTGGAATATAAGATTTGCAGCATTAATTTATTAGGTTAAATTAGAGTATATGTAGGTTATATAGCCTGTTTTTGATTACTAAATAAAAATACCATCGACCAAACATAATTAATGCTAATAGTCTTGATATACGAATCCCTACCAGCTTGGAGTTGTGATGCTGTAGTAATACAACGGGTAGCAAACCTGCTGTGACTATTACTGTACAGGAAACATTCACCTTGTTTATGATAGCAATGATCATGATTCTGAGGTCATACAATGTTTGCTAAGTAGAATCATTCTAATTTCATAAACTTCCCACATAAACTATTTTTTATATTGTTTTCTCTTATTTTCTACTTGTAGATATCAGTAAGTCTGCTTGTGACCATAATTTCCTTGTATTTCCGATTATCTCCTCAGAAAATAGAATTCCTGGAGAAAGATCATACACATTTTTTATTTTTAACATACATGTCAGATTTCTAATTATTGGGAAAGTAATTATAGCATCAAAGTACAAGAATATTGGTTTCAAACACTGCAACTTGAGTATCCATTATTTAATAGATGGTTTAATAGAATAAGACAATCATAATTATACTGAAATCTCAAAGCAATATTCCTCACACCATGGCTGTGTTTAATAAGTGAGATGTCTTGTCCAAATTCTTGACGTAGAAAAATTAAGCAGTAGAATGCAGAAGCCAACGTGTTAGGTATACATGCTCACTCTGTTTGTCTCGATCTACTGTTAAGGTTTATACTACTTATTTAAGAGGTGCCCAGTTTTTGATCCAAAATTGATTACTTTAAAAGAATGTGACTTAGGAGGAACATATGGCTTACATTGAGAAGTATAGCAAAAAAAAAAAAAAAGAAAGAAAAAAAAAAAAAAAAAACATCCAGCACAGAGCATCTCTCAGTTTACAAAAAGATGGAGGACTGATTACACAGTCCATGAGAAATGCTGATGGACTTGTTAATATATATCACTGTCTACCTGAGAGAAACGAGTCATTATTTTTATTTCCATAAACCTTACTTTGAAATGTGTAATTTGTTTCGCTGTCATGCATAAGCTTTGTTGAAAAACTTAGAGAGAAAAATTGTCAACATTCTCAACATTGAAAACAGCACGGGCATTACTGGTGACCTTCAGTGACGAGCTTCGTAGACTGTTGTGGTGTACCACACACATTTAAATAGGAAGAAAATTAAACTCTCCTCCATTTGTACACCACTTCCGGAGGATCTGCATTACATGATATAAACGCAACGTGCAGTTTGCATAAATTAAGGTCCCATTAGGACTTTATCTTCTCCTATAGGATGTCAAATTGAAAGTCTTAGACGTTAAGTATTTAATTACCATCACAAGTGAGACTTCACGAGGAGGGCGTCATTAAGCAACAGTGAAATACAATGTCTCAAAATGTTCCTTCTGTTTGTTGGGTGTCTCATCAAGGTTTTGGTACCTTGTAGGATGAAGCATACATTACCAAGCACAATCTTCCCCCAACCCTAGAGTTTCCATTGCAGTGTGGTGATAAACCTTAAGACAAAAACAGCATACAAAGGACTGAGAATACTTTGATTTATCACCATTGTGTTTCTGTTACTGTCGGATTTAATTGGTGTTTTTCGGCAGAAAGAACATGGAGTTCGAAACCTGTACAAAGTGAAAGGATAATTTCATTAAATAATGGATTGCTTTAACTTACCAGCTATAGCCTCTCTTTGATTGTGCTCACACTAAGCTAGGTGGCTGAAACTAAATGTTTTAAAATGTGTATCAAAGCTCAAGCTAGAATACCTGTTTGTCATCTGAAGGTGACCTTCTATGCAGAAAACAAGAAGAAACTCCAAAAAGGGCTACCAATTTAGGGGAGAGCTAAATTGGCTTGGGTTTGTAGTTGCATAAAACCCAAGAGGCACCTCTGATTCCAAACAGCAGACAATTTTAAAACCAGTGCGTGTTCCCAAGTGAGTGATCTGAATGTGAATGTGTGAAGAATAGATGCAGAAAATCTTTCCACTTCTTACACAGAGAAGCAGTGACAAATGGCTGCTGTGTAGCTACTGCTCCGGAAGAAACCTGTACCAAGGAAGCCCAGAGAGAGGGCTCTCTATCCCCACCTCTCTTCTGTCCTAAGAAAAAAGATGAATGCCGGGAAGCACAGAAAAATACAAATACCTAAGAAGATATAAACTTTAGGTCTGATATACTATGTGTAACTCACTATAAGCAATCAACTGCCTCTGCTTATCTGTAAAGCAGATGGCATGACAAAGAAAAGAAAAGTGAGCTTTCCAGAAGATTCTGCATTTCCAAAATGCTTAAGTGGCTGCTTGATCCCCTGTATTCATGTTGGACTTTTATATTTCTTCTCCTCCTCCTCCTTCTCTCCTCCTCTCTCCTCCTCTCTTCTCCTCCTCCTTTTTCTTTTTTCTTCTCTTCCTCCTCCTTTTTCTTCTTTCTTCTTTCTCCTCGTCTTTTTTTTTCTTTTTTTCTTTTCCTCCTCTTCCTCCTGCCCTCTTCTCCCCCCTCCTCTTCCTCCTCCCTCGCTTCCTCTTACTCCTCTTCTTGGATATCACAAAATCCTAATGTTTTCAAAAACAGCAATTAAATAAAGATTGAGCTGAGAATTATGTAGACTTAAAGGGTCCACTATGTATTGCTGCCATTACAGAACTCATCAAACAACCTCCTGTGTGTGAGAGAGAGATGGACAGGACCAGGCAATCGACTGTGTACTCAGGAGCGCACAAGCCATCTACTTGGAAAGGGCTGCTCCGAGTGGTATGGCAGGCGACACCCACACATAGCAAACCTTATTGAGTCGTGTCACAGTGTGTCATACAGACCCTGAACTGAGAAGCTTACATTGTACCCATAACAAAATGTACCTATAATGAGAGACTATGTTAAGCACTAAACTATGATCAGACATTGCACTGAGTACCTTTTTATGTTAATCTATTCACATGTGCCTTGTACTCTCTCTTAACTTCTTACTGCGGGTAAATAAAACTCAGTCTCCCTTCTATCACCTTCAGCAGCAAAGTGACCATTAACAGTGTGACTGAGAACTTATTCCCTTTCCCTCAGCCATACTGGTCTTTTCGGTTCTTCAAATATGCTGAGACCTAAATCCCAGTTTTGCTGCCTGAGTGTCACCCATGTCTTTTCAGAACCATAATGAGATTGACACATCAGTCAGGTTCCAGTTCAAACATTGTCTTCCTCAGAGGTGCTTCCCAGGACCTTCCTGTCTCATCTGCAAGCTTTCTGCTGTCCCACTCTGTCATCTGCATTACATCGCTAAGCTTGCTCGGTTCAACTGACTTTGTTCTACTGTTTTGTCTCCCTCACACTCTTCAGTGTATCTTGTTCACTTCTGTCCACACTTACCATACAGCTCGCATTCAAGAAACATTTCTGAACCAATGTTAAATCTTCACCTTTCAGATGAGTTACCAGGAACATGAGATCACAAAAGCAGGAAAAGAATAGTTGAGGTTTGAACTCAAGTCCAGGTAGCACCAAAGTTTATTTTTTCCTGTGTTTTTACATATTAATTATGTAATCATACAAAACCAGCAAGGAAACACAAAACAAGTAGAAGAAATGCTGTTTATTATAAAAGAGCTAGACTCTCTTTATCAGGGACAGCTGTTATAAAGAAGGGAGACAGAGAAGAGTCTTGGAAAGTGGGTCACCTCATTATTGCTTCAGAGCAGGGCCTCGGTGAACAGAAAGAGATTCAAACTGCATGCCATCCTCACAGGGTCGGGAGACCATGGTGACTTCTACAATGAATGAAAGTGTACTGAACTGTGTGTGAATCATTACATTCAAACTTCAGTTGGCTATTTATTAGTTAGGTGACATTGAGAACATGTACCTTCTCTGATTCTCAAATGTAAAAATTAATGGAAAGTGTGTGTGTGTGTGTGTGTGTGTGTGTGTGTGTAATATATACAGATAAGTAGATACATATATACATGCATACATACTAAATAGATGTATGAAAAGATGATTTAGAAATGATAGATGGATGGAGGGATGGATGGATGGATGATCGATGGATGGATGGATGGATGGATGGATGGATCGATGGATGGATCGATGGATGGATCGATGGATGGATCGATGGATGGATGGGTAGGTAGATAAATAGTTGTACTTGAACGCTCATAAGAAAAATGTAAATCGCTCAAAAGCCAAAGCCCTCTTTTGCATGAAATTCTGCAAGCTGATTGGAACTAGATAGCAAAAATTCCTAACTATAGTCAGTCGATTAAGTGAACATTTTCATAAATGACAAATTTCAAAAAACACAAACCCAACAACTAAACAGTCATGGGATAGACTGATGATAGAAAACTATGCCAGAGATTGATAAAGTGTCTTCTCAGATCAGCCCAAGCCTTGCTTTTAAATATGAGATCCTCAAATGGGAAGGATAGCAAGGTTGATCTTTCTGTTGTGTGTAGATAGACCTTGAATATCCACAGTCCCAAAAACTCCCCACCACATCCACTGACACTTACTGTTCTGTGACATAAATATAATTAAGAAGTGATGAAAGGACGAAATCAGCAGCCACTCAGAGGACTCAGTGAGTTCCTGAAAGGGCTGAGGGTTTCTGAAGCAACTGCAATTTCTTTTTAGGCATAAAGCGATGGAAATTCCTGTGAGAATCACCTTCTCGGGCCAGGAACAAAGCTATAGGGACCTAGGGGAAGCTTCTCTTTAGGGTGGGGTACACTCAGCCCAGCTGTACCCTGGTGCTGTCTTTCAAAGCCTGGAAGCCTAGCAGGTGAGTAAATGCAGAAATATTAATATTAAATGCAGGAAATGTCTGCAGCAGAGAAACAGACAGCAGCAGTTTGGGTTTAGAAAAAGAACACTACCATATTTTCACTAGACGTTTCTATTTACTTTTTATGGAGCATATTTGTTATATCCCTATATTTTTCCTCACACAAACATTCACACTATTTATATAAATATTCATAGAAAGAACCTTCAGCAATGTGTTAAGTGTTTCTGAATCAGGGAATAGAAGGAATGATATAAGGCCTCCATCCAGTAATGGGGCCAGAACATCCATCCTAAGTCTGGTATCTATAAATTCATCCTCATGTAGCAAAAACCCTCCCGGGATCAGCAGAGTAGAAAGAACCTGTGATCTCATTATTAAATGCTGCCCAGGGGTCATACAGAAGTACAGCACCAGAGAGCCTCGGAAGCCTTTTTCTTTGACTAACAAACAGTTACTGAGAAGGTACTCTGTGCATAGTACCAGCTAGCTACATAGTTTGAAAGTGGCTCAGCCTCCAAACCCATCTTCAAAGCATGTTGTAAAGATGTTAGTTTTATATACACAGAACTTCACAAGGTCAATTAAATTTGAGTGAATCGAGAACCATAAATGATGAAAGATGCTCTATGCTGGCTAAACTCAAAGATGTCATTGCCGATTCAGAGAAACCCTTGGCTCTGAGATATGCAGACATACTTTACACAAAGTCCTCATTTGGGGATGTAGCCTAAGGACATCATCAAAGGTTAAAGAAAAAACTCTTAACAAGAACTAGATTGACAGATTTTTCTTTGCATCACACAGTATATCACATGGGACCTACTATGCAGAGGGTAATTTTGCTATAAGAAGAACAAGGGCAGACTATAAATAAACTCCATGATGGCCAAGATATGTATGGGAGTCTATCCTGGACTCACTACCAAAAGAGCCAGAGATTCATTTCCTCACTGTCCTTCTGTGATCAGACCTGAATCTTTATAACCCACAACCTTTTGGAAGGGTCTGAAACAAGCCAACTCGAATGTGTTCATGTTGAGAAGGATGTAGCTTACCTTCCATCTCAGAATTAGGTTTACGTGGCAAGCTGCATTTAAAGAGAATGTCCGTCAATCAAGTCACTTTCCAGTGACATTCTACAAGAAAGGCGGTTTCTCCCTGAATCAATGTTACCACCCTGTGGCAGAATACAAATAACACTTAACCATTTGTATTGTAGCTTTCAAAACCAGGACACAAGGAAAAATAATTTCTGAATACAGAACATTCTGTATGAGCACGAAGTCCTGAAATAACCAAGCCCCTGGGGCCTGCTCAGAATTTTTATAGCAAGGCTTGACCTATGAGGAACAGGTTGAACCTCCCTAATCAGAATTATGAAATCCTACAAAGTTAGAAGCTTTTAAAGCTTCTCGCCCCAATGAAACCACAAATCAAAATTTCTACACTTTATTTTATGAGATAGATCACAGCTAAAACTCAGGAAAGAGACAGACAGATAGATATGAACTTGCTTGTTTTTGTTTTGTTTTGTTTTGTTTTGTTTGTTTGTTTTAATTTATCACTTTACATCCTGATTGCTGACCCCAGAAAATACTCATGAAGCACCACTACAATCAACAACATTTCAAAACCAGCAGACCCTCGAATGCTTGCTTCAGATCATCTCTCTCCTTACAAAGTAACCACTCCTAACGACTGCCCCTTTACTAGCTTTCACATTGATGCTTACCTAAGCGGGCATCGCTAAGCATTTTGTTTCGTGGGAACTGTCTTTGGAGTTTATCTACTGTTTCCAATTGAACTATCCTACTGTGAGACTGATTGCTTTCTGTGGCACTAACTCATCTGTAGTTTGTTGCTTTGGGTCCTGTGGCATTCCAGTTCTGAATAGGTCACCATGTGTTTGCCTGTTATGCTATAAACTTACAAGCATCCCTGGGCAAGTAACACTGTGCCTCTGGGAAATTCTCTTCCCTCCAGTGCATTTCTGCTAAGCCTACCACCCCTACTGCTGACACATGACTGATTTTGTGTGTGTGTGTGTGCGTATGCGTGTGCGTGTGTTGTTCTTGGTGTTGATTGTTCTTCCTCCATGTTCTGCACAGGAGTCATTGGTGTCCTCCCAATTTTCAACTCTTCGGCTCCCATATTTCACTAGTCACCATCCTTTCTCAGCTTGGGTCACAAAGAACTTTACTAAGACAGTTTTAAGTTACTTAACATTTCCTCCATATTTTCTCACCAGGCAGGTAGCTAGTTGCCAGGCAAACCTACCTCCCACCTCTCTGTTCCTTTCTGTCGTTCTATGCCTTTCATGTCCTGCTTCTCAGCGTGGAATTCTCTTTCTAGCTTTACTCTTTAATTTCTCAATAACATTTCCCACCATGAACTGTTCAGAGATATCTGGACAATTTGCTTCAGTCCCCTATCTGCACACCCAAGGCACAGTGTGCAGTACTCTTCCAAGGTACTTACATCATTCCCTTCTAACTGTTCATTGTGTCTCCCTCCACAGAAAATAAGAATCGGATCTTAATCATTTCTGTATCCCTGGGAGCACTCGATGAGTAAGTGTTGCCAAAATGAAAGACTGTTTATTTGGTGACCTTTGTGAGTTTCCTGCGGGAGCAGAAAGCCTCCAGGCATCTCTGTTCACTCTATGTGCCTTAGCAAAGCAGCATCCAGCTTTCTGTGGTGGGTTGTTGCAGGTAAAACTCCCTAGAAGCAGGCTCTGAGGAGGAGATTAGCATGCAGGATGTTTACTCCTGAATCAAGGCTGCGGAAGAGAGCGGAAAGAAAAAGAAAGAAGCAAGATTTGGCAGAGGAAGCCAAGCTGTGATGTAGATTCTGTGGATGCCTTAGCTGACACCACAGGGAATTTTGAGGACATACTGAGGCAGAATGAAAACTACTGGTCCTCAGACCCTGCACCCTCTTCAACTGAGCCAGCTTGACCTCTCTAATCCCAGTAATCCCTGAAGGGCTCTAACAGGTAAAGTGAATGCCTGGAAGTCTCCACATTATAAAACAGAGTTCAGTGGTCAAGACTTTACCTTGCATACATGAGGTCCTATCTCAATTCCTGGTCATACATACATACATACAGACAGACAGACAGACAGACAGACAGACAGACATACAGACATACTGCATTTAGTTATCTACTCTTCTGAATTATGACTATCTTCCAGGATTTTCTGTGCCTCTAAATATAGCTGAGGAAAATGGCAATTACTTATTTCAAAGTATTTGGTGCAAAACTTTGTGTTCTGACTTTTATAATCTTGGTTTTTATCCCTCTAGCTTGAGACACATCTCAAGAGAAAGTCACAGAAGCTGCTGTGAAGATCTAATGGGATGTTATTTGGAAAGACAGAGGTGACAGCAGTCTCAATATTTAATTGTTCCCCAGTTGATTCTAATGAAGTGCATGGTTCACTATTTCCAGCCATTTTATTTGTGAAAATTGAAAGATCAGGAAAAATCTCTACTAACTTCCAAAGCATCTGAGCATCAATTCGTCACCTTTATTTCCTACCATTATTTAGACATTGAAAAAATTCAGGAAATGAATACATATATGGCCTTTCTTGGACAATCTCAAAATGTACTGATGAACGAGCCTGCCCCAGTCTCAGGCTTAAAAGCTATCATTCATTCCTTTTTGTGATTAAATCTCTGTTTCTCTAGGATTGAGCTATGTTGCACATGTAACCTTAACTACAAATGGTTCTGTTGTGCCTGTTCCAGGAAAAGGCCCGATACCTTTGTATCGAAGAGTTGTTTTTACCCATCTTGCAACCCTACCTTTGTTTCAAAAGTTTACATGACCACCTATGGCTACCTTGTTATGATTACCTGTTGCTGTGGTCACTTTGCAACCATGTCTTAGTTTCAGGAGGTCCTTGGGACTGAGCTGTTACGCTGCTACTCCTGTAAACCTGCAAAACCCTCCATTTGGAAACTTTCTAGCCCTGAGCTATAAAAACCTTGTCTTCCAAATGTCCAATACTGATCTCTTGAACCCTTTCTTAAGAGTAGGGCACACATGCACACAAATAAAAAAGCTTACTTTAATTAATTGCTTACTTCAGTTGTTTTGGCCATGATGATTTAAATCCCTGGACTTTCTCTTACCATCTTTGGGATTAAACAAAAAAGTCACTAAACTAGAATTACTAAATTTTTGACATGAGAAAATAGTTAATCTGCCTTCAAAAGGTAGATGTGGTTAAATTATTCCTTCTATAACACCAAATTGAGCATATATTTGGGTTTAAAATAAAAGCACCAAGGAACAGGATATTGCAGAGCAGAACAATATAAGTGTGTTGTGTGTGTGTGTGTGTGTGTGTGTGTGTGTGTGTGTGGTGTGCCTTTAGCATACATGATGACAAAACACACATGCATGTATAAGCCTATCATGATAGAGTTTTGCAACTGCTAGGTTTCTGGAATGATCCAATGGATAAACATTAGTGCTTTTATCCAGGATAAAATATGCAAAGGGAGGAATAGAAGTGTAAAGAGAGGAGCTGGAGTAATGTTTTTAAAATGTTCAGCTGAGCTATGCAGATTACATTCAATGAAGACATAAGGTAGTTTTAAATATCCCGATCTACTGAGGACTGGGTTAAGAACATAGCCCAGCAGACAGTAAATACAGACTCACTGATAGGTTCGCTTACCATTCAGTAGCTCTAAGCCAAGCCCATGCTATGTCCCAGATAGAAAGAAGTTGATCTGGTAAACGGCAGCTATGGTAATCACAGAGGCAAAGACAGGGACAGTGAGAAAATCAATTAGCAGACCTTAGGGGATGCAAAAGTGAAGACATGGACCATGGAAGAGAAACCAAGCAAGGTTACTTAAAAAAGGTCTGTGTGGCCAAAAAAGAGAATCATAGGTGAATACAAGTCCAGAATTTAATATTTTACAGGATTTAGGCTGTTGTAGTAATCATCTGTAGAACTTTCTCATCATGATCTTGGATGATAAATTGAGCCTCTTCATATGTAGTTTGAGAACCAAGAGATCCCAAGTGCTACCCTGTGAGTAGACTCTTAGATTCTGTTAATTTTCCACTGATATTTTTACATGTCATTATTATTGTTGATCCTATTAATGCTATTATTTAAAATGTTTTATAATTCATAAAAGTCAACATAAGAACTTTGACAAATGTCTCATGGCTTTAGGAGTCCTACTGTCAGAGCAGATTTAGATGTGAAGAAATAAAACCACAACAGACCAAGGAAGGGTTGACTTTGGATAGAGAGGAAGAAGCTAACGAGTGGGCCATGGCATCCAGTTATCTGGCATAAAATGAACGAAAGGGGGAGGAGGTGGGAAGCTATTAGAAGATTTCTTTTAAATAACACCAATTATGTTCATTTAATGATGGGACTATCTCAGATGGAGAAAATAATGAGATAAAGTAAAGAGAAGAAATAATAAGCAAAGTCTTGGAAGGCTCAGATCAAGAGGAATGGTGCATTTATAACAGCATCAAGTAATATAAAATGCCTCAGAAAAATTTCAGTAACAACACATAAGAAATATAGGATAGTTTAAATAAATTGACAGAAGTACCTTACAGGAAAATTCAAAATGCTGAACACATGCAAACATACCCTATGCAAACATACACAAATTAAAGAAAGAACTTGTAAGTATAAATGTTTCTCCTGAAGTTAATGTACACAATGAATTCCAGATTATCAAATGGCTATTTCAATAGCACATCACTTAACAGTCAACAAAATGTCCAACAGACATACCCAGAGGCCAATGTGATGGAAACAATTTTAAAATTTTCCAGGAATAGGAGGTCGAAAACTAAGATTAGCACCACATATGGGGAACTTTGATAACAGAAATAGGCACTGAATCCAAAGGATAAACCAACATCTAGAAATAACATATACAGGAAGACCTTTTCTATGTAACAAGTTACACTCCAGAGAAATTGACAAACACTTTGTAATCATTGGAATTAAACTAATGTATATCCAAACATAAACTTCACCTTCAGGTAACTAAAAATCTAAATATTTATTGATTAAATTTGTGGTTTCTAAGACAAGGGATCACTACATAAAGCAGGTTGCCCTTGAATTTGTTATGTATCTCAGTCTAGATATAAACCAGGACTTCTTCTGCCTTACTTACCTACTTGTCCAGGTTGCAAATACATGAAACTACCCGCAGTTGCAAATGTTTAAAGAAAAGGATGCAAGGGGTATAAAGAGATGGCTCGGTGGTCAAGAGCTCTTGCTGCTCTTCCAGAGATTCTAGGTTCAGTTCCTAGCACCCATGTGGCAGCTCAGGTGGTTACCTGTAACTTTTGTTCCAGGGGATCTGACATTCTCTTCTGACCTCCATAAGCAATACATGCATGCATTGCACGCATGTATATGCTGACAAAACCCCCACAGATAAAATATATGCATAAATTAAAAGTAAAATAAAAGAATATAAATAAACATATTCATGATCTTAGTAGTAGGGTCATGTGTAAGACAAAAAATACTCATTATAAGAGAAAAGTAATTTTGACTACAAGCAAGAAAGTCAAGATTAATATTTATTATACTGATTAGTTTTATATCAGCATGACATAAGCTAGAGACCTATCTGGAAAGAGGGCATCTATTGAGAAAATGCCACGTTAGATTAGCCTATAGGCAAGTCTGTTGTGCATTCTCTTGACTGGAGATTGATGTGGCTGGGCCCAGTACATTTGGGGTGATACTATCCTGAGAAACTGGTCCTAGGTGGTATAAAAAAGCAAACTGAGTAAACCAAGAGAAGCAAACCAATAAGTAGCACTCCTCTATGGACTCTGCATCACTTCCTGCCTCCAGGTTCCTGCCTTGAGTTCCTGCCATGTCTTTCCTGGATGTGGTGTCCAAGTTGTAATATGAAATAAACCCTGTCCTACCAAATTATTTTTGCTCATGGTACTTTATCACAGCAATATGTAGAATGCTTGCATTTATCCTGAGACTTCATAAAATAAATGATTAAAAGTCAATCACTAAATAGAAATGATATTTGAAAAGCAGTAGTCAAGTTCAGTATACAGTAAAGCCAGGAAAAATATCACAGAAAAGGAACAAATACATGAAAGGAACAAATGAGTATAAACATAGTGTTTTGAAAGTAACTGACATTATTTATATTTAGCTAAACAATAGTAGTAAGTTTTCTCCTGGTAATGATGGCTAGCTTACCTTTTTTTTTTTTTTTTTTTTTTTACTTAATTCATAATATCATGTGTGATTTCCATCCTTTGGAGGGGCTTCAGACTCAATAAGAATAGTTAGTTGCCTCCCTAACAGTTGTACCATGATTGCACCAGTGGGCACATCCTATCTGGTGATTGGTGTTACAGTTTATATGGTTTACACTGAGTAAGACCACTAACACCTTCTCCTTCCCAGAAGCCCCAATAGTAACTGCCAGCATTATGAAGGCTAGCCACCAAGAAGAAGCTTCTAGATTATCTCAGGCTTCATTTCTGTCTCTTACAACAAGGTATGTGAGCGCAGTGCAATATTTTAATTGAATGTACAAACCAAATTCACACTCAAGCACGTGAATGACTTTTACTACGCTAGGAATAAGAGAGGTAAAGGCACCTAGGAATAAATGTAATACAGTTCCATCTGTATAAAGTTGGAAATTAGAAAAACAATGTTTTGCTAAGGGATGTGTATTTTACTGGAGAAATCAAAAGATGAGCAAGGATACTGATACTCTAGAAGGCAGAATAGTGTAATCACTGAGAAAGGAGGCAGAAATGAAGGAGGTAGGTTTTCCTTGTGGGTTATATGTAAATTCTGTGTAAAATGTTCTCTATCTGTGCAGTCATATTAGGTAGAAATGGATGAATGATGATAGCCAGGAAAATAACGTGAGCAATTAAGAAATTACCCAACTTTAGTTCAAAGGATCAATGTGAAAGGAATTATCTATAAACCAGGCTGACATAAGCATTAAAGTAGTAGGTAGTATGCTATAGGGATATTTGTTAGCATTCTGTCACCTGAATATGACATCATATTCAGGTGACAGAATGCTAACAATATTTAATTCAGATAATTTAATCAAACAGATTGACAATTGAATGAAACTTGTATATGAGCCAGTGTGTCATGTTCTTAGTGTGCTCAAATGTCATAAAGCCAGAGGATTGGGTTTGTAAAGGAATATAAAGGGGGAAGATATCCCATAGGTAACCTGGAAGCCATCTTAATAATACACTGTAATTTATAAGGATTTATTTGGATCGTAGAGCTGAAACGTTCAAGAATTTAGCACCAGCCACATTCTTGTAAGGTTCTTAATGCTGCTTCATCACACAGAGGAGGACACAAGGGCAAGAACAAAGGACAAGAGGGAGCTGAATTCACTCTCAAATGGGACCCACATTTAATACAACAGGGATCCATATTTAAGGAAAAAGCCCTTGAGACCTAATGACCTCTTAGCCAGCTATATCTCTCCACTCTTGCATTGAGTGTAACACAAACAAATATTCCAGAACACAAACATGAAGAAATATTCAAGATATAGCAAACCTAATCCTTAATAGGATAGAGAAAGTCTTAGATAGATTAATAAGTAAAATTGGATCTAACATGCTAGCAAATAATATGACTCAGAATAGTTTGAAAAATTATTTCAGAATGGTAAGCCTTTGTGGAATTCTCTTCTCTTCAAATTTCCTCACCAACATTTACGTGTTCCATAGCTGCTCTCTACCCTGTACTAGCAAATGCTATCTTACATCTTTATACATTTGTTCTATTCATGAAACTAAAATTATTCTACTGAAGTTTTGGGGATCATCAAAAAGCAAACTAATTTAGTCAAATATAAATTTAAGATAACATAGCTGTGTATGTGTGCATAAGTATGTGTACATATTCATGTGATGTGTGCTTATGTGTGCTTTTGTGCTTGTGTGTGGGGGGTGGATGTTTGTGTGTGTGTTCATGGGGTATGACATACAGGCATGTAGAGAGGCCAAAGGTCAACATCAATTGTCCTTCCCCAATGGCTCTCCACATTTTTTTAAGGCAGGGTCTCTCACTTGAAGCTAACCAATTTGGCTAGACTATCTGGCCAGAGAACTTCAGGGATCCTGCACCTCTGCACTGCCTCTATCACTGGGATTAGACACATGGCATTATGTGTCTGACTTTTCTCATAAGTGCAAAGGATCTGATCTCAAGTTGCCATATTTGTGTGGTGGGAACCTTACCAATGGAGACATTTCCCTAGCCCAGATAAGGTAACATTTTTAAATGAATATTTAAATAGTTTATGGAGGTATGTATTTTCAAGTTGTAGAAAAAGAAGAGGCAGTATTTACTTTAGAAATTCTCCATTAAGCAATCCTCTCTCTGAAAAGGAACATAATCTCTCACAGACTGTGTTTTAATTCCTAAGCAAAGTTTAAGTAGGTACAACACCAAGTTTTAAAAGTATATTTCCCATAAACAGAGTCACATTTTAACCCAAGTCATTTATTTTGTCAGTTTGCTACTGTTGGTTATATAATGCAACATAATTATTCCCTGGCTTAGAAGAATATGAATTTTTTAAATAAGCAACATTCTGTGAATGTAAGTAAATTCACAGAGTGTTTTCAGACCAGATATCATCTGTTTCATGTAACTAAAGCCCAAATGCATCTCAGATGATAGCATTAAATGCTACTTAACACTATAACAAGTAATCCTTTTCATGAAAGTGAAATCTCTCTTAACTAAAAAGTTTATGTCATCAGTTTTATTACTCGAACAGGATGTTATGATGAATTTCCAACTCACCCTTCTTAATAAACATAGACACTCAATCAGCATCTCTCCTCAATCAGTTGCAGGATTCGAAGAGTTGTCTATATGGTCATGATCACAAAGTGTTTAGAGGGAGATATCTTTTAAGCTTATAATTTAATTGGTGTATTCCAAAAGCAAAAGGTTTCTGCATATACAAAGTGTGTGGGCTGAATGACCATTGAACCTTATAAAGATGTCCAGCATCTGGAAATGTACCCACCCACCCACTCCAGTAGCTAATGATTACAACTAAAATGTAGGATTCAGCAAGTCTCGTCTTCTCTTGAGATTCAATTTGATCCTCAGAAAATTAAGTAAGTTGAATTGTCTAGGTTCCAGATGTCTCCCATTCCCCGGAATCCATAAAAGCAAATGAGTTTTAAGATCCTGATGAGAGAGGACAACAGGATCACAGATGTGTCAATATGTATCCAAAGTGTATCCATTGAACATGTGCAGTTTTATATACCAACTGTATCTTAATAAAATTGAACAAAACACGACCTAGAAAAAGAAGATTTTTGGCAAAGGCAAATGGAATCTGGACAACCCTAGGTTTTAGGTTAATTCAAAGCCTACACTTAGTCTAATTATCTTAAAGTAGTAGTCTTTGTGAATTAGTAATGAATCTGAGTGTTGGGGTCAGAATATTGCCAAGGATGGAGGAGTCCAGAGACACTGGAGCAGTGTAAAATGGAGTAAACCCCCTCTGGGGGAAGCGAGCTGACCTCACAGGCCAGGAGGACACGTCCTTAGGGCAGTATAGAGAACTAAAAGTCCTCTACACCATGGTCCCTCTAATCTCAGTGCATAAAGTGTTACCTTAAACTGTCACATCAGAATCCAGGATGCTTCCTCTCATTAACCTCATGGAAGAACTGAATCGCATCATTCACCAAACACATTTTTCAAAACATACTCTGGACTACACACAAGGGGAGCACTACCAGACATACAAAGATGATTGGAAGAGAAGAGCCTTAACACTGAAGGGCAAGAGAGAAACATGATAGCCATCTGATGACAACTGGAGAGGTGAGACATAGCAGTCCAGACCAAACAGATGGAACTTTCTGTGGACATTCAGATTGTTTCCAGTACCACAAAGTAAACAAGGGTCACTGACAGTGAGTCTGTGGAAGAGAGAAAGGCAGAGCATCAAGGGCTATGAGGTAGGGGAAGGGGATACATTTACAAGACCATTCATTCCTGAGAGGACCACAATGCATGGAAATGTACACAGATACGTTTGAAATTCTACAATAAAGTGCTATTTTCTTTCCTTTCTTGGTGATGGTAGTGTATGCACATATGTTTACTGTATGTATGCACACTGTATGTATGTGTCTGTATGTGTGCATTGCACAATTGCACACATGCATGAATATGATCACAGAACATTATATATGTATAGTCTATCATTTAATGAAATCTAATCTTTTATACAATTAATATCCTAATGAAAAGAAAGAACATAAATGTAAATCAATTTTCAAAAGCTCTATTTTCCCACCTTTTTTGACCTATATGACTGGTGAGACATGAGTCAGTGGGGCACATCCTCCATCCAGAGAAAGTAACCCAAGGCAGAAGTTCATGCTGAACATAGAATCAGGTCTGTATTTTAATTGTCTTTTGGGAAGTCCAGCAAGTTTTAAAGCATTATCTGAAATGTTCATAGGAAGATCAAATTTGATAAACACATTGTAGTATTAAATAGGAAAGCCTTTGTCTATGGATAATAGCTCAAGATTTTGATTCTCCTAACACATAGACTTTCTTGGTCATGCTTACCTAATAGTATCTCCAACCCCTTGAGCATATACTGGACAATATATGGGTATCTAAGCATCCAACTCCTAAGCAGCTATTCCTTTTGATTACCCATGAGGTTTTACCAAAGGTTCTTTGGAGCAATTCTTTCATAGCAGCTCATACATAATATCAATCTTTTGATACTTAATCAAACAATTTTGCCTGGGGTTCTGTCTTTAATGATACTAAGTATGTCTTCTGAAATTTGAGAGTTTATTCATGAGTCTATAGATCTTCAATGACATATCTCAATGAGTGTTGATTCTTCTTCCATCCCATATAAGTAATTACAAAAAAAAAAAAAAATGAGCCTCTGATTCGATTCTCTGCTTTCTTGGGTGCTTTCCATTTAGGACAGCATATGGGATGACCTTAGTGTCTCCTTAAATATTCAAGACTCCTGGTATTACTTAACTCATATAATGTAGTATGGGGGAAGAAATTCCATAATATGCCTGGTGGCCAGTATGAAAGAATAGTATTGTGAATGATTTCAGATACTAATGGCATAGAAATGCCGACTATCCACAGGAATGACAGGAAAAGAGACTTATAAGGCCTTGGGTCTATTTTAATGTAGTGGTTATTTTTTAAAAGGCTATGTCCCTGACCTGTACTGTGAGCTGATTATTACCCAGAGGGAGCAGGTCTACCAGATCAGGAAAGGAGACAAACATCACACATTCTCTACTCCCAGAATTCACCCTTTCCTCAGCAGTTAAGTACAATACTCCCATGCTTTGTGTGGAGCTGGCACAAAATGGGAAAACCTCAGTGTGATATCTATAAAGTATTTTAGAGAACAGAAATATACAGCACAGGATGCTTTTGACTAAGGAATGTATCAAAAGATGTTCCTCTTGACTATCAGCTCACGGGCTGATCTAGCATATGCACAAATGTTTTCAGTCTGCATGGAGCCATAAAATATTCTTAGAGCCTCTTCTAAATTAACTGCATGCACAACCAAGATATGGCAAATCAGGTAGTGCAACCAGGGTGGCCATGAGAACACACTGTCCTGAAGGCTGACAGACATCTTCTGCAAACGTGGGATTGCTGAGTTCAAGCCTGTCTTATCTAGACATTGAAAGGTAGATCTCCCCCATCAGAAATCCTAATTGCAAGTATTCAGCTGTCTCTGTTTCTGCTTCTGTCCCTGATATTCATTGGTATGTGAATAAACTGAAGAACTATACGTGGCTCTGGTGTCAAGAAGATTCTGAGTTAGAAACAAGAGTCCTAGTTTCTAAACTAGACAACAATAAGATGAATTATGTGATACAAAGCCTTTATTCCAGCTTACCCCAGTCTTTCCTCAATCAAAATTTAATATTGTATTCCAATCTCTAGGAAAAGGGAGGATAGTGTTACTAGACAAGTTTAAGGCATAACTCCATTAATTATTTTTCTCTTGGGAAGAAAGGAAAATAAAGCGATTCGGTGGAATCAGGACAGCCTGATTTTTCATGGGGCAGGGCTGCAAAGGGGAGACACATTGTCTCAAAAACTAAAAGAAATGTATGCTCCTTATTTACCTCCTCCTGGTTCTGCTTCTGCAGATGCTGCAGACACCAGTCTTCCACTTGCCCTGTAAGAAGCTTTCTCAGTGAGCATCATGATTGCTTGTATGTGTCCAGATGGGTAAATTCAATCTATGGAGAGACCCAGATTTTCTATAAGACAGAATGGTAACTTTCACTGGGCCTGCTTGTGTTTAACTTCTTTGCTTTCTGTCTTTATTAGGAGTGATCATTTACCTGCCTCTTTTCTCCCAACCTCTCACATTTCCATACTAGGAATGTGTCCAATTCCTTAGCCTGGCACTCTCTGCTTCTCCCATTTGCCTATAGGAGAAACAAGTTCTCTGACCCTGACAATGGGAAGAAAGACCTAAGACAAATAGTTTAGTCATACTTTTTTTTCAGAATTCAGTATCTTTAGGACCCACATCATTTTTTTCATCAATTACCAGGAAGATTCGGCATCTGCAAAGTCAGATGTTGCAAGCAGGAAGTTCAGTTCTCAGATTGCGGGGGAAAGAGAGAAAAGCGGTGCAGGGTTGGCTGTTGGTCAAGTTCAAGCCCAGATTGGGAAGCTGTGCAGGCGATGGTATGTGGCTTCCATAGATTAAATAACAGTTCTCAATACTATCAATAATGATAAAAATGAAGATGTTTTCCTCAGCATCTGCTCAGATTCCCAACTTGCTTTATGTGGTTTGTGGGACTTGGCTTTTTACTGTTTGTTTGCTTGTTGTTTTCTTTTTTTTTTTTTTTTTTTTTTTTTTGGATTTTCTTCCATGCTCGGGAAGAATTTTGTTCTGCAATTCTCTCTAGCTCCCAATTTACTAGTTCTTGGGCTAGAAACGTAGGCAGCACACAGAATATACTGGAAGCCATAAGCCACCAAGGCCATGTGAATTGAACTTTATTGGTTTTCTGTGGCGTTTATTGCCACTTTGTGGCTGTTTCTTAATTGTTGAGGGAAGACGAGGCTTAGTAATCATGGTCTCTACAGTTCTCTGGCTGAACTCGACTTGACTTATGCCAGTAAAACGGTGGCTGAAAGCAGGCCATTGGGACAGGGATGAAATCACAGGTTAAAGAATAGCTTGTTCCCCAGTGAAGAGACAGCATTGGGGGTGCAGCAGGCTTTTCTGATTCTGTTTGCATTTCCACTGTCAGATGTGCAGACTCTTCTTCACAGTGCAGAAACAACAAAGTGATGGGGCACAGAGTTCTATTAAGGTGAGTCATATCCCAGGCATAGGTAAACAGGCTAACAAAGCTGAAACACATTGTGTACCTACTCATATGTTATGAAAAGTAAGATTATAAAGGAAAGTATTTAGAGTCTAATCTATTAGTTTCATCAAGAAGCTTTAAAAAATCATAGCAAATCCATGGCTTCAAAAAAGTTGATTCACTATTGAAATAAAAAATTTGACTTGGATTTCAGAGACTTACTTCATCCTAATATATAGAGAGGACATAGATGCTGTTAAACTCAGAAGGAACAAAATTCTATGGGAGTGGGACAAAGAATGTCAAGGAAGCTCATCTTTCTATATAACTATCTGTCTGTATATCTATCTATTTGTCTATCCCACTAAATAGAAGTCTTTTTCCATACAGGTTTGAAATGAAAATAAAAAATAAAGGAGAAGGCATTGAGTTACTTGTTCACAGTCCTAGCACTCTGAAAAATTAAACAGGAAGATTTTGAGCTTAGGTTACCCTGGGATGCATAGGAAGACTTTGTCTCCAAAGAAAAAAAATGTACAGACAAAAGGAACAAATAATTATGAATCGACAAATTAGTGAATATTTAGATTTTGTCAAGACACCATTTACAAAATTCAAAACTATAATTGAACATGTAAACTTTGTAATTATTTCAAAATAGAGAGAATACCATAAAACAAGCACATTATATATTTTATTAAAATTAAAACATCATAATTCTAAATGTTAAAAAAAAGAAACTGAAAACTGGTAATGAACTACAGAGCACAGGGAAATCTATTATACACTGAATTATGAGATTATTGTTTTGATTGTGAACAAAAAAAAATCACTTAATATTCATTAGAAATTAAACAAAAAAACAGAGCAAAGGGGGCTGGAGAGATGGCCCAGCAGTTAAGAGCACTGACTGTTCTTCCAGAGGTCCTGAGTTCAATTCCCAACAACCACATGGTGGCTCACAACCGTCTGTAATGGGATCTGATGCCCTCTTCTGGTGTGTCTGAAGAGATCAACAGTGTACTCACACACATAAAAAAAGTAAAAATAAATCTTTAAAAACAAGACAAACAAAACAGAGCAAAAGGAACTAGAAGAATTAGAACAAGTAAAAAGTGATGTAAATGAGAGAAGACAGTACAGAATAAAAGCAAAAATTTGACTCTTAAAAAGACCAGCACAATTGATACACTCTGTGCACATATCACTAAGGGAAAAAAAAAAAAAAGACAGGACAAAAAGAAAATATCCAGGGCTCGAAAGGCTAATGCAGTACAGCAGAGTGCAGAGTGCAGCAGCTGCTGAGAGCAACACAGAGGGACACGACATGGAACTCTACAGCATCCTCCAAGACTTCCAGTGACCCACTCAAGTCTTTTCTCACCAGTACGGGTTTAAATGAGAGTTGTTCAAGCACAAACTGGTACACAAATCACCCAGGATTTGGTGTAAACACAGTTTCTGATCATTAGGTCAAGGAGCTAGCTGAGCTGTTTATAACTGTTCCTAATAAACTCTCAGAAGAACCTGTGGTTCTGGGGTCTCATTTTGAGTCGTAATCCATTGCATCGACAAGAACTATTTAAAAGGAACCTGGGAAGGGTCAGGTACAGGAGCTGGAGAGATGGCTCAGTGGATAATAATTGTTCTTCCACAAGTACAAGGGTCCAAGTTCAAATCCCTAGAACCTTTTTTAAAATAAGAGGCTAGGTGTGCCTGTCCTCAAGCCCTCTGAAAGTCAGAGACAAGAGGACTGCTGAGGTTTGATGGCCACCAGACTCAGTGAGAGACCCTGTCCAAATGAAATAACGTAGAGCATGACAGAAATTGAACACCAAAGTTCATTCTCTGCATATGCGTGGGGTCATGTACCCCATACATATACATGTGTACTTCATACTCACACACACACACACACACACACACACACATGCAGAGAGAGACAGAGACAGAGACAGAGAGACAGAGAGAGACAGGAGAGAGAATTAAAAGTAAAAGTAAATGATAAAAGAATGTAAATCACCTACAGGGGAAAAAAACCACAGAGAATTTGAAAGATCATTCCAAAGAATAAAGTAATCCCTGTAATCAAGAAACATAAAAAATGTGCTGAAACTCACTGGTAGGCAATAAAATCTAGATTCATATAATAATCATATTTTTTCATGTTTGAAGCTAAAGATAACCATAAAGCTCTCCTGGGGTCTGCTGCTACTGATGCTGTAGTTAACAGTACACTCGTGGAGCATGGCTGAAGATCCATGAATTAATTGTCAGGACTGATGAAAACATTCTGACACTGGTTAATACAAAGGAGCTGCCCTGATGGTATATGCCTGTAACCTCAGCCTGTGGAAGACTGGGGCAAGGAAGAAGAATTGTGAATTCAAGAACAGCCAGGGACACACAGCAGATCCCTGTCTCAAACAATGATCACACTAAAAGGAGAAAGGGTAGAATGGAGCTCAGGAGGTAGTGTCCTTGCTTAGGATGGGCAGGGCCCCAAGTTTAAGTCCAGTTCCACAAAAACAAAAAGGACAGCAGCCAGACCTGAATAAAAGTCTCTCCTATTGAAGAAATTGCTCAATGTGCGTGGATATGTGAACAGAAGTAGTTATTGAGTCTTGTTGCCAGTGATACACACACACACACACACACACACACACACACACACACACGAGCAGGATCTAGGGGAAGGAAATTTTGATGGCTTTCTTCTACAGTGTAATGAATGGCCACAAATCTCCTGATGAGAAACAGTACACATTTACAGCACAAATTTATTATCTCTTGGTTAGTGTGGGTTGGGACTGAAGTCACAGCTCTGCAGTATCTGCTGTGTCATGTCTCACAAGGCTACAATTGAGTCGTCACCCAGCTGCAAGTCCCACCTGGTGGTTCTCATATAGAGAACCTGCTTCCATCTCTCTCTCCATTTATCACCAGGATTTGCTTCTGTGACACTGTAGGATTGCTGTCTCTGGCCTCTTGACTGTTCTTGGACAGAAGCCATCTTCATCTGTCAAAGGGCACCTACTCTGGGTTTGTCAGTTCTTGCCATGTAGACATCATCAGGATAGCATTTAATGTCAAGCCAGCAAAGAAAGTCTCCAGAATCTCCAGACAGTTGTAACAGATGGAATTACACATGATAAAAGTCATGAGAATGCTGTCCCCTCCCCTTTACTATATTGTGTGTCTTAAAAGCCACCACTCAAGGACACATACAGAGGTATGAATATCAAAGGAAACTGAGACTAAATCTAAATTGATCTCACTGTACCATTAGCTACTATACTGCCACCATTATAAAGAATGAATTAGGGTCATGTCTCTTGATTTGCCAGGTTGTTCAAAGACATAAATGAATAACCAAAGAAAATATAAACAATATGATCTTAAGTTTTTAAAGCAATTATTCCCCACACTCAGAGACTCTTAAGGGCTCAGCTTATAGAAAAAGATAGTAGCACATAGCTAAGGGATAGGCAGAAGGAAGGACAGTGTAAATGGAATCTCAGGAGGTGGTTTCATAGCTAGAGGCTAGGATGGTAAGCTGAGACAGGATACTGTTCACACCTTTCCTCTGCTTATCCTGAGTGGATGTGATCAGACTAACATCATGATAAACAATATGCTACAGGTGAGTTTTAACTTATAGTTCCTGGTGTTTGGATGACTGGCAGCCAAGTAAGACTTGTAACAAGACTGTCTCTGTCTACCTTCTTTTTATCAGACAAGGAATTCTATCCCTCTTCCTGTTTCACAGCAGGAACAGGGTTCTGCATTAGACTGACTCTGGATTCTGGAAACAGTTTGCCTCATTGTACAATTTTGGGTTGTTTTCTTTCTATTGTTGTTGTTGCTGTTGTTTTGGAGTTTTTTGTAATGTTAATAGTTTTAGTACTGTTTTTGAACTTTAAAATGAAGCACATGAGCATACATCATATATATCGTTAACATATAACAAAAATAAAATTCAGCAGTAAAAGAACAAAAATAAACCACAAACAATCCTATTATAAAATAAGAAAAAAATATGTGAACAGATTTACATTAAAGAGTGTATATGCATCAATAGGAGCATGGAAAGGTATCCAACATTGCTTATAATAAGTGAAACACAATTCAGAACCCCAGTGAGTTATTTGTCCACGTATCTAAATAGCTAAAATTAAAAACAGACATAAGTTCAAAGAATAGTGAGGATGCAGAGAAAAATGTATTGCCTGGACAATCCTGGTGGAGATGTGTGACTTCATGGCTTCTCTGAAAACTGGTTTTGCAACAACTAAAAAATACATTTACCAAATGCTAATAAGTCTTTCTGGGTATTTATCCAAGAGAATGGGAAGCCTGTCAACAAATGCCCATAGCAGCTTTTTATCTAACAACCTCAACCTGGATGCGAATTGAATGCCCGTCAGAATTGCGTTCTTGATACTGGCAAGCAATTGACTGCACTGCAAGAGCAGAAATATCTGGTAACAAATTCCCATTTCAAAAGGTCATGAGTTACACAATTCCGTTGTTGTACCATTCTATAACAAAAACCTGAGGCTGGAACAGACTAGTGGGGGCCGAGAGCTAGAGTGGAGGTCATGAAGTTGGCTGTGGAGAGCTGGCAGAATCTCTGCAATGGTAGAACAGGTTTCTATTCGCAGTGGTAGAGGCTATGCAACGTACATAAATGTGTGTGACAGGATCTCTTGCATGTAAGACTAGTGATATCTGCATAATGTGTGGGGAGCTATCAATGCTTAGGCTACTTTTGGGGTTTTGTTATCATACTGTGTGGGCCACAAAGATATCGTGGCAAGTTAAGGCACTTTCTGTGAAAGCTTGACCACCTGAGTTCAGGTTTCCAGAAGCCATGTAAAGCCTAATCAGCATTTTCACACAGGGATAAGAAGCAGAGCAGGAGAAGTACCTGACAGTCCCTAGGCCAGCTATCCTGGAATATGAAGGACACTGACAAGAAACAGCACAATGGATGTACCCTGCCTCAGAAACAAGATGAATGGCAAGAACTTACTCTCAAAACTTGCCCTCTGACCTACATACAGACACACACACACACATATACCACAACACATCACACACACATATACCACAACACATCACCATACACACACTCACACACACCATAATATCACACACACACACACACACACACACACACAAACACCATAATACATCTCACACACATACAGAACCTTTTTTTTTTTTAAAAGCATGTTGATCACTGTGGGAAAGTAAAAAAAAGGGGGGGGAGGGGTGATGGGGGTACACAGGTCCTCTTTATATTACTTTTTGCAACTTCATTTGAACCTGCAGTTATATTTGAATCAAATTAAAAATTGTGGTCCAAGAGAGACTTATGAAGAGTTCTTCATTTGCTCTTGACTGTGGAGAAGATGTTTTCATGTGAGACTGAAGAGGGAGAGGAACTAGTTGACATAAATTTTGATAATGGAGTTATTTAGGTTTTCATATAAAGATGTTGGACTGTATTATCCAAGGGATTTTCTTGTTATTTTGTATGTGATATAGAATGAAGGAGGCAGATACTGAGAGTTAACGGCTAAAGGAGGACGGAGTCAGAGGAATGTGAGGAAGGAAGGATGAAGGTGGGCTAACCAAAACTAAGTATGTATAAAAAGCCTCAGGAAAATCCATTGTTCTGTAGCTAATTAAAAATATAGTGTGGTTTTATTTGTTATCATATTTGTTAATTTTTAGAAAAATAAGGCATTTGAATGGAGGTACCCCCACAGAGGTGGACAGTACTCCCTCAAGAAGACATGCTAGGGAGAAAAGTTGTCAATTGATTTTTCCAGTAGTAAACCCCCACAATTACAGTAGACCCCACAGTTACAATACTGACCTACTGGGAAAGATGTGCCCATCTCTGCAATAGAGGTGTAAGTGTTATAAGGGTGACCAACTGTTTTCTATTAAATTTGAGGCCTGATCCATGGCTGAGAAAGCCATACGTCCTTGGGGAATCATACCACTGTTGACCTGCTCAACTTGTCAAACTGCTTTCTAAATATTTATATTTACATCCATGGATGAATGCTGTTTTCAGCCATGGTCAAAGATGGCTCTTTTTGCAGTACTGCAGAGCCTTGGAAGTGATTAAGGCAATGAGGTGTGGCCATTGGGCACACAGCCCTAAATGACAAATCTGTGTCAACCCTTACAAAGTTCAGGGAACACTGAGGAAGGAGAGGTGGAGTGAATGTAAGAGCCAGAAGATAGGCAGGGGCACTAGGAAACTCGGTCTCCGGAATGTGGTGCAGCATTGAACTCATGAGTTCATTACAGCTGTGGTTACCTGCTCAAGACCTACATGAGATGAAGCTAGTCCAATTTCCAGCGTGGGTGAGGAGGAGCTCATGAGTCCTAACTCTTGGCTGAGAAGCTATTGGCATTGGCTGACTGTTAGAGATAGAGGAGAGGGAGAGGCCATTTTTCTTTGGGAATGCAACGCCAGTGCTAAGTTGCCCACACTGTGCAAGCATCACTAAATGTACTCAGTGAGTTATTTTAAAACATAAAAATAAGAGAGACACATGTTGAGGATGTCTATGGAAACAGGGAGGAGCTGGGGTTGATATAAAATACATTGTAGCCGGGCCGTGGTGGTGCACGCCTTTAATCCCAGCACTTGAGAGGCAGAGGCAGGCAGATTTCTGAGTTCGAGGCCAGCCTGGTCTACAGAGTGAGTTCTAGGGCAGCCCGGGCTACACAGAGAAACCCTGTCTCGGAAAACCAAAAAAAAAAAAAAAAAAAAAAAAAACCCAAACCAAAAAAAAAAAAAAAAATTGTATAAGTGAATAAAATCATCAAAGAATAAATAAAATACTAAATTAATTAGTGTTGACCTAGATAAAAAGGCAATTTTCACATATATCTCTTTGAAATCGGAATTTTATGAAAGGGGAATCTCACATCTGCAAGTGTGTTTTCTATTGCTTTCATAATGTTACTGAAGTTCCATTATGCTGCCATTTGGTCTCCTGAATAACTGTGCAGCCATTATGTTAATTATGAAACTAGACATAATTTGGGAGGAGAATTAGCATAGGTAATGATTTTTCTCCATTGCTAATGGCAAGGTCTTAGAGTTGATTTCACTGATGTGCAGTTCTGATCCTTTGCCTATCAGTATATATAGCCCATCAGGGGTTCCAAAGAAACAGAGGAAGGAGTCCAGGAGGGTTGAGTCAATCCTTAGAGACACAGGACCACAAAGATGACCAGAAGCTTAGGTGTTGAGATGCTAAATATACCTATATTCCATTTTTCACATGTCTGCACAGGAGAAAACTCCATTCTTGGGTGAAACTATCTGATCACTAGGGTCTTTCCAAGGTAAGACCGTGGGTGACCAGACTTCTTCCTTTGGGAAGGTGCTACTGCGCATGCTCGCTGGATCCTTTTTCCTTACAGTATCCTAGCCCTGAGACACAGACTTTTCTAACTCCTTATAAGATTACATTAAAGGCTAACAGGGACGGGGTTTATCCCTAAGAGACGAAGCTGCAGTTTTAGAATGATACATTCAGGTTGGTGAGATGGTATAAGGTAAAATGACAAATCAGAATTTGTGTAAGGAGTTATCACTACATGTCAAGCTAAGTACTATAACTAAGCTTTAGTGACAGATAGTAAAATTTGTTTGTTTGTTCTATCTTATTTAGATAGGATCTCCCTATATAGCCCAGGCTGGTCTGGAACTCACTATGTAATCCACCCTGACCTCAAAATTGTGGTGCTTCTATTGCCTAACCTACTGACATAAGCCACCATAACTGAAGTGGGGGTGATAATGTGATCACTGTCTCTTTGATTCCTTCCTAAGTTTCCCTTAAGTGGAAGAGAGGGAATGATAACACATTTTGAACCTGATCTCTGTTCCACAGCCCAGTGGTATCAACACACACACACACACACACACACACACACAGTGCAGTTCTGAGTAGCTAAAACACTTCAGGCTTCTTTAGCCCCGTTTGAAGACTTGGTCTGATTTTATTAACATAAATTAATCAATTCTATGATTAGCTTTCAGCAATCACATCAAAGTATCATTCTCAACTATAGAGTACACAACACAAGAAATTATCTAAGAAATCTCAGGCCTTTATTCCTCAAAGAGAATAAATGTATAACCCTTGGATCAAAGTGAATGCTGCCAGGCTGCTGGAGTGCTTAAGTCAGCAAGCAACAGCAAGGAACAAGGGAAGACGGCTGAGGCTCCTTGGGAAAACACTTGTTCCCATCCACAATATCTCTGTTCAATCCCCAGTACTTAAAAATATAAAGGCATAGACATGACTACAACTGAGTTAAGCTCAAAGCTCTGTGAAATATAGGAGATTCCACTTTCTTCTATTGCTTATTTAGATATAGAAACTGCATTACCCAGAGAAAAAATTAAAGTAAGACTTCTTTATAAGGTTTATAACTGGTATTTTATAAAGTTTATAACTGGTATTTAGTGAAGGGTCTAGCTACTTAGAAATCTAGTAGGGGCAGTCACCTCAACACAGTAGCATTAGGAAAGCTTATAAAACAGCAATGACATCATAGCAAGTGAGTCTCACCTTTACTTATATAGAAGAGAATAGGTGGATTGGGGTTGTGACGCAGGAAAGCACTTGAATAGCATGCCTGAGACAGAGATGGGCAGGGACACACAGAGATAGATGATAACATGATAAACATATATAGACAAAGACAGCATATGCCATTTCAAATCAGATTTTCTGTGCAGTTTTCTTTGGGTTGATAGTTTCTCCCTTGTCTTTTATTTTATTCATTAAGTATAAGCATGCATTGTTATATCAACCAGCTGTCTCCTCTTCCGTTATTGACATGTTTAGAAAACTCTTTTCCTGTCCGGAGTAACACACATTTACATATTCTTCCAGTTTTTCTATGGTTTTAAAACATAAGCATCTCCTAAACACATATGGTTAAATGAATAAATGTGCTAAGGTAATGAAAGATCCAACAGGGTGGGTTTGATCAGCCTAAAATTGATCCATATTGTCTATATGTCAAAGTACTTTTTGACTATAGTCAAAGTACTGCACTGGATAGGAGAAAGAAAAGAGAGGCAACAGAATATCCTGTGCAGCCTATGTGTTAGTGGAAAAATATCCCCAAGAAGTAATTCCTCTCATGCTACAGATACTTTAAAGGATGAGACTAATCAATAATGGGAGAAGGTTTCTGTGGAAGTGAATTCTAACCTAAGATCTGAAGCATCATCAACATGAAGGAATACACTGACTTCAAGAAAAGCCTGGTAAGTAGAGCGCTTCCCTCTGACTAGACCACAGAGAACAAGAAGGGAGCTAGGAATGAATCTGTAGGGTGAAGATGATCCTGGTCATACATGGCTGTGGCTACATCCAGGATTCTGAAGCTCATCTAAGGGCAATAAGAAGAAAGCATTAATATGAAGCACGTACAAGTAGCTTAATCAAATTTTCCTTTACAAAATGCATGAGGTCCAAGAGGTCTGAATGCCAGAACACTTTGAAGATTGTTAGAGAACTCTTGATGAAATATTCTCTGCTTAAATTGTTGACCATGAGGATTCAGACTTTAATGGAGTCTGGAACCTTACTAATTCAGCAGTGAGAGGAAGGGATCCAAGGCAGCAATTTAACTAGAAAGGAGAGTAGTAGTGTATTGGATCCTTACTTGAAAACCAGCATCAATATACAGTCCAGATTTTTAAAAAAAAAAAAAAAGGTAAATGATTAAAGACATGAAACTATGATATTTCTTTATGTAAAGTGCCCTGGCAGGGGTTCTAATGTCAGAGCCACCCACCACACTTACTGTCACAAGCCCCAAGGCAACCTAGTGAAAAGAGTCCACCTACTCAGCTCTCCCAGTGCTTACTGATGAGAACACTCTTACATTCCTATCCTTGCCCAATATCATTCTACTGACCCTCACAACCCAGCTACAAGGCCACCTTCTTCCTCTATAGAACCTTTCTAATCCTTCCAATAGAAACAATTATTTTGTTTCCATGGCATTTAAGTGATATACCTTGTTTCATTGCTGTATTAAGTCTTCTCACGGATATGTTCATATATACCTACCATCCCTGAAAATTCAGCAATGCCTTGAAATTGTATCTTTATAGGTACCAAGTAGCACTGTCTACTCCAGCATCCACCACCTGAGCACACTGTCCTTAATATGCACTCGACAAATGAATTCAATAATAAATAGAGGCATTTTATTCATTTGAACTAAGTGCTTCTAGGTAAAACCAAGAAATGCTGCCACTTACCTAACTCATCGAAAGCTCAAATTTTTCTAAACCCCAGTTTTCAGTGATCTGGCCATACACTTCACTTTTTCTTAACTTTTGCTAAAAACAAATAACACTGTGACACCATGAGACACCCTCAAGATCCTGTGTGTTCTCCTGGTTCTCCTTTCCGAGGTAAAGAGGTGAGCCTCCAGCTGTTACTAACACCGCAGCACAATGTTACTTGTTTTGAATTAATAATATTATGCTGATCTTGACATCATTTAAGCCACTTCACATCTTATTTATTTATTTATTTATTTATTTACTTATCTATTTATTAGTTATTATCTGTTTAGTTTTTAAACTTCTTATTTTGAAATGATGTGGGACTTACAGAAAATATAGCTCTGTATAACCCTTCTCAGATTCCCCAACTGCTAGTTAACATTTTAGTCCAGTTGTTACCCTTCTGGTCCCCTCACTTCCAGCATACAAACAAGATGCTTCCTGTCTTTGTGTAGTTGAACAATGGGTTTTTCTTGACCTTGCCAATAGAGGCTTTGTTCTACCCACTTTTCTCGTGTGTGCTGCTGCATGTATCTTACACTTTACTATTAATAAATCCATTGGAGAGCTTGTTGTCTCTGAGCCATATCCACTATGGGATGTTCCCAGGCTACCTGAGAAACCTTTAGTTATTGCTCTTCATTGAAGATTGTTGAGTATTCAGTGATATAATAAGACAAGTCCATGAGACACACCACAGGACACAGACAACACTATGTTGTCTACATCCTTGCTGGAGACAGGGAACCCTATGACATTGTCTCAGCCTTGTCTGCCCATTAAGGAAGCTGTTTCCAAACCATACTGGGAACATGAAAAAACCATCATCACATTGTTATGTAAACAGTCAGATATTAGTATCCTTAAAAGTCTTTGAGCACTGACCCTTTTTTCATAATCCAGTAGTTTATAAAACCAGGAATTGAGCAAGCAAGACTTTGGTTGAGTCAAAACAATGAGCTCTGAATCTACAGCTGTGGATGAAGACTTGTTACAAACTACCTAGAAGATCATAAGCCTACTGGTTTAGTCTTCTGGTAAAGAACAAAGACATACAAGTGTCTTTCCCCTTAACAGTTAATCTAAATAAGCCTCCCAGTATCTGAACAGAAAAATTTCCCCCCGAAAGCATTCGAAAAACTTAAAAAATACCACATGCTCCACTATGTTTATAGCGGCCTTATTTATAATAGCCAGAAACTGGAAAGAACCCAGATGTCCTTCAACAGAAGAATGGATACAGAAAATGTGGTACATTTACACAATGGAGTACTACTCAGCTATTAAAAATAATGAGCTCATGAAATTCTTAGACAAATGGATGGAGCTAGAAAATATCATCCTGAGTGAGATGACCCAATCACAAAAGAACACACATGGTATGCATTCACTGATAAGCAGATATTAGCCCCTAAACACACAATACCTAAGATGCAACGCATAAACCTCATGAAACTCAAGAAGAAGGAGGAAGACCAAAGTGAGGGTGCTTTTGTCCTTTTTAGAACGAGTATCAAAAGATTCAACCAGAGCTCCCAGGATCTAAACCTCCAGCCTGAGAACAGACAGGGGCAAGCTGTCCTCTGAGAGGCTCTAACCAGCAGCTGACTCAGACAGATACAGACATCCAGAGCCAAACAGTGGATGGAGCTTGAGGACTCTTAAAGAAGAATAGGAAGATCAACAGAGTAAACCAACCTGAACCCTTGGAGCTCTCAGAGACTGAATCACCAACCGTGGAGCATACCTAGTCTACACAGATCTACCTCCATGGGCTGGACCTAGGCCTCCCTGCACATATGTTGTAAATGTGCAGCTTGGTTTTCATGCAGGTCTCAAACATCTGGAGTGGGGGGCTATCCCAAAACATGCAGCCTGTATATGGAGTATGGTCTTCTAGCTGGGTGTCTCATCTGGCCTCAATGGGAGAGGAAGCACCTAGCCTCTCAGAGACTTAAAGTGGCAGGGTGGGGGATACAGGAGGAGGGGGTACTCAGAAAAGAAGAGATGGGGAAGGATTGTGGGAGAGGGTGACTGGACGGGTTATAAAGTGAATAAGCAAAAAAATAAAATTAAAAAAAAAAAAAGAAAAAAGAAAAAAAAAACTTAAAAAAATAGTATAACGCCTAGCCAAAAAAAGTTGGTTGGCACTGTGTGATGGTTTGAATTTGCTCAGCCCAGGGAGTGGCACTACTAGAGACTGTGGTCCTGCTGGAGTAGGTGTTTCCTGTTGGAATAGGTTGTCTCACTGTGGGCTATAGACACTCATCCTAGCTGCCTGGAAGCCAGTATCCTGTTACTGGCCTTCAGATGAAGATGTAGAACTCTCAGCTTCTCCTGCACCATGCCTGCCTGGATGCTGCCATGTTCCTGCCTTGATGATAATGAACTAAACCTCTGAACCTGTAAGCCAGCCCCAATTAAATATTGTTTTTATAAGAGTTGCCTTGGTCATGGTGTCTGTTCACAGCAGTAAAACCCTAAAACACACTGTTAGTGTAGAAAAAGCTACTGGTCAGAATAGAGTTTCTGGGCTGGAGGGATACCCAATATTTCAGTTGAGCTGGTTAGATCACGTAGGCTAAGGAACCACTTCTAAGAAGGTGGGATCATTAGAAGCCACACCTAGGGGAAGGACAGAAAATAGTCCTTTGATGAGATATGTACTTTTATTTCCCAGAATGCCCAGCCCTAGTGCAGGGGCTTACTGACCTCAGCCATGATGGACAGGACTATAAATCTTCCTTGTCTTCTTTCTATATTGTTCCTAAGCACGCTTTCCTTAGGCTCTCCACTTTCCCTAGGCTCTCCGCTTTCCCCCCAACATTTTGGACTCTTTGTTCTTTCTCTGAAGCATTCCACCCTCCCACTCCACATCCCCCACTCCCCTACCCCAACACATGGCTGACCTCCATGCAGCTTAAGTGGTGTGGCCTTTTCCTTCTGTCTTCTGTTCTCCTCCTCCAGCAAAGGCTGAGATCACCTGTCCTGTGGTTTTTCTTTTAAAGACAAATTGGCCTCGGGCTCCCGATTGACTCCATTCTTAAATTCTTTTAATAATAAGACGAAGAAGCCCTAAGGGTAGTCAGATTTCCAATTCTTTTTTAGTCCTCTGTGTGTTCTCAACCTCCATGTGTCATATAGGACGTGAGGAAACACCAAGAAAACTGTACTTTCTCTCATAAGGTTTGGAAGGATGTCCCATCCTTTTGACAGACAGGACAAGACATGTTTGAACAATGGAAGAGCCTCTTCCTAAGTTTCCTTAATTTAGAACCACCAGTGATGTGCTCCATCACTCTGCTCCAGTCAGGAGAATAAATTTATACTCTATTCTTCCAGAGACCTTGTTGCTTTTCTTCATTCTTTCCCTTTCTCTCCCGTTTGACTCCTAGATGCCTTTCTCAGCCACTTACTCTTGCAGAGTTTCTCGCATTGCACACCCAAGATATGAATGGATCTTTGGTTTGCAAGTAAAATCCTTCCCTCTAGCTACATATTGTTCAACCTGTGTGCTCCTGCAAAATGGTAATGGTGGTGATGGTGGTGGTGGTGGTGGTGATGGTGGTGGTGGTGGTGGTGGTGGTTTTGGAGCCTTCAAGTCACATGACATGCTTATGTCATGCTTATGAAACAAAAGAGATATTAAAAATATTCCAGCCATACTTTTTCCTCTGAGTTTTGTTTTTTTTTTCTTTATTTTAATTTTTTAAAAGATGTTTAGATTTAAAACTGGAAAATCCCAGTTCTATAAATGAGTAAGATAATTTTGCTCTGTAGTTCACCCAAGTACATTAAATCTTGTTTGATTTATCTTTACATCCTATGTCAGTAGCAATGGTCATAAATGGTTTCCCATCATTTCTCCTGATATCTCTGTCCTAGAATTTTAGGGCTATCCACAATTCCCAGCAGAGACTGGCATCCCAGCATGCTAGCTTTGCATATATGCTGAGCAGCTCAGATCTTTCTTTTGGTTAACAATGAATTCTCACAGCTGCTTTATCAAAAGTGAGTTTTATTCATCTGAGGTCTTTCAGACTGCCATTGAACAGAGTGTGAAGATAGCATTCCTGAAGCGGCCAGGAAAAGCACTGAGCAACAGAAATCCTGCATCTCATCTTCTATCACCAGCAGATCTCCATCTGAATAATAATGAAGAGGCTTAAGCTGTGATCTTGCTCTAAACTCCAGGAAGCATTCTCGGCCAGTATTTAAAAAAAAAAAAAAAAATGCTGTCAATGCCTATGCCTCTCAGAAGCACGGAAGAAAGAATAGGAGAATCTTTCCTCTAATAATGTTCATTTGTGTGTGCTTTGTTTGGTGTGTCAACTAAACTTGCGTCTGTTTTGTCAGCGGATTCAAAGCGGAAACTCAGTGCCACATTTTTATGCAGCACACCTCTGCTAAGCTGTTTACATTCCCATCCCTCTGCTAGACTGTCTAGATTTCATCCATTTGCTAGAATTGCTACATTTCCATTGCTTTGTTGTAGACTGTCTACGTTCCCATTCCTCTCCTAGATTGCTTACATTTCCACCCTCTGCTAGGATGTCCCTCTGCTAGACCACCTATATCCCCATCCCTCCATATCAGTCTCCTCCTGCGTTTAATTGTTTGCTTCTTCACTCCTGACCAATGTCATTGTGGCTGAGAAAATGAAAGGCCAGAGCCTAGCTTCCTATGGAGAAGGGGAAAAGGAGTGTGTGGCATAGGTTACTTTCACACTTTGGAAGTGTTATTAGCACTGTATGGAGGCTCCCAGGAGGAGAGAGAGAAGGTTAACATGACTGGTCCAGCTTTGCTGGTGCGGAAGTGAATCTTCTCTTAAATTGCACACATAATGGGTGGAAAGAGGGGGCTTCTCTGGCAGGTCTCTCCACTGAACTCCAATGTTGTGTACAAAAATGAGTAGCGATGTCTCTACCCTGACGCTGTACGGAAAGGTACCCTAAATGCCTCACCTAAATGTTCTCATCCTGCTTCCATTTGCTCTTCTGAAGATTGTCCTCAGATCACTTGCTGCAATTTCATCTTGTCAGCTGCTCATCCCTGAAACACTGGAGTATCCTTGGGTCACACCCACATCTAATACTTGGGCTATATCTTTAAAATGTGTCCAGAATTCATGCAACCTCTTTCATTACCTTCAATGCCACCCTCCCCCCGCCCCCGATCCAGCATGATTCTCTTCACCTAGATGACTGCAGTTGTATTTAATCAGTTTCTGCACATCCTCCTCAGTCCTTCTAACTTATTTTCAATATCTGGCTTGTAAGATACAAATCGAATCTTTAAAACCTTCTATTCAATTCATGTTAAAAAGAAATCTCCCATCAATAGCTCACTAAGCCCTGAGCAAGCTGCCCCTGTGTCATTGCTAACATTATCTCTCTTGACTCTGTTCTCCACCATTAGTTACCACAGATGTGGCTTCCTTAATGTTCTTAAACCTCACGAGTCAAGGTCTCTCCCTAGAGCCTTGGAAATAGTCCCTGTGCTCCACACACTTATGTTTATATGGTTTGAATTATGTTTCCCTACAAAGTCATGTTGATATCCTAACACTTTACATAGTCCAAGCTGGCTTCAAACTCTCTGCAATCCCAGTACCTCAGCCTCCTTGTTGTTCCACACATCTCCTACCTATAAATATGGTCTTAATGGGAAATAGTAGCATCTTTGTAGATAAGATCAAGTTAAGATGAGGTCATAACCCTAGAAGCTTAAAAAAGGAGATGAAGACCTCTTCTTTAGAGATTTTGGTAAGATCATGGCTCTGCCAACAACTTGATTTCATACACCAAGCTCCTACCACTGTAAGAAATTATTATGTTAAGCTACTCAGTTAGTGGTACTTTAAAAAGTGTGTGTGTGTGTGTGTGTGTGTGTGTGTGTGTGTGTGTGTGTACCATGATGTATGTGTGAAGGTCAGTGGACAACTTTGAGAAATCCAATCTCTCCTTCCGCTGTGGGATTCATAAATCAGACTCTGGTTATCAAGCATACACAGCAAGAGCTCTTGCTTCCTAGCCACGTCACTGGCCTCTGTTTGTGGCCCCTGTTATGGAGCTATGAAGATCCTGGGAAGCTAATACTCCACCTCTGCTAATATTCAGGAATTACTCAACCATCACCATATTTAGAGTACAGTGATCTCTGCTGTCTGTCACCATCATCCCACTCCACAGCTCCATGCTTAGTTTCTATCTAAGGAGATATGGACATAAGGAGTTATTGTTTTTACTGCCTCTATGCAGAAGAATATCAGCTAAGGGCTGAGAATTCTGTTTGCTAATCAGTACCCATAGGACAGCACAGTACCTGGAGAACAGTGTTCAGTGGATGGGTGTTATAGACATGAAGAGAGGTGACTGTGGCTCCTGAGTGTGGCCCTTGGCTTTCTAACTTTGAAGCATCCCATGAGATTGCTCAGTTAAGGTCCGAGAAGTCATTGTCTACTGGTGTGAATCAGGTATCATTTATAGTTTGCATAAGGTTACCATCTTATACTTCTTCCACACTGAACAGTATCGGGAAGCCTCTGGACCACTGTGGTAAGTGGAAGCCAGTTACAGGATGCATAATTCCAATGTTCACAGGACAGTATACAGACTCTAGAAAACGGAACATTTCAATTTTATCTATTTATGTGTTAATTAAACTTTTTTGTTTGCTTTCTTCTTCTCTTTTTGAGATAGGTTTTCACACTGTAGCTCAGGCTGGCCTGAAATTCTTCATGTAGTTCAAGCTGGCTGCAATCTCTTTGAAATCCCGCACCTCAGCCTCCCTGCAGTATTGCAATTCACTCCAATGCTAAGGAAGACTCAGGAAGTACTGAAAGGAGGCTCACAAAGATTCAGGAGGTAAACAATGCAAAAGTCTCAGGAAGTCCCTTACGCTGACCCTTTTCTTCCCAAAGTTAGATAAGCTGTAAGATCTACTGGGAAGATTCAAACCGGTAGAGCTCCCTGGAAGAGACTTTGGTCTGTTGAGTTGACTGCCAGTCATGAGTGTACTCTACAGGTCAATATTCATGACACATTACCTATGCTGGTGTGGGCTTTGAGTACAATACTTATCCCTGCTCCTTCAAATAACCCGCCACCTATAAGCAAGCCCAAAAGACTCACTACCTCACCAAAGAGGACATCAGTGGTATTTTTCCTTTGGTCTATTGTGAAGTTCCCTAAAGACAAACAGACGTCTATGTCATATCGCCTTAGGGGAAAAAAATGCCATAAAATATGCTAACATCCTGGGTCTATAGGTATAGAAACGATGTCCAGCTCAGATCATCATTTAAAGAATAAAAGAAAAAATAAAGTAAGCCGGGCAGTGGTGGCTCAAGCCTTTAATCCCAGCACTTGGGAGGCAGAGGCAGGCGGATTTCTGAGTTCGAGGCCAGCCAGGTCTACAGAGTGAGTTCCAGGACAGCCAGGGCTACACAGAGAAACCCTGTCTCAGAAAACAAAAAACAAACAAACCAAAAAAAACAAAAGAAAAAAACCCCCAAAAAAAAGAAAAAGAAAAAAGAAAGTAGAGTAGCTCTAGAAAGAGAAAAATATAATTTCTACAAAATAAATGCTCATATTTGACAATCTAACTGCATTTTTGCAAGTTGTCATGGGCCAATAATGTATAATTTAGGCAGGTGTTTCAAGCTTTCTACTAGTCACAGAACTACAGTTTGAGGTCATTAAACCACTAAATGAAAGTAAATAGGTCTTGCAAGTGGAGTATTTGTATCATTATTATTACTCTCAACTATTCAATAAGAATTATTACTTATCAAAGAAAGAAGTGGAAGTAATTACAGCCCAAAGTAAAAGGGGCTGAAGCGACGTTAAGAACAGGATTATGGAACATTATTACTTTCATATAAACAACTAGAATCAAACAACTTACTAATAAAGAAGCCTTCCAGGAGGTGGCTAGCTATATTCACCTCAAAGAAGAACACAACTTGAAGAACAGAGAGAATGCTGATTTAGTCATTAAAAGGCTCCAGAGCAGTGGTTCTTAACCTGTGGGTCTAGACCCTGAACAAACCTCTTCACAGGGTCGCCTATCAGATATTTACATTATGATTCAAAGCAGTAGCAAAATTACAATCATGAAGTAGCAATGAAAATAATATTATGGTTGGGGTCACCACAATATAAGGTATTGTATTAAAAGGTCTCAGAATTAGAAAGGCTAAGAAGCACTGTTCCAAAGGAAGCCAAGCACTGTGAGTTGTACTTGGAAATACCAGAAGACTTGGAAGACTGAGACAGGAGGATCATTGTAAGTTTGAGGTCAGTTTACAATACACAATAAGCCAACACCTCCTCACCACCCCAATCAAACAATAAAAAGTTTCTGGGCAAAGAGGAACAGCTCAGTGGTAAAGTCTGTCTGGTGCACATGAGGACCTGGGTTAGACCCGTAGCACAGTAAAAAAAGAAATGACTACAATTAAACCCTAGTGGGTTTAATCTAATTGTAAGCCGTTGGCCCTAGATTCAAAAGAACTGCAAGCTTTCTGTCATGGTGAAATGCCTGCAGACTGAGCATACACAGTAGCCACCCAACGTCAGCCAAGTCCTCTCAGACTCCATGAGGAAGAAGCAGACAGCTTGCAAGGCTAGCAGGCAGAGCCATACCAATAGTATGACTCCAGGTTTTACAAAGGGTATGTGCTCTCATCCCTTCCTCAGCACCACTGTAGAATGGACAAACGGACAGGAATGATCTCTGAGCATCTCTGAGTTTCCAAGTGGATGCTCTCTCAGGGTGACCTTGGCAAAGCTGAATTCTGCTCTTGCTATCTCAGCAAATTCAAATCTGATTCAAATCTCAAGGGATGAAGGGCCGTCCACTCAGTCCTTAACCTTGGAAGTTTTTATAGATTTTAAATTTATAGTTATATTAACTATCATGATACCATTTAGTATCCATATTTAAAAACAGTATTGACTGTTTTCTCCTCCCACTCATGGGCCCCTTTCCATACACTTGATTGTTTCCATGACTGGCTACTTTTGCAATCCACCTGTTTATTTTATTTTTCTTCCTGAAACTCAATTTACAAGTTTTGCTTTTAAGGACAAGCACATGCAGTTTTGTTGTTACGGCTGTTTATCCCAAGCCCTCCTCAGTACATATGTAATGTTCTTATGGCTGCTGAAATTACCATTTAAGATATGTGTAAAGCTTGCAGCTGGCCCTCTTTTCAGAAACAGCAGCTTGGCAGACTGACGTTCACAGCGACCCATAGATTTCTTCTTTTGATCAGGCTTGTTATATTTCTGCCTCTCGTGTGAGTTACCACATATTCATTATGATTTATGGTTGACAAAGTACATTCACCTGTGCTTTATGCTTTGACCTCACGATATAAGTGGCCAAGAATTATGTCCAAAGTTAAAAGTTCAATAACTTGTCCATTTGTGCATTGAATCTCCCTCAGTTCCACATTTTCCCACTCGTCTTAACCAAAGGCTCAAGCTTACCCTAGTATAAGAACATCTTAGAATGTCCCCTGCTTGACCTTCACTGTGTTCTGGCTGACAATGGAAATCTTTGCTCTCTTAAGTTCTAGCATTGGACAACCTCCCTGCCACTGTTCTTAGCCAATAAGCTCAACAAACACAGGCCTATACAAGCTGATGAATGCATCTCCTTTCCTGCAGCTCCATCAATTGTTCCTTAGTCTCTCAAATCAAAGTAAGAAAAAACTTCTAGTTCTAATAGGCAAACCTTGACAGGTGCAATTACACATATTATACAAATAAAGTCACACTTATCATATACATATGCAATTAACCCATAAAAATAATTAACTGAAAGAATGGTGTTGCCTAAAACAGCAAACATCTCAATATTCCAAGACCAGTAAGTCCCTTAGCTCATTTTTCTGTACAAGGAAACAACTGATAGCAATTTGGCCAACAGTTGGTATCATTCTGCACTCACATCTAACCCAAGCTCCTAACATATGACCAGGAACCTCATAAGCCCTTAGTAAAAGCCCACTGGTGTATAGCCAAGTGCCTTTAGAAGTTCACAGAGTAACTGCTTTGGTTGATAGTCCCTCTTTGATTCCTTAAGAGGTCACTGGTTTTTGTTTTAAAATGAATCCTTTCATCCCTGTGAGTTCTCTTTCTAAATGCCTCAAATTAGAAAAGAAAAATTCAAACAAGATTTCTATCTGACATGTACATCATGGTAGTATGTGCCATGTGACCTCCAATTTAATACTCTGATCAGTATTGCACACATTAGATATACACAATTTTAAAAAAGAATTACTGCCTTATTTAGAACCAAAGTAGGTTCTGCTTTCTATTTACTTTGAATGCTGAATATTTTCTTTACGAGAAGCTTTCTACCATGAAAAAAAAAAAACCAAACAATATCCGTCAGTTCTACTTTTACACGTCAATCTCTTGGTTTCTGAGCAATTAGTGTGAAGCATCACACAGTACGCAAGTATGGAGAACTATCACAACACCACCATGAAGATTTTTAACTCAATTTTTCCACCCTAAAGCATCAGGAAATCTTACAGCTCAGGCTCCTGACATCGGAGGCTGGGAAAGGCAGTTCAGAGTGGAAGAAGGCAAAAGAAAGGAAATGTTCCTAGTTACCACCAAGGTTTAGGAGATACACTTGTCTAGTTATATATGGGAAGAATATACTTATCTAGGATATATGGGAAGAATATACTTATCTAGTATATATGGGAGAATGTAGATTACAGACTACTCTTTGCTTAGGCAGTTAATATCAGAATCATGTTTTTGTTTATCAAAAGGATGAATGACTTGGACAATTTGAGATGCTGACTTTAATTGATGTCACTGTAATCTTGTCATGAGTACCGGTGTCACTGTACTACATTGTGCTGCCAAGATCCCATCATTAGCACTGACGGGTTTATTCTTCAGCTACAGGGTCCCAGCTGTCTCTTCTTCAAACTTGCTTCCACCACAAGTGCTACCTTAGGCACGCTCATACCAACCCCTGTATTGGCAATGCAGAGGTACAAAAGGCAAGATCCTTGCCCTAACAAAGTCTAACTTTGATGCACGAAATATCAAGCCTCAGAGTGTCCTGTGTGGATTGATTGCTCACAGTGTGCCTGTCCTTTTGGAATAGAGTCCCTCATTCTGCTATCAAGCTTCATGGATATGTCTAACAGGCACTAACATTTTGTTTTTGTGACCTTTATTAAATAATAAGTTTTCTAAAGAAAAGAAAGTAACTCTGAGCATGAGAGAAGGTGATCTTTGTTGAGATTACAAGCTCCTCACAGGTAGAATCTAGGTCAAGTTTATTATCATGTCCTCAAAGCCAGACAGAGACTACACATAGCAGTTAGATGCTTCCACTTGGTTTGGAATCTTTTCAAAGCAGAAAACCATACAGGAAGATGGGTTTTGAGGATGAGAGAGTAAATTCCAGCAAAACCTAGTCTTTTCCTTTCTTAGCTACATGAACTTGGTTGACCAAGCTACTTAAACTCAAGCACTCAATTTTCTCCTCCTTTAGAGACTTGGAAGTGACTCCAGAAATGTTCAATAGAGGCCAGATTCACTCTAATGTGGGCTGCCCCATTGCAGGGGCTCGAGTCCCAGGCTTACTATCGTCTCATAAAAAAAGCTGGTGTTCCTATTATGGGAGCATCAGAACTATTGTACAGGGCTAACACTTGTGGAGCATAAGTCATGGTCGTTAGCAGGAAACTTTGAAAGCAATATTGAGACTCTATTTCAGAATATTCTCCTTCAGGGATCACAGCAATTAAAAACAATCTGCATATTTTAAAATTCCATGTGATTTTTAATGTATGAAGCCCACTGACATAGAATAATCTGAAATTGGGTAGTTCAAAGACAGCAGGAGTTTGAAGCTTCATACGAAACATTAATAGTGGTAAGAAGTTGGCAGGACAGCTAGCAAGAAGGCTCAATCACTAAAGGCTAAGCTAATAACCAAACTGATACAAAGTGGTGGGAATATATTGATCACGAAATAGAAAATCTCACATAGCCAACTCCCAACCAAATTTCATGTTAAAGTCTTGAAAACAAACTTTCAACTGTGTGGTTCACATCTTTAAAATATGGATTTATCTTAAATGTGATTGCCAATCGATTTCAAGAATTATTGAGTAAAATAAATACTTATTTTTTGATGAAGTACTATTGAATAAAAATAGTGTTTCTCCAGGAAAGTAAATCTAATCACAAGGTAGAATCTCAAGAAAGCTAGGCCTCTCGCTGAGGTTGACACGGATCTTAGTCATCTCCAATTCACCGCACGACCATCCACTTCTGAGGTCCCTCTCAGCTGAGTGAGCACTACTGTGCTTTTACAGAAATTATGTTTCCATGATGGATAATTTAATAATCCTTTAATTATCTGTTCTATATATTGCCTGTGACCTAAATTTTAATTTCAAACCCATTTGCTTCATGACTTAGCAAGTCACCTTGTTGTTTTGCTGAATCTTGCAAAAGCTTTTCATTTTAACCTCAAGAGGAAATAGAGGGGAAGAAATGTGGAGGGATTGTCTGCAAGTCACACCATTAGATTCATTATAAAGTAAAAAACAGTTTAGAAACTTAGTAGTGTCTGTATTAAATATTCTATTGAGTCCTGCCAATTATTGGCAATAACCAATGTCATTGTGGATAAATTGTGTGCCTCCATTTAAAATGCAAAGTACTGTGCTATTTCACCCCTTCGAATTCTGAAATAACACAGGAATTAAGCAAAACAAAATCATTGAAAAGAGAGATTCACGTCTGTCTTGGATGTAAAGCCGTGGTTCATTGTCATTTTATTATACAACATGGACTTACAGGATTTGGGGGACTGCCTGTTCTCATTGCCCTTCTCTAGCTACTTCATCTTCAGAATTTTGTTTTGTTTTCTTGTTAAAGGATTTAAGAATGAGACAGATATGCCAGCACACGTGTATAATCCTAGCATTCAGGGGGCTGGGGCAGGAAGATCCCGAATTCAAGGCTAGCCTGGGCTACATAGTGAATTGCTGTCACACTAAAAGGAAAAGACTTCCCACAGTTTCTGGTGCTGCTTGCGTGGCCCCTTCCCCAGTACAGACCTGGCACTGGACCTGTGAAGAGGCAGTTGAGAATGCTCAGGCACGCACTGTGGTGGACGAAACACCCAAGGGAGTCAAGACTTGAGAGTCAGGACTGCAAACAAAGCTCATGTTAATATGAAGGTAGGGACGGGTGGTTCTGTGGTGCATTGAAGAGTCACACACCCCAGTGAACCAATGAAAGCCTGCGGTGAATAACAGTTTGTCAGTGAAGCAGATCAGATTCTAATTTGACAGCAGTCAATCAGTGAAACAGACAACGCTTGTGCAGTTGGAAGAGGAGCACGAAGCAAGAGGTGGATGTGTTCCAGCAGCAGCCAGGCGGTGTCTACGGGGGAAAAACAAGCCTGCTACTTCACTCCAGAATTTAGACAAAGAACACATTCCCCCAATACAAAGCTAAAGTTCGGTTCTAATACATCCTATCACAATACAGTTTCCTCCATTCCTTCATTCTCCTTTCTTAATCCTTTATTGTACTTAAATAAAGTAACTACTTTGTGTGCACAAGCATACTGTGAAATAAAAAGTCAATTCCCAGTTCTGGTTGATATCAAATAGAGATGGTATAATAGAAAAGTACCGGTTCTGTGAAAATCGCCCCTTTCTCCATTATCGGCACACTCAATTAACCCTTATCTTTATATTTCAGTAAATTATTTTTCTCTCAATGTTTTAATAACAACAAAACCCCAACAACATAAAAAAAAATCCTTGCATACCTTGCTCAATTGGAGAATTTCACTGTTTTTTATTTATCCTTGTAAAACCAATAATAATTTTATAACTTGGTTGTATGTCACTGTTACATGTAGGGCAATTTGTTTTAAGTGGGGATAAATTGTTACGTGGGGTGGGGCATGAATCCTAGATAGTCTCCTGTCTTGGTTTCTTTTCTATTCATGTGAATCAAATACCAAGCCCAAGGCAGCTTATAAAAGAAGGAGTTTTCTTTTTATGCTTATGGTTTCAGAGGGTGAGTTGAGAGCCAACAGTATGGGAGCACAGCAGCAGATAAGCGGGCATAACATTGGTGCAATAGTTGAAAGCTCACATTTTGAGATACAACCATGAGACTGACAGACGGTCATCAGAGCTAACTGGGAATGGCATGGGCCTTTGAAACTCAAATACCCTCCCCAGGGACACGCCTCCTCCAACAAGACAAGTCCCCACCAACAATGGCACGCCCCTTCTGGGAAGGACATGCCCCCTCCAACTCGTACATGGAGCCTCCAACAAAAACACCCCCCCTCCAAAAGGCCACACCTCCAACTGGAAACTAAACATTCACATATATGAGCCTATGGGAACCATTATCATTTAAATTACCACAGTTTTCCTTCAAGTCCACCATCTTGTTGTGCAAGTAAACTTGTTTAGAATGCAAAGTAAACACGACAAAACTTAAAAGCATTTTTTTTTTCATATAAGGGAAATCTGAATGCAGCCTCTGTCTTATGGCTTTGCTTTTACAATAAAACTGTGAGAAATCAGTTTGCTATAATCTCCTTTAAAGCCATATTAAATGACTAAAGATTACAAATTATTTTGCTGAAGTGCACATGATAATTTAACTCTTATTAGTTGGATAAGTTTTACAGTTACTGTGTTAAGTCACCTCATCTTACTCAAATACATTTTAAACTTTCAAAAGGAATTTTTGTAAGTTCAGTAATTGACTCTTCATACTGCAGTCAAATTATTACCAAGATGGAGATAAAATATGTATTAAAGATCCCCTTATAGTAATAGTGGTTAGAGCATGTCTGACATGATTCTCAAATTTAGTTTGTGTTCTTCTTGCTTTCCTTGAAGGTCATATGGAATAAAATAACTAGTATTTAAAAAAAAAAAAAAAAAGGAATAAAAGAGACACATGACCAAAATATTGATTCACAGGCTTCTCTCCATAAGGAATTCAGCTGTTCTAATCGCTGCTGAGAATTTTTAATTATCTTATTAAGCTGAAAGCAATTAATAAATAAAATTTTCCCTTTGTGAAATCCAGTAATGGCAGAACCAGATGTGCAATAAGAGAAACTCACTAGCTCTATTGAGACTGTCAGCTGATGTGAGCTTTGAGAATTACCTGTATTTCCTAATGCTCTACCCTCAGTAAACACAGATTAGCCAGGATTTGGTTGTATTTAGTGACACAAGCACTAAAGCACACACTTGTGCACACACACACACACACAATTGCACCTAACCTATAGACACTGCAATCAAGTGCAGAGTCATCATTAAACAAGGAAAATGCCATCATTTCAACTAGAAGTTTGGACGACTATCACCCAACCTTTATTAACAGAACAAGCCCTCAGAGATTAAGACAATTTCCTAGAAACCCACATCTCTGGAAGGCACAATATTACAGTACTTGCTAGGTTCTCAGTGCCTAATAAATTTGTCATTTCCCTTTTTAAATTTTTAATTTGGTTTTGTTCTTATGAGTATGGGTGTTTTGCTGCATGTATGTATGTGCCCTGGCTGTCTGATCCCCTGGAGCTGGAGTTACATAGGATTTGGGCCCACCATGTGGGAGGTGGGAATTGAACCTGGAAAAGCAGCAAGTGCCTTTAATGGTTCAGTGGAGCCATCTCTCCAGCCCTCCATTTTTTTCTCAAACAGTGTTAAAGCTCTGTTTATCAGTCTTCATCAGCACATAGCCCTTAGCCTTATGAGGCGGTGCCTTCAGTTTCAGGGTCCCTTTTTTTTTTTGGTTTTACCTTGCATGCAGGACTGTGGTCTTTCTGTATCTCCTGCTACATGCCGTACACTAGATCTCTTCAACACTGAAAAAAAAAAGATTACACAAATGTACTGATGAATGAAGACAACTATCTGGTAATAATTAATGGAAGTTGGAAAATCAATTAACAACTTTAAAAATCCTTTTAGAAGGTTTAAGACGTATTTAATTGAGATAAAACACTTCTGCCTGCCAGGTTCCCGCCTCAGGTTCCTGATCTGACTTCCCCTTATGACAATTCTTGACCTTTTCTCCTAAACTGTTTTGGTCATCATGTTTTCACAGAAATAGAAAACTCTAAGAAACTGTAACTCATGAGAGTCAGAACTCGAATTCCTAAGACTCACATAAAAAGCTGCACACCATGGTTAATGCTTGTAACTCAGCACCCGTAAAGGCAATAGGATCCAGAATCATTGGCTAGCCAAAACCTACTTAATTGAGAGACCCTGACCAAAGCAAAAGATAGAAAAGAATAGAGAAAAACACCAGATGTCTTTTCTCTGGCCTCTCTCTTCACATGCATGTGCATGTTCTCTCCTCCTCACACATGCTTGAACTAGAGACAGATGGAGGGAGGGAGGGAAGGAAAGACAGACAGAGAACACAATACTAATTTTTATCCATTAGGGTACATTTAAGATTACCGAGGCTGGAGAGATGGCTCAGAGATTGGAAGCACGGCTGCTCTTGCAGAGGTCCTTGAGTTCAATTCCAGCAACCACACGGTGGCTCAAACCATCTATAATGAGATATGTGCCTTCTTCTGCAAGCATATATGCAAGCAGAACAGTGTAATAATAAATAAATAAATCTTAAAAATGGTAAGGATTACCACATATGAAGAAATGATAAGCTAATCTTACTTGTCCAACACTCTTTCTGTCTCCTCCTACCTAGAAAATTCTATTCATTATCTTGTGAATTTTATTCTATATGGATGAGAAGCAGTGGACTCTGTCTGTCCCTTTGATCACTGTACTAAACATGCCACACCCAAAAGTGAGCTAATAAAGATCTTCTTTGACTAAATAACCTTCTAGCTACATTATCCTACATGCACAAAATAGCCATCAATAGTGGGAACAAACTCCAAAACAATGTATTGTGTACCCTGTACTATCTCATTTGATTTTGACTTAATTAGCCTAAAAGACAAGTATGATTCTGCTTCCATTTTACAGATAAGGACATAGAAGCACAAACTGGCTAAAGGATTGTTCAGCAGGATGAGGACCAATGGCAGCACAGCTGTAGGCACTGTGTTCTTTAATACTACAGGTATCCTGCTGTTCAAGTGTCTTCAAAATGCAGTACAGTCAGATCTAAACATGATTCACATGTGATCTGTTGGGCCCAGGACAGGACAGGAACATTTTTTTTTTTCTCTAAACCAACTCTAAAATGTAACCGACAACAGTATTAAAGAAAATTTGCAATATGTTTCTTACAGAGATCATGTTTAAAAGGCTTTCTCCTGTATTTAAAGGAGTTATTTGGAGATCAAGAAACAGTTAAAACCTGAAAGATGATTTTTCCTAGAGGACACAGATGTAGAGAGTGGTCTAGAGCTCTTTGCAATATTAAACCAGTTTTCATAAGAAAAGTATAAATCATGATCAAAACTGTAGGGTCTTAAACCTATCCAGCAACATTCACAAAGATCTTCCATGAGATAACTCTGGTAAGTTGGATCATAATACTTAGTATTAAAGATTTGTTAAATATAAGACACAAAACAAAATGTCGTGACTTTCAGGCTTATCTGATATGATACAGAAAAGATTTTCAAAGGACAAATATTACGCTCTTTTTGGTGAGTGAAAAACTTGTGAGGGAAGTAGATCAGATGTTACATATTGAGAATCAGGGGAAATAATGAATTTTAATAAAAATAATACAAATTTAGTTACAAATATCATATATTTGAATATTGTCTGAAAATTGAGAAATTGTGGATAGAATATTATTAGCACACAATTGCAGAAGTTAGTATTAACTCTCCTATGTGTCAATGTGTTTATTTATCTAAATATTTTAAATTGAATTAAAATAAAATATCTAAATAGGCAACATTATGGGGATAAAAGCCATGTAATAACCCACCATTGAATACAACAGTATGAAAAAGATAAACCTAGAATCTTATATTGATCCTATATTCAATATATGCAAACAAGTGTGTGTGTGTGTGTGTGTGTGTGTGTGTGTGTGTGTGTATTGTATAGCAGGGAGCATCCAGACACATCCCACACACAATACAACACTCCAGAAACACTTATGGAAGAAGATTTTTGGGGAACACATGCAAAGTCTCAACTATTTACAGATATTTGTTTTGAGAACTTGTCCACTTTAAATTTTATATCCTGGGTTATTATATTTCCTGATATTTGCCCTTCCTTTGATGGGAGTAAGGGTGGTGAATCAGCATGTTAATCTAGGTAATTAGTATGTTTTCAGAGATCTGAGCTAATCTGCATATAAATTTAGATGAAATTATAATTATGCAAATGTGAAGCAAGGAAAAAATTGTCATGCATATGAATCCAAAACAATGCATAAACAGTTTCTGAATTACTTTGTATTCCATGACATCACACCTCTTAATCGGCATAGAGAAGAGGTTAACTGTACTTGACTGTGAAATATATTTAAATATTATTAACTCCTACCCATTAAAGCAGAATTGGCAGCAACTCCACTGTGTGGGTGTGGGACTGTCCTTGACCTTGGTACAGAACAGAAGAGGTTCAATAAGGATTCACAGTGATGATAGGTGGGAAAAAAAAAAATCACACAGCCTAGGATGGCATGTGCTTAAATACCATCAAAAAGCAAAATGGCCTCATCTATGTGTAGAACTCAATAAACTAAATTAGTCTAAGGTAGAAAACCAATCCAGATAAATTCAATGATTATTTAAAAAAAAAAAAAAAATTGAATACAAGAAAATTAAATCAGGAAAAGGGTCTTTTCCCAAACTACTATTAAAATGTTCATGCAAATTTCTGATTGACAAGATAGTAAGTCTGAAAATCAATGAACAGCAACAAATGATATTGTGAGAGCCAATCTCTACTCCTGTGCACTCACAGTGATAGGGGGACTCAGGAAATCATCGCTGGCCATCAAAGCCTCTGTGCTCATTTCAGTGACTTACCCTTCACCTGTGAAGAGTTTTCCCCCCAGCCGGGAGGACATAGGCTGAGGGCCTGCTCTCCGGACACCCAGCCGGGAGCTGAGCCACGTGACTGAAATTAGCTGGTCCTCTCAGCCCTGACCGGCAGATGGATAGTGGTGTTTCTAAAGAAAGGGGATGTCTAATGATTGCCAGACTGAGGCATCCTCAGGGATGAGCAAAGAGAGAAATAGTCCCCACAGAACCATAAAAAATTAGTTACAGCACAGGGAAAGAAAAGGACTCTTAAACGACCTCGGTGGGGTGAGGTGGGGGTGGGAAAAAATTTATTTGAAAAAAATATAAGGCAATTTCAGAAAGCATCCTGTGCATTCCATATATTGATGTTTTTAAATGATAGCTGTAAAAGAATCAAATTTCTAAAATGAGAATAGACTGAATATAGCAGCTAGAACAGTACAAAAGAAACCCAGAGTAAAACCAAAATAAATAAATAAATAAATAGTTAATTAAAATAACAACCCAGGCAAAAATCATGTTGTGGGGAAAAGGCACAAAGGTGTTGAAAAGTAAACTGTAATGCAGAGGAAAAACTAAATTTAGAACAAAAGGAGATTACGAAGGATCAAAAGTAAGAAAGCAAAAGTATGGAGAGGGCCTTGCTGCTGTCTCACCACTGAAGATGGAACAGCAGGCCTCGGGAATAATCAGGAGAAAGACAGACAGCAGAAACAGGGAAAGAAGTCGCATGCAAAATGAAAAAAAAATGACAATAAAACTCAGACAAGACGGGACACACACTGGGTGGGGGTTTTGTGGGGTTTTTTGGTTTGGGGGATTTTTTTTGGAGTTTTGGGGTTTGGTGTGGTTTTTTTTTTTTTTTTTTTTTTTGCTTTTGTTTTGTTTTGTTTGTCTGTTGTTGTTTTGGGTTTTTTTTCCCCTTCACAATGATAAAGAATATTGTAAAAATCTAAACAAGGCAAAAACAAAATTTCCATCAAAAAAAAAAATAAGGCTAGGATTTTTGAAAAACTTTGACACAGTCATGATGCTATTGTGAGCTCTTTACAGAACCCTAACACATGACATCACAGACACTATGTACCAAAACCTCTCTTCCATGAAGAGATAAAAACGTGTTCAGTAAGGAATACAAGAGGATACAAGGACCAGTGAGTGGACATAGATACTGAATCTTCTTCCTGAAGCAAGCTATGAATGCTCTAAAGATGCTGTAACTTAAAAATATTATCACTGGGTGGGGAAAAGATCGAGGCTGGTGAACATAAGTAATTTTTGTAACTGAGCAAATAAAATGTAGAATCTTAAGTGACTCCTGCTATAGCTGGGGTCACTCTCCTGGGAGATGGTCGAACCTTCAGGGATTGGGGCCTGAAAGAAACTTAAGTCACTGATGTCATGGCTTTGGGAGTGCCTGAGGGCCCAGACTCATTTTGGTCTTTTCTTCCCTGGCCATGGAATGAGCAGTTTGCTCATATGCTCCCCAGCAGTGCCGAACGGCAGCTCATCGGAGCCCAAAGCAGGGGGTGCCCCGCATCTCATCTGAAACTGTGAGCCAATATAATCTTTTTCTCTTCATAACTTAGTAATCTCAGGCACTTAGTTGTAGTGTTACAAACATGACTGTATTTATTTTTATTAAGAAAATTGTCATATAAGCATATGCACAGTGTATATATGCATAGAAGGGTAGTCCGTGGATGAAAGATTATACAAACATCAATACAGGGATTTCTGTTTTTGTTTTACAGACAGGGTCTCCTATGGGAATAGTTCCCTTGAGAGTTCTTGGTATAGGAGTATGACCTTGAACTTCTGATCCTCTTCCCTCCACTTTCCCCAGGGCTAAGAATACAGGTGTGTGACGTCACAGCTTTGAATGTTGTATTGGAGATAAAATCCAGGGTCCACTACATACTAGGAAAATACTCTACCTACGGAGCTACATCCCCAGTCCTCAGTAGAGTTCATGAGTTAGCAATTTCGATGAAGCAATGCCCCCTCGTGCTTCCTAAGGTGCTTGGCACAATGTTGAAGAGCAGCCCTGTTGGATCGCTTCCCAATCCCATCAGTGACCTTGAGTCAGCAGGCTGGAACTGGAATGGTGGAAGGTTTCATGTTGCGGGAAACAGCAGGGGTTCTGGAGCCAGAGCAGCAGTCTGAGGTTTTTGTCTGTTTGTTCCTCTTTCCCCCACCACACCTGCTTTACTCAAGGGCTGGCACTAGGTATATTCAAAAAATACTTGAATGTTTAATAGGTTTAAGGAACCTTGGAGTTGACTCAAGACACCCCAAGACAGGGACCTAAGCACAAAAGAGGGACAAACTGCAGGGATAAAGGACTAAGACAGGAGGTAGAAGACAGGGAGAAGGGGAAGGGAACAAGGGAGAGGGGCAGGGATATTTGTTCTGGAGAGACAATAGTTTGTCTCTGAATAGAGAAACCCCATGTTAGGATGAGTTGGTTAACTTTGATGGGGCATGTTAATTAGGCGAGCCAAAATGGGGCATTTGATTGCTGGACTTCAATACTTTTTTATAACTGGACCTTGGCAGTCAGCCTCAGGAGGAGCAAATGACCAAGTAAGGGAATGGGTCTTGGGGGGTCTACCTTTAGGAATGTAATCTAGTGGTTTTAGCCAGGCAGAGAGAATGGGGGAAGAAGGGCAAGACCTGCCAGAGCCATGTTTGCCATACTGGGGCCAGCTAGAGTTTTTAGATTTTACTTCATCCAGTTATAAAATATCCTATCATGACTAAATCATAAACAAGAAAATCATGGAAAGTTACATCGGTGCTTACTTAAAAAAAAAAGTTAACGATGATATACTGTGTTCTCTACATGATTCTGCACATGACAGAATCAATAATGGGGTCCTGGATTCCAACACACACAAATTAAGAAGCTCAAAGTAGTAGGGGCTAGGAAGAAGGAAGGACGGAGATTAGATACATTCCTCCTCATAAAGTTTAGTCAAAGGAATGTGTTTAAGGTTCTTGAGGGAAGGAGCACAAGACCTTTTTCTGTGACATTCTGAATGTGATCCCACATACCCAGTGACACTAGTAAATTAAGCAGCTGGGGTGTAGGTAATGGGCAGAAGAAGGAACAGTAAGAAGAGAACAGGAAGGCCAATTCCATGTCCCTAAGAATTAGTTTCTGCGTGTAATTCCCACAGGCTGCTAAGCCATTGCTGCCTTGCTAGCTCACAGGGCTGTGAATTTTCAGAAAGCCTTCACATCTAATTGCTTTCTTGTCGTCCTCACAACCACCTCATGGGATGTTTTGATAATCAACAAGTTTATAAATGAGGAAATGGAAATTCAGAAAGATAACTGTTTTTCAGGGATTCTTAGCTACTTCTTAGCAAAGACAGAGGCATATAGGTGGTGTCTCTGTTGTCTCAATATAATAGGTCTAGTTTCTAATTTAACCCCTAAGATGTGGTGGTATGGATAGATAGATACATAGTATCTAACTCAACTAAAGTTCACATTGAAAGTGATCAGGAAGGCAACACACTATTCTTTTCTGTATGTGGGTGTTCATGTGGTATGTGTGCATGGGTTTATGCATAAAGTATGTGAGGGTATACACACACGTGTGTACACATACCTTTAGGTGCCCAAAAATATGTTGGGTATCTTACTTGATCCCTCTCTACCTTCTTTATTGATGCAGGGTCTCTGGCTGAACACAGTGCTGTCTGACTTGGCTAATTAGCTAGCTTGCCCTTAAGGATGCCCTGCCTCTGCCTCCCAGTATTAGAATTACAAGCACCACCAGCACACCTGCCTGGCTTTTATGTGGATGCTGGGATCTGAGCTCCAATCTTCATGCTGGCAGGCCACATGCTTTATCCCACAAGCCATCTCCGCAGCCCACAATATACTATGCTTATGTCTGGCTCCAGGGACTTCTGTGCCTTCTGTGTCATTGTATGAGCACCTTTGTGGCACAAAACTGTGTATTCGAGGCTCTGGGTGAAGCAAGTTTCCAATGCACTCATGATCTCCAGTGTGCTTCTGGCAAGAAGGAGATGATTCTCTAAGATATCACAAGCAAGTCCTGCCTCAGTAGGAGAGACAGATAAACAAATGGCGACAAGGACACTGTGTTTTCCGAGCTACATCTGTTCGCAGTTCCTCTGTGAGGGCTTGATTAGCGTTCACTACAGTGGGAGACAGCCAAGTGGTGCAACTTTGATGACAATTTCCTTAGACCGGGGACAAGTTGCCAGGATTTTCTCTGGTCAGTTTCAACAAATATTCATAAACACTCTCAGAGAGGCCAACAGTAGTCAGATTTCAAATATCGGGCGTGGGACGAATCACATAGTTCATCGTGAAAACAAGAAAGCTAATTAACTGAAGATGAGTTGTCATTCCTTGTGCAAATCATAGATATTGTGAACGTTGAAAAGGAATCAAATGATGTATTTGGCCCATATCCCCAATTTTTAAAGAATAAGAAAACCATGAGTAAAAAATAAAATTTCACCCCAGTTCCACAGTCATTTCTGGTTTAGGCAGAGCCCAGGGTTTCTGGCTGTAAGAGTTGTCTACAGACATCTGATTCCTAAGGCAATGAGGTCATGCTATAAGCAGAGTAGTTAGGCTTTATTTGCTAGTAGATAATCAGGCATTGTGGTGCATGTATATAATCCCAGAACTTGGGAGGATGAGGTATGAGGATGGATCAGGGCCAACCTGGCTACATAAGAAGTTCCATCCTAGCCTGGTCCATGTAGCAATTTTCTATCTCAAAACAGTTAGTAAATAAAATGTCAACTAGTTGCTGAAATGTAAAGATAGAGACATTTCCCATTGACGTCTTCTCTTTCTTGATTTTTGAAATAAGAGATTTTGGAAAGTGGGTAGGTGTTCTTCCATAGCCTCTGTGGGCTGCAGATGGCGCTGGCTCTTCCTAGCTGAGTTCTTCTTTGGCCTGGCTCTCCTGCCTGACCCCTGTGATATGTGTCGTGTGGTCTCTACCATGCAGCTTGCCAGTAGTGTTTTTTTTTTTTTTTTTTTTTTTTTTTTTTTTGGTTTTTGAGACAGGGTTTCTTGTGTAGCCTGGCTATCCTGGAACCCTGTAGACAATGCTGAATCGATCCGCTGCTCTGCCCATGCTGTTAAGCTGCGCCACACACGGAATGGTGGTTTTAGAAAAGCAAATGTAAACCTATAGAACAATGCTATGTCCCTATCATCATAACTCTCTTATCATGCCACAAACATGAGAATGGAGCTCTGATCTCATGCAATCTGACAGCATTCCTTTATGTTGTTATGTAGAACTGAAATCTTATAAATCTTCATTGTGGTAATAACAAACCAATCAATGAAGAGTTTTCTTGCTGACTGATTGGAATCTAACTGCTTCCTTTCACATAGTGTAATATTGACCTCAATTCAATTACTGTATCTTTTCATTTAACAAACTGACATGTATGAATACAAGCCACTAATGCTCACTAAGTACAGTAAAATGTGCATTTCTCTTTCCCATCAATCCACTTTCTACTTCCCTAAATTTTTCATTACACACATGTTCCCTTTTTTGTGGACGATCCACTTTTATTTCATTTTATTTACAAATTCAAAACCAAAGACTGCCCATCTTGAGCTGCTGTGGAAAATTATTTCTTGCTCCACAGGCTGCCCACATGCTGTCAGAAAATTAGCACACTCCCAGCCTTAAATTCTGTTCCCATGGACCAGAAGCACACCACTCATAGATAGAGTCATTAGACTGGTACCCAACTTTCGATCTAAAACAGAAAAAACATAAGTTAACAACTTAATAACTTCACAATAACTTTAGAACAAGTGAGTTTATTATTTTTTTAAACCTTGAGTGCCCACTGACTCCTCTCTGGTGTAGTTACAATATTTCAGCTGCTAAGACACCTCAGCATCTATTCTAAGGAACAAAGTATAAACTTCCTCATGGGCCAATTATTTTCCAGGTATTGTGTTAGAATTGGGAAGTTCATACGAAATACCACTGGAACTATTAATCGAAACTCCAAGTTCCTCAAAAGATTTGAGTTGATTCTTCAAACAGTTATGCATACGTACATTCATTTAAAACTTAAAAAAAAATAGCTAATAAGCACTGTGATGGTTTTTACTGCTTGTCAACTGACAGTATCTGAAATCACTTCAGAAAGAGCCTATGGGCACACCTGTGAGGGGAGTTTCCAGATTAGATGAATTTTCTCAATTAGGGAGTTGGGATAGGAAGACCCATTTTAACAGTGAGGTTTTTATTCACTGGGCTGAACATGAGAGTGCTCTTTGTTCTTTGTTTCCCAGCTTCTGACAAATGTGACCAGCTTTCTTTAACTGCCACCAGGACTTCTTCCACTGTGAGAGAATGTCTCTTAGAACTGTTAGGCATTTTGCCATAGCAGTGACACAAAAAACTAAAAACTGTGCCACATACCTAATTAGTCCCCAGATAAACAATATGAACAAGACAAGCAGGTTCCTACCAGAATATGTTCTTCTGATTTCTATTGGCTCATTAGCTCTCCTTACTCCATCACTGTCACCACTGCCACCTCTCACAGCCACCCTAACACCATCCCTGCTGTGGAACACTAATACTGATCTAGATAGTCCTCTATTTAAACACCCTAACCCTTATTAGTCCTAGGAGAATTACATATGCCCATCCTTTTGGAAGTTGATTTTCACCTATCTTTTTCTGGAAACAAGTAAGATCTGACAGGTTACCCCAACTTAAAGGCAACTCAATGTTTATCTTTGACATCCTTTAAAGCCATCCTATGAATTTTGAAAATTTCTTTCTCAAGAAATATAGATATAATCCTCTCTTGAGAGTCTGGGCACCATTTGGCAAGATGTCTCTCCGGTCAGCTACAAGTTCACAAGAATGAACAACCAGTTCTCTACAGCATGCTATGATGCTAACCAAGGATGCTTGGTGGACTAGGTGAATTCATTTTCAGCTCATGTTGAATGTTTTCAATTTTCCTTGAATCTCTTGAGACATAGCTCTAATATAAATAAGGATAGGTCTGGATGTAGCCTAATGTACACTAGCCATCTCTAGATTGTACCTCTGTGTATAAGAAATTACCCAGAGCCGTCTGTCAAGCTTTAAACCCCTAGTACTTTTTGAGTTTGAAGCTTCTGATATTCCCGGAACAGGACTTCAATTTTACCAAAAAAAAAAATACCCCTCTTAAGTTACCCATACATTCTATATGATCATATGTAAAAATGGATTTATTTTTAAAAACAATGAACATTCTTATGGAGTAAAATATAGATATATATTTTACAAGTGATAGATGCTTGGGAGAATAAAGTATGACATGAAAACAGAGCTTTCTATGGAAGACTTTCACTCACAGAAAGATTAAATCTGTTATATAATTGTTGTACCTTTATATAATTAACTCTGTTCCATTCCTGCTCAATCTTAAAATATGAGAGAGATAAAATATGTTTCCTTCACATTGCTTCCCCCAGCCATCCACAGAATGTTAATAAAAAAAAATACTCGAATACTTATTCCTTAGTAAAAATCCCACAGCCATTTGAGTAGAAGAAGAAAAAAAAAGCCAATGCTTTCATTTAACATTTAACCAGAACAAATTAGGCATCCCAACATGCCTTACAAGGTGCAGGACCAGCTCTCGGCAGCCTGACAAATCATGACTATCTTAAATTCATGGTACTATCAGAATTCTGTAACTTCTTTCCCTCAATTTGAAGTAGGATTTAAAAAGTCTATATTAAGAAGCATGTCCTACTCATTTTTTTATCCCATCCTCAATAACTGTTGAATTTAATTAAATGTCAGAAATACATCTTTAGTTTATTGAGATTTTAGTTCAAGGACTGATCCTGTGGAGCTAAGCAAAAGTAGAGGTATTTTATTCTGAAAATCCTATAAAACATACTCTCCATATATTATATGGAACTCCCTGTCTATGTAGTTAAGAGTGGAGGCAAATTCTTGTATTAATGATGTTAGGTATATAGCCATTTCCCAAAGAAGAGAGGGGATAAGGCATAAAAAGTCCAGTTCCTGGATACCAACCCACACCATATTAGCCAATACCCCACCCTCAGACACTTCTAATTGGGTGACATGAAAGTCATTGGAGGTGATGAAGGGCCCTGGTCTAAACCCAGTTCTGATATCCATTACGAACTATGTAACTGAATGTCCTCGAGTCATTAACAGATTCAAGCCATCTTTATTCATCCTATGTTTTACAAAAGATCAACTATTATCTGTCTGGGTTTCAATGTCTGCATCTGTAAAATCAAGTCATTAGAACAAATGATAGGAATGCACTCAGCCTCTATTTTCACACTGTAACTCACAAGATGATTGTTCCACCTGCATTTGTCATCTGTCACCTTATAGAAATTAATGAATGTCCTTTAAACTTCCCACTGAATCAACTTCAACAAATCTATATTGAAAAGCGCATGTGATTGTGCACAGCAGAAAAGCCTAGCTCCAGTAACATTATGCAAACCTGATTGTAGCTCAAATTCTCAATTTTTTTTCTTTTTTGAGTTAGTTCATACATGATTAAGTAGGAAAATTAAATTTGCTTGATCCTATTTGGTCTTAATTTTCTCATCTAAAAAGCTATGTATGAAAATTTACTTTGTCATGTAGGGGCAGGGATAAAGCTTCATCTTGAAGCTAATGATTAATTACTGAGCTGTGAAGGACTTCAGTATTGAATCTGGAAGAGAAGATACTACAGGTCAGTCACCTAGGCCTAAGCACATGTTTGCCATTCCTGCTGTAAGCATAAAACCCCAGGCAGTGAGTGCATTGTATGTGGGTTAGGCTATAACACATAAATGTATGTGTGTGTGCATATGTGTTATATATACATGCATGTGGAAGCCATAGGAGAATGTCAAGTCTTTTTCTTATTTACTCTTTATTTTATTGCTTGAGATAGGGTCTCTTATTGTACCCACAGCTCACCAATTGAGCAAAGCTAGCTGGCAAATGAGCTCCAAGGATTCTCTTGTCTCTGCATCCTTAGAAATAGGATTATAGTTGTGGTGCCATTAGGTCCAGGTTTTTTTTACTCAGGACCTCATGGTTATCTGGCAAGGACTTTACTCCCTGAGTCATCTCTCCACCCTGAAGCCTCTGGCTTAATCATTCAAAAATGTGCCTGTAACATGTCTTTGGGCTCTCAGGTACTGATCTAGGCTCTAGAAATATAGGAGTGTCCAGTGGTAGATGAGACTAAAAACTTATGTAAAATACTGCAGTCATGATATCCCCTTGATAGGATTAAATGGAATAAAGTAAAGAAAAATAGGTGTGGTGGCTTGAATAGGAATGAACCCCATAGACTCATGTGTTTGCATGCTTGGCCAATAGGGAGGGGCACTAATAGGAAATATGGCCTTGATGGAGTAGGTGTGGACTTACTGAAGGAAGTTTGTCACTGCAGGGGCTGGCTTTGAGGTCTCAAGCTCTACCCAGTGTGGCACACAGTATCCTGCTGCCTGGGGATCAAGATGTAGAACTCTCAGCTCCTTCTCCAGCACCATGTCTACTTGCATGCTGCCATGCTTCTCTCTGTGAGGATAGTGAACTAAACCTCTGTAACTATAAGCCAGTCCCAGTTAAATGTTTCCCTTTATAAGAGTTGCCATGGTCATGGTGTCTCTTCACATCAATAGAAACCCTAAGACTATAGGATAGGGAAAGGGGGAATGTGATAGTTTGAAAAGGAAGGGCCTCCTAAGGAAATGATGTTTGGGCAGGGTAGATGAGGAGTATGAAGAGGTATAACTAAAGGCCTTTGAAAATTCAATATGAAAACCTACTACTTTAGAAGCTTCATATATGTATATGTATTTGTATAATGTATACGTATACACACACACACACACACACACACACACACACACATTACCCTACAACAGGGGGACAATTTCTCCCCAAGATACCACTGACGATCAAATAAAAATCCCAGTACCAAGTATAGGTTACTTCTTTTCTGGTTGTTGGTCAGTGGGTCCTATAGACTAGCTTCTTTTGCCCCCAAACATTAAAGGCTAATGACATTACTCTTTTTGTTAGTTTGTTTTGTTCTTTTTTTTCTTTTATCTTTTTGCTTTTTGCTTTTCAAGATGGTTTCTCTGTGTAACCTTGGCTGTCCTGGAATTCACTCTGTAGACCAGGCTGGCCTTGAACTCAGAAATCTGCCTGTCTCTGCCTCCCTGGGACAGAAAGTGCTGGGACTAAAGCGTGTGCCACCACTGCCTGGCGATGACATTACTCATGATCACCATCTAGAATGCCATAGTAAGACCCTATTGATAACCACACCACATAGGACATGTTGAAATCAAGTTCTTATGAACCTGGAGGCTTCATTTCCATTGACTAGCTCTCATAGTGTTGGAAGATTCTATGCCTGTCACCAGGGAAGAAAAGTTATTATCAGTCTTACCAAGCTCTGAACCTTGTGAACTATAATAATGATTGGTCTGGCAAGATATGCCCACTGGTGCAAGAAAGATTACATCAATGTTATGGGAGTAACCATCCACTTTCTAGTTGAATTTAAAGATCATTTCATAAGATGAATCCCAATGCCTGGCACCATTAACTGGACCCAAAACCCCATAACTGACTATGTCATAGATGTTCTTCCATAGAGAGAACCTAGTTCTATTTGTTTCCTAACTAATAACCAACTGCCCTGAGTTCTTATCCATCCTCATACCCATAGACTAGTGAAACTTTCACCCCTCATCAAAGAAGCCTTTTTGAAGTAAATGGTGACTGACATTAAGAAATTGTGAAGTGCTTAGCTTGAAATAGGACATTTATATCTCACCCTTTCCCATCAAGCGTTAGGGGTCAACAAGAAAGAGGTGGTGGAAAGATTGTAAAAGCCAGATAGAGGGGATGCCCATAGTGAAACATATTTGTGGAACATACAGCTAAACACACGAACTTTCAATGAATGAACTGCATGCACAACCCTTGTAAAAGGTCAAACTGGCTAAAGTTTCAGCAAAGACAGGGAGGGGCTCATGAAATCCAATCCCAATGTAAGAAGCCGAGCCATTGGCATTAATGGTATCTGGGAGATGAGGGCGACATCTTTCTTCAGGCTATGAGACCTGGATACTACTGATGTTCCAGTAAACAGCTCCACACTGATGCACATATATACTAGCACCAGTGAAAATGAGAGAGGACAAAGAAAAGAGACAGAGACAGAAGACAGAGACAGGCAGAGACAGAAGAAGAGACAGAGAAGAAAGAGACAGAGAGACAGAGACACGAAACAGAGACAGAAACAGAGACAGAGAGACAGAGAAATTGGAAGAAAGAGGAGTGAGGAGATGAACTGGAAGGAAGAAAATAATGATAGATTAGATCCAAATTCCAAATATATTAAATATATATGCATATATATATTTAATATTTTTTTACAAATTTAAAACAAATGCACTTGGCATGAAAAGAAGCATTCTACCACAAAAGCACCAGAAGGGAGTGAACACAAGCTGAAGTACAGTCAGCAGCAAAGCCTCACGAAGATATTCCCCTCATGAACTCGGGCTCTGTAGCAACGCATGAGGTCAGTACAGGATACTCTTTACATTTGCAGAGTAAATCCAGTCATCTCTCCCTTACTCACCCACCACAGACCCTTCTGTGCTGCTTATGTTTTGTCACCTTCATATAAGCCAGAGTATGTAGGAATCAGAGAACCGCAACTGACAAACTGCTTCCATTGGGCTGGCCCATGGGCATGTGTACAGGACGTTTTTCAAAAATTAATGGCCCAGTCCACTGAGGGCGGTGCCACTCCTAGGCAAGTAGTCCTGAATTATATAATCAAGCAAGCTTGAGCAAGCCATGGGAAGTAAGCCAGAGATAAGCATTCCTCCAGAGTCTCTGCTTCAGTTCCTGATTCTACCAGATTCCTACCTTGGCTTCCCTTGAGGATGAACTGTAACCTGTAAGCCAGATAAACCCTTTCCTCCTCCAGCTGCTTTTGGTCATGGTGTTTATCCTAGTATGAGAGCTCAACTAGAACACCCTCTTTTTATGCAGCTGAGCACAGCTGGCTTTCCAGGTTCCATCAGAGCTCCAGCAGCTGGGCCCTGGCATCTTTACATTTTGAAGTCCCTGAGAAGATTCTGGTGTACAATCAAAAGTAATCTAAGCGAAAGTTGAGAATTCATGATGTAAACTAAACACTGAATTTATGGCTCACGAAGGGGAATTCAATACATATGTTAGTGAAAGCTTAGGTACAGAAATTATTCCCAGATATCTAATCTTTTTTTTTTCCTTAAACAGCAATATCTTTTTCTCACAGACTTATGAATCTGTGAAACACTTCCACATTATGATAGTCCAATTAATTTCGACTAACATTTGTAGTTTGTATTGGAAGTCTGGAAATGAGATAAATGTTCCAAGAACCACGTGAAAAGTAAAATATATGCTATATGCAAAGACAGTTTGTGATGGATATTCCCAGTTGTCAACTTGATTTTATCAGGAATGAACTGCAATCCAAAAGTAGAGGGTACACCTGTGATCCAGATCTTGAAGCTAGAAGACAAGGCTTTGACCAGATCTTGAAATGAGATGACACAGGCTTTTGATCCAGATCTTGATATGAGATGACACAGGCTTTTGATCTGGATCTTGAGGCACCATGGTCATGGAAAGTTTAGGCCCAGGTGAGGTGGTATATGCCTTTAATCTCAGAAGACAGAGGTAAGCAGATCTCTGAGTTCAAGGCCAGCCTGGGTAGAGCAAGTTCCAAGTAAAGACCAGCTTAGTTCCAGGTGTGGTGGTACACACCTTTAATCTGGACCACATCTTCTGCAGGAGGCCTACATAAGGACATTGGAAGAAGGAAGCCTTACTTCTTCACCTGCTTGCACTTACTTGAGAGTACATCTGTTAGAACCTACTTCAGGATTCAGCTTATACAGACCAGTGAAACACCTACTCTTGTGGGACTGAGCAACTACTAGATTCTTGGACTTTCCATTCACAGTTGACTATTGTTGGGTTAGTTGAACTGCAAACTGTAAATCATTCTAATAATTTCCTTTAATATATAGACATTCCATAAGTCCTTTTAGATAACTCTAGATATAAAAAGTCTCTAATGTGACTCTAGAGAACCCTGTATAACCAGAACCTCAAATATCTGTCTCAAGAAAAGCAAAAAAAAAAAAAAAAAAAAAAAGTTCTATTATAATTATAATTTTCAATTCACACACACAAGCAATAAGTGTAGAAATACTAACTGGCCTTTCTAATGTCAAAGAACTCAGATTCTCCTCTACTCACTAAATCTCCTGCCTACCCGACAATGCACTGTGCTCTATGTCTGCTTGACCTGAAACTACAAATGGAAGAACTAGAAAATAAACAGCTACTAGCTCTGGAGATAAACTGAAGTTACTGGCATATCCCTCCCCGGAAGGGACAGTCGGGGATGCTCCACTCTGAAGCCACAATTCTATGTTATGTCTCACAGAATGATAGGTTTTCAGATATTTGACTTTATTTTGTTCAATCAAATCAGCCCAGTTCCTCCTACAGCCAGTCAGGAATCTCACTGCCATGTGCCTACAGCAGCACAAAGAGCAATGGAGAGAGTTGGCCTGCATATGAACTAGCAGTCCACTGGAAAATCAACTGTCAGTGTGCACCCTCTGCATTTGACAATTAGTTAAGAGCACTGACAAATCGAAACATACAGGGAAATCACCAATACTAAAGCACTAGACGTTGTCAGGGAGAGAATTAACTAGATTTCCACCCTCCTCACTGCTAAATATCCCTTATTCTAGAAATATAGCTGTGTTTGCTTTTTTAATTATAGGATTTTTCTGGACACTGAAAAACAACATCTTTTAAATCACCATTGCTACGGTTCCTATATTTGGAGTTTATTTTTTTGAAAATGAATCAAGTACATTTGAAAACAAATCAATGTATAGATACCCCTCCCTCTGACCACACCTCCCTCTGTGGCTGTTCAATCTGGAGTGAGCTCTAGAGAGGAACAAACACACTCAAGAACATGAATAGAACTGAAAAGGAAAGAGCTGGTGTGCATTCACTTTATCCTCTTTAAAATGATGATGATCTGAACTGCGTGGTCCTCCAGGCACAAAGAACAAATCTGTTGGATGTGACACAGATCTGATTTTTTTTGCAGTAATGTGTTCTTTATAGTGGTTATTTACATTTTTCATACTCCTTTAAGTACCATTCAAATTGCTGACAATAGCTTTGCCTGTTATGTAGCTGAATGTCCCTATAGGAACCAGGAGGGCTGCTAATATAATCCTGCTCTGAGTCAAAAAGACCTGAGAAGTTAATGGGCTAGTACAAATCCCAGAATCCAATGTCTGGAGATGAGCAAGAGAAGGGTACTCTTGCTGCAAAATGGAAGTGAATTCATCTTCCTTCTCTTTCTCTGTGCTACTGGGACCTTCATCAGTTTCGATGGAACTTGTCCACCGTGGGTTAGCATGAATTTTCCTTGCCTGGCCTGTGATCAAGTTCCAGTTTATTCAGAAAGTATCCTCATAAACAAACCTAGAAATAATGTCTTGTGAGCTTGGACATTCCTCAGTCCAGGAGAAAAATTAACCCCTAGAGTTAATCATATCAGTGATAGATAGCTGAGGGAAATCACCATGTGTGAGCAGGAAGTAAAGGGCCTTTTTGGTGGGGAGGGTAGCAGTTAAGTGATTAATAAGTGATCCATAAGTAGAGAATTGCACCTATCAGACTAGTTGTGTTTGACTGGGAGTTGGGGAAGGTTTTGTTTTGTGCTTTGATTTTATTTACAGGGGATTACTTATGAGTAGCTTTACATCATAGTAACTTCTGATGTTTATTAGTGTCCCAGGGTTACTATAACAAAATGTTATGTGGTGAGCAGAAAAAATAGAAATGTATTCTACTATCTCATAATTCTGAAGGCTAAATGTCTGAAATCAAGATGTCAACAGAACAGATTCTTTCCCAGGACAGTGAGAATCTCTCTCAGGCCTCTCCTCTAGTTACTTGTTGGAAATTTTGACATTCTCTTTTCTGATGTTCTTTAATATGAATATTTGCCTTCTTCATGGGTGTTCTCTCTGTGTGTACATGTGTCTTTCTGGGGTCAAACCTTCCCCTTTCTGTAAAGAGTTCTAGTTCATTGGATGGGGCCCATGCTAACTACCTCACCTTAACTTATTATTTTTGCAAAGCTCTTTACTCTAAATCAAAGTACCAATATTAGAACCCCAGCGCTTTATTTGGGGGTGGGGGTGAGAGGCAGATAGGTAAGTCGTAAGTGGAGCAAATGCAAAACAACTACCATAGTTGGCATACTTTAGGATAAGAGTATATTCTAATGCAGGCTTTTATCTTTCACTGAACCACACAGAAATGCAAGGGGGTTGGTTGGTTGGTTGGTTGGTTGGTTGGTTGGTTGGTTGGTTGGTTTTTTTTAAGCTCTTTAGTACCACACAAGTGTCCAAATGGTGTTGTTCCATCAGGAAAAACACATAACTTTTCCTAAAGGTAGAGTATACTTTGCTTTTCAATAGGTCTTTCGTAAAGAGATAGGAAGCCATGGATTTCAAAATCCTAGGCAGACCAAATGCCTATTAATTTTCACAAGAATACCCTTTGATGATTCATCCGACAAATATTAACCAAGCACTTTAGGGGACCTTACACCATGTTAGACCTTACACAGATATGGACAAAATCTAAACTAAGTTGCACGGCACAGGATGTTTTGTCTGCCAATGAAGACATGAATTATAGTTCTTGTTTTATATGCCATAAAATTTGATGACGCCTGGTCTCTTATGGTTGGTCCTGACAATATGTTCTGAGACTATGCATGAGTGGCAAAAAGGGTGACCTTAGCCTGTCACCAAGGGTAGTGTAACAGTTAGGTGTTGGGGGAATTAAGCGTGTCGTATGTCATCTTTCACATGAGAGAAAATTAATGTTTTCATTCAAGTGCCTTCTGTGAATAACATCCCACTCTTCTGGATGAAGCTTGAGTCCTGGTAATATAAAGAATATTCTCTGATTCAATAATATCAGACTGAATTCTACCCATGTTTGATGCCATGAAAAAATGCACTGCAAGAGGCAGAGAACACAACCTCCCCACATGCACAAGTGAAGCAGAGCTATCCATGCGTGATGCCAGAGGGGACGGCAGCTTTGGGTGACAGGTGGCACGCCTCTCCGCCAAGAAGAAGGCGTTGCTCCTGGCAGTTTTTTAATCTGAGCCATGTGACCTAAGTAGTGGCATTTCACAGCTGAGAAGGCAGCTTGTGATATGCCTTTTGCTTCACGGAGAGGCGAGCCACATGTCCACAGAGGCTGCAGCTCAAGCTGCAAATCCTTGCAATGCAATCGCCCAGATCCAACTCATGATCAAATATGTATGCTATGCTTGAAATATAAATGGACGGCACACTTAATGATATTTTGCTAGGCAAGCAAAGGAGGTACTTTCTTTGCAAAAGAGTTGTTTTCAAGCACAAGAGGGGCAAGCAAAAGACCAGTCTCTGTTTGCCAGACTTTGGCAGGAATTGCAAAATGTTGACTGCAGAGAAGGCAGACGCAAATGGAGAATCTGAGCACTCTGACATCTGGGTCCACTTTTCAATCATTTCTTCCACAGTTCTCTTCTAGTACCTCTTACCTCTGAAAAATCAAAGAGGTGCATTTCCTGTGCACCTGCTGGCACTTTACTAAGCATGTAGTCATGTGATTTCACTCATGAGCAATTCCATTTCCATCTGCATCTCATCTGCATCTGCAAGATTAGCTCTCATCTAAGACGTCATCCCAATGCCACTTATTCTAAGAGATTTCCTAGGGAGGAACTAGCCTGCCTCTCCTTGAGCCTCTCCACCTTGCCAGAGGTATGGTAATGTAAGATTGCTTTTTCCTCCTTCTCCCTTGCTCTGCTCTTCTCTTCTCTTCTCTTCTCTCTCTTCTCTTCTCTTCTCTTCTCTTCTCTTCTCTTCTCTTCTCTCTCTTCTTCTATTTTTCTCTCCTCCGAACTAAAAGGATAGCAAGAGTTCTGGTGTGCCCATTAGACCTAAAGCATAGATTTGTAATAGAACAAAACACATCCATAGTTTACTGTAGTTACCTGTTACCAAATGTTATTGAAATCTACACAGCTGGATTCATTCCCAAGACCTGTTGCCTAGCACACCACCTAGGGAGTGTGCTTATAGAATAAACTGGTGAACTGGGAGGCTGATTGACATGAAGCTGAGGCTTGCCCTTTAAGTCAACCTACAGAGACTAAGCTTGGAGGAAAATCAGAGAGTGGGCAGAACATATGAAGAGATGAAGGTAAAATGATCAAGAGAGGGCTCCAGGGGGTGTAGAGAGCAAAAGCAGGCTCCAACAAAAGACTTACCTCACATAGTAACTGTGTGCAACCTTTTAAAAGTCATCTAACTAGAAGTTTCCAAACCAGGGATGTTAAAATGTATCTCCTTCAACACAAAACCTGTTGTAGATTTGGTCTTATGTTACTTATGTTAATTTGGTCCCCCAAATTACAGAGTTATCCATCTGCAGGTAAGACACTGAGGGACCGTGCCCCAGTTGGTTTTGATTGGTAAATAAAGTTGCCAGCGGCCAATGGCTGGACAGTGAGACAGAGGCAGGGCTTTTAGGATTCAAGAGCAAGGGACTGAGAGGGAGAGGGAAGGAGAGAGCTAAGATGCTGGGAAAAGGAGTAGCTGCCATGAAGGCAGGACAGAGAGACATCCAACATGCAAGAGCCGGGGAAGAGTGACCCCAGGGAGCTCCCTAATGGGTCTAAGGCAACAAAGATGGAATATAGATTTTAGTAAGTAATAACTTAGGAATATCATAGAGGTAAGGTGTCACCCACATGGAGATTTGAGAGTGGCCCAGCCATTGAGTTATTTAAGGCATATTAAAACATAAGGCTGCGTGTGTGTGCCTTTCATGAGGGAACCCAGAACATTGGGGTGGGTAGTAGGGAATGCTCTGCTACCACTGGAACAATTTGAGTAGCATTAATTGGCAACTGCAACAAAACCTATCTTTTTTTTTTAATGCTGAACAGTGGCATTTGCTTATAACATGCTGGGAAATGCACAAGTCAGAAAGCAATTATTAAAGAAAATGAAGAAAACTAAGTTATACTGTATTAGAATGGGATACAACTCACTGTGTTTGATACAAGCTTCACAGTGCCTCTCAGTCATCAGGACAACAAAAGAAGGGTGTGGCCAACTCTTCCGTGAAGAGACTGAAAGAAGTTAACTCGTCTGCCTAGTCATGGGACATTTGTTGGACTAGGCGATATGAAACCCAGTCCTCTCATACCATACAACCCTCAGTGACCATTGACACCAAGTCTAGGTGACATACAAGGTTCCACATACCAACCTTCATACACAAAAAGAAAATACTAGCATCTGATGGTTTTAACTGACAACAAATGTGATGAATTTTCCACAATTATGAGAAAGGTTAAAAGTGAATATTATATTAAGAAGAATCTGCCCAGGAAATAGGAAAGTAATTATTTTTTCTTTGTTAGATTACACTTGTATGAAGAAAAATTAAAAGAAAAATAATGTATTAGAATCCAATACAAAAACAAACGCTTCCAAAATTTCTGGGTTTTGAAAACTGAGTTAGGAGTCTGGCATTCTTCTTTACACCATTAAGGAGGAGGAATCCATGGGAGCTCTGACGTCATCAAAGCCCTTACCAAAGTAAAGAGTAAACTGAAAACAAAGCTCTCCTGACCTCACCCGATGAGCACTTGCTCAGCGCATGCCAGGTGAAAGGCACAACTGCTCTAAACGCTGGGAAGACACCAATGCACAAACCCAAGCTGAGGCCTTATCCTGCAGCTGTTCACACCTGACCAGGAGTGATATTCTACTACAGGGAAAGATGGCCTCCTGAGAGGAGATGTTCACATATCCAGAAAACCGAATAACTACAAGGCCACGTACAGCAGTTATTTGCATTATTTTTTAAATCATCAAAGGTTAAAAAACAATGAATGGATAAAAATGTTAATAGGATTTTTGAAATAGGTACAATATTAAAGACGTTTTTCTCTTTAATTTAGAGACACGAGACATCAGATATTATGGCATTTGACACACAGATGCCTCTGAAGGAAAGTATTCATAGTATGTGACATAGAACATGCATATTGTCATCGAAAGCTCATAAGCACAAAGAACTGGTCACAATGTGGTCCATGGATCAGCACCTGAGAGCCTAGAAGAAAGTCAAACCCTTGGATCACCCCAGACCCACCAAGTCAGAACCTGTGCCTTAAGAAGCTTCCAGATGATCCATCGACACACTACGAGTTGCAGAGAATTCTTCTGGAACCTTGTTCTGCACCTAGAGAGTCTAAAAATAGCCTACTGAAAGAGAGTATATAAGCACTTCAAAAATTAATCACTCCCTTGATTTTTCTTTCATTTTTTAATAAGCAATTGCTTTCAAGTAAGATTTTACTTTAAAATCACAGAGCAAGGATCTCACAACTGAAGTTAACCTGAGCATGAACCAACAGGGGAGTACTGAGCCAAGCATGGCCTTGGCAGGAATGAGTGACACGGTCCTGCCCCTAGGACAGGGACCAGTGTGAGTCTCCACAAGTTCCATGGCTGGCCCAAGGCTTGTTTGTGTAATAATGTACATATTTTCTAGACCCACTAGCAGTAGTGGATTCTTTCCTTCCGTGGAATGTCCACCCTTGTTAGTGTTAGTCAATCCCTGATAATTAGAAACACCACAAAGTTGAGGGTGTGGCTATGTCTCAGCAAAATGGTAAAGCACTGGGACCTTCAGGACAGCTCTTAAGGCTATAAGAAAGAGTTCTAAATACATGAGTTCAAAAATATATAATTTCACAACTATGCAAAAACTATGAATGCAATATGAATTACAGAAGGGTTTTACAAATCTAAATGAACAAAAGCAGCTGCCTATGAGTTAACTTGTCAGAAAATTACTAGGAAAGGAGATAAAGAGATTTAGGGCGTAGTGATTGCAGGAGATCCCACCTAACTAAGTTTTTTGTTTGTTTGTTTATGATTTCAAAGGCAAATATATTCCTGAGTTCAGTATCAGCCTAGGACAGAGCAAGGTTAGGCTCAGGTGTGGTGGAAGTGGTAATTTTAGGGCAGGGTCACACTCAACTAGTTTATCAACTGTGCTTAACAAAGGCAGGTAGATCTCTGAATTCTTTTGCAGTGTTAAGAAAAAAATGCATGCTCACTGTCTTGTAAGAATCCAAGGGCTGGAGTCATGAAACGCTGATTTATAATTTAAAGGAAAGTCTGTAGTAAAATGACTGGATTGATATGTAAAATAAAAGACTGGACCTGTGTTCTGCAGGAGATGAGCTATCCAGAGAAATTTTCAGGATTAAAAGAGAAAACTGTTTGGAGAACTGAAACAAGAAAGCAGGACATGGATAGAGAATCTCTTAGAACAGCAAGCAAGCAGAATATAGACTGGAAAACCTGCTCTCAGAACCCCTCTCCAAGCCAAGGCTAGTCCTTGGCAGAGAAGAAAACATGCATAGTTTCCAATCGGCATTCCTAGCCCACTACCCCAAAGAGTAATTCAGCTCTTGTATAAATCAATGCATAGTGTTTTAATTTATTGGCTATCTATGACAAAATAAAGAACTATTAGGTATTTTTGATGTGTCATCATCATCATCACATAATAATACTATAGTAAATCCTGCAGTCTTTGGTTCAAGTGAGGATGATGCAGAAGATTGCATTGTGAGTGCTGACTCAACTGACATACTCAATAAAGCCAAATGCTAGTTGTGGTAGTTCAAAGATGACCATCATGCAGATATAGCTGTGATTTGTAGCTTCTACATGTCATGAAATACCAGAGGCCATTTCACATTTGGAGATGAAAAGGCTAAAAAGTTGGACAAAATATTTCCTTTTTAAGTTAACTAGCTTTTCCTTTTCATAACTTCATGTATGTGTACAATGCATTTTGATTCTTCTTATACCCCACCTCCCTTATCTTTCTTCCAATCCTCTTCATCTTCACTCTTCCCAAGCCTCTCCTATTGAATCTCCATTCTTCCCAACTCTTCCCATCAGTGTAGGCCGCCAAATATTCCCTTCAATCATTTCCTCCTTTTCCTCAAATGTAGCTCCCTTCCCACTCTGAGGTATGACCATGGAAGGATGGCCACACAAGATTTCTCCTTGCTTCCTCAGCAGCCTTGCTTGGTGGGTTATCTTCAGATCTTTCCTTCTCAGTCACTGCTTTCCAGAAGCCTTTAAAACTGCTGCACCATTGCAATTGCATGGGGTGTCTGCGCCTCTCTACTTCCCATTGTGCCCTATACTTTCCTTCTCGGGCTTTCTTGGAACAAGATGGCATTTCATCAGGCTCTACTTTCTTCTAGCCTCAGCCCTGCCAGTAGATTTAGAAGGCAACAAATACTGGAAGGCTTCAGGCTAGGCAAAAATGAAGACTTCTTGCTGTGGTCCCTCACTATTCATGTTGAATAAAGCTTAAAGCCCCATTGTGGTGGTATTCAAGTAGGGGCTTTGGGGAAGTGTGAAAGTTATGTGGATTCTGTCCTCCTGACCAGACAAGTGTCTTGCAAAATGGTGAAAAGCTACTGTAGCTCTTCTCACCCTGCTACCCCTGTGTCATGGAATGACATGAAATTCAGCATTCTCTCAGATATAGCAAGTCATGGAATTAAAGAGCATCCCTGACCAGACTCCAAACCTCCATTACCTTCCTCTTGAACTCCTCAGCCTCCAAAACTGTGATAATTAATTTATATTGTTTAAAGCCAGGCATGGTGCCTCATTCCTTTAATTCCAGCACTTGGAGGCAGAAGCAGATGGGTCTTTATGAGTTTAAGGTCATCCCCTCTACATAGTAAGTTCCAGGCCATCAAAGGCTACGTAGTGAGACCCTGTCTTGAAATAAATAAATGAGTTAATTACTCATGTTGTTTATAAGTTATCCAATTTCAGTTTTTTTATAGTAGCATCCAAAAATTAAAATAACACTACTACAGACATTGTTTTTATAGGCCTTTCTTATCAGCTTGATTTACATCTAATCCTCTTTTCCTTTAGGTTCCACAATATCTAGATTTTCTGGTTCTTCATATTTCTCCTTCTACCTTCTATATTATCTTATTCATTTTTCATTTCCCCGAATTCTTCCCTTGGCTGTCTTCCTTCTTCATTTTACTTCTTGTCTCTTGGCAGTCGAATCCTATGTTATGGGTCTACCCTCATGTTCCTCTGACAAATCTCAAACTACCTCCCTTTCCAGATATTGAGACTATAGCATCTCTTGGCTTCATTTTCCCATAAATGCATAAGACTCAACCCGCCTACATTTATTTCATACTTGGTTCTACAAAATGCAGTACTTGGAGTCATTCTAGACTTCTTTCCCTTTGACTCTCAAAACTTCTCAAGCACCAAATCCTAACTTACCTACTCTGTCTTTCAAGTCTATCCTTTCTTGTATCTTTCCATTGACATTCCCTTTATTGAAACTCCTAACATCTCTTAACCAATTAATCTATTAATGAAATTGGTTGTGTTTCTCCACCACACATTCCAACCAATCATATCTTCCTTCCTTGTTTCCTTTCATACTCTGTAGTCACCAAAGATTTCACAGCACCACTTTCTAAAACAAAAATATTGTCCCCGTCTCTCTGTGCCTGAGACTCTTCATTGGTTCATCATTTGTGTGTTATACAGTCTGAGTCTGAATTCCTTGGTTTGATGAGTGTATTTCACCATGACTAGACATTTCCTCCCTTCTCCACTCCATATTCTCCATAATTAGCAATTTCTTTAGTTCCTTGGGTACTTAATTGTATTCAGTATCAGTGTTTCTACTCATATTACTCCTCATCTTCTCCTGATGGAGTGGACCATGGATGTTACCTCCACTGCAAGGTCTCTATAAATCCTTCTTCCTACTCTTTCCCTAGGCACTCTACTTTCTGTGACCTCCCTACTTACTACCTGTTCCTACTGCCATATTATATAAGTAGAATGCTAATCACTACATGGTGAGTGAAATAGGAGGACTAATGTCCTCATATCCTTTTTTTCATCACTGTAGCAGTCTTTTCGGCACAGGAAAGCACCTAGCATTCATTTACTAGAATTGGCCACAACTTCTCTTTACACAAAGCAGACTTGTTGACAATAAAGGAAATAGCAATGTCTGCTTATTGGTTTAGAACAGGAGTGCACCCAATTTGTATGTAGTAATATTATTTGCACTATTATCAAATACCCAAACATCACCTTAGGCAACTTACAAAAAACTGTAAAGCAAGTGCCACCCTATTAAACATGCTATTGGACAATTTGCTTTATTACTTTTTTTCCCCTTTGCTTTAAACACAAAATAGTATGAAATATGGCAGGCACTTAGCTACTCAGGAGGCTATAATCGGAGGATTGCTTAGTTCAATAATTCCTGGACAACCTGACCACAGTTCTCAATAAGTAATAAGTAAGTAAATAAATAAATAAATAAATAGATCAGATAATAGAGAAAACTGAACTGGGTTTGACAAGAGCTATGGAACACAGTGACTAACCAAAGGGCGTACACTCAAGGACATAATCAGTAGATTCTTATGAAAGGATAGAATTGGTCATGCAGATCAGTGTTAGAAAATCATCAAAACATACTTCTCTCCTTATTTTTACACACCCACCCCAAAATATCCTCACGATACCTTCTCGGAGGTTCATCTTTGCTAAGTGACTCTTAATTTCAGTTAGTAGAAAACATGACAATAACAGCATGTAACATTTTATTGAGCTCTCCTGTTGTGTCTCATCCACACAACAAAATTAAGGACTTTTGTACCTCTTATCGCTCATGGATGAAAAATAATGACTGATTTCTAATTTCCTCAAAATGCAAATTTACATGGAATAACTACTCAGAATTAAAATTTTTCTTTCTCTGAAACAATGACATAAGATGACCTACCTACGAGATGGTTAATAAGCACCAATAACAGGATAGAGTAGCTCAGATGCAGAGCCAGAACTAGACTAAGTAAAAGGAAAAAAAATGATGTCATCCAGATCCTTCATGGATATGAGGACAGTTAGAGCAAAAAACTTGGTAACAAAGGAAATGGAAAAGAAATCGCTGTGAGGCTCGTTCTACCAACTGACTCAGAGGCAGACACCCACAGCCAAACAGCGGACTGAGCTTGGGGACTCTTATGGAAGAATAGGGGGAAGAATTGCAGTCCCTAAGGGGATAGGAAGACCAACAGAATCAACTAACCTGTACCCTTGGGGCTCTCAGAAACTGAACCATCAACCAAGAACATATAGGGCTGGACCTATGCCTCTTTGTACATATGTAGCAGATGTGCAGCTTGGTCTTCATGTGGGTCCCAAACAACTAGAGCAGGGGCTATCCTGTTTCTGTACATGGGATATGTTCTTCTAGCTGGTCTGCCTTATCTGGCCTCGGTGGGAGAGGAAGTGCCTAGCCTCTCAGAGACATGAAGTGCCAGGGTAGGGGGATACCTAGAAAGGTCCCACCTACTCAGAGAGGAGGGGATGGGGAAGAGTGGAGGAGTGACCAAGAATGGGGAGAGAGAGCTGCCAGTGAGTAGGATGTAAAGTGAATAATAAATATCAAGAAAGGAAGGAAGGAAGGAAGGAAGGAAGGAAGGAAGGAAGGAAGGAGAAGGAAGGAAACTGTGCTGTTTAAAGACTCTTTGTTATTTGCAGGTTCAATTCAAAGTAGAGCACATTAATACCATGGTGCCAGAATGTAGTCAGGGAAAGAAGGCTGCTGGTGTGAAGGCAAAGGACATGGAGTTCATTTCCACTAACAATGAAGATAAAGACTGTATCAATGAATGTTATAGTCATCTAAAACTAAACAGGCGTCAACATTGTCAGGATGGCACTCATCTGGGAGAATGGGTTTGCAAGATATAGTGGCATCTCTGAGAAGCTGATGAATTGTAGCAGCATAGTTGAGTACAAAGAAACTTAGGTGCTGATGTCTGAATATCACATGTGGACAGTCTACAAGGATGGGTCATGTGAGCTTTAAATAAACATGGCTTTAATCTAAGTTACCACAGGCTGTGCTACCAATGAATGCCATGGTCTTGAGTGTATCATTTATATTAATGTGTGGCCCTAGTTTATTCATTTGAAACATGAAAATATTTCCTAAAATCCATACCAAATTCTGTGCTTTTAACCATGAATTTCATTTCATCTTCAGATTCTGGGTTTGGGGTCAAGCATCCAGATACCGTTAACTAGTTTCTGTTACTTGTTGAGTACTGATAGAAACGCCGTGTCTCTGGTAGAAGTTTAATAAAGGTAACTGAATGGCAGATATGTATTCCAGCTTCTTATTTTGCAAAATACTGTGGTACAATCAATCAGTAATACAACATTAAGCATCATTCTGTTTACAAATGAAAGTGAGATGTACACAATGTTCCCATAGTCTTTTGGGCATCTGTTACAGAAAGTGATCAAATGTCATTTTTTTAAAAACCCAAGGGCTTATAACAACTTATTTTTCTAGTTCTTCTAATAGTTTAAGACTCTTTATGACAATAATAGCAATAATGATGGTAATGGTTATTTTTATTGTTATTTTATATTCTTAACACCTAGAAAAGAATGTGATTTCATAGTTGGCTCATGTGTTCATTGGTAAATTTCATTAGGAAGGAAATAAGCTAGATATGGTGCCCATTCTCCTAACAGTTGTAAGGTTGAAGTAAGAGAATTAAAATTTGAGTTAGTCTGGCTACATAGTGAATTCTGGACACTATGGGACTCTGACATTAAAAGAAAAAGAACTGTTACTTGGTAACCAAAAAATTTGTGTCCCTCAAATTATTTTGTTTTACTTACCAATTAAGGCTTTTATTTGAATTGCTTAAGGATTTGTTATAAAATTAACCATGGTTTCCCAATAGTAACATATTGGCTATGAAGTTAACAAAAGAGAAAAATCCTAAAATCAATACATGAGCAATTCTTAGCACCAAGTTTCTTCTTGAATCAATACATTCCTTTCATAAAAATGTTTCTATTGTATTTGGTATAACAGTACCACCTGGTTAAAAAAGCAAATATTACCGTAAGAATAAAACATATATTTCATGTATGTTAAAATTTAAGGTGTGGACATTTATAAAGAATTGTCAAGAGCATATGAAATAAGTAAATATTTCAACATAAATTCAAAATCTGATCATAACTCTCAGAGGGGTGAGACAGAGATCATTTTGACAAGGCTTTATATCCTCCCTTTAATCAGTTACAGTTTCTATGGAAATTGACAACCCTGGTGAGATGTTGCTTCCAATGTAAAAATCAGAATAGTACGAACTATGAATTTGACCCCCTTGGCTTATATACTCAGCAAACTACTGTGCTCTGATTCCCTCTCAAATCAACTAACACTCAAGACAGTTCCCCACAGGCATGCACACAGGTCAGTCTAACCCAGGCAACTCTTCATTGGAGGCCTTCCTCTCAGAGGATTCTAGGCTGTGTCAAGTTGACAATTAAAGCTAGCGCTTAGAAAACGGATTTGATAAATATAGCCAATATAAAAGAAAACAAAGATAAACATTCAAAGGAATCGACCCAGGACTATTTGGAGTAAAAAATGTGTTTATAAACTATCCAAACACAAAATAACACCTGATGTTCATGATTACGTTGTATATTCAAATAAAATGTCTAGTTCCCTTTCTCTAATAGAAATTTGGAGATTATATGGCCTGGTTTACAAAAACTGATTTGTAAAATATAGAATACAAAAGATTGGGGCTTGAAAAAACTAATGTTTGAGCATAAAGTATATCAGTGAATGAACTACAAAGAAAAGAAGGTTCTGCATGGATACAAATAACTTTAGTAAAGTCACACATTAAGTGCCTCCCTGTCTTTTCAACTCTTTCTCTTGCTAATGACAGGTTCGCTTTGAATCAGGTTGAATTTGGGTTGGGCATGCTTTACTTGAAACCCAAACTGAATCATTTCAAGGTCATCCATTACTTGACCTTCATGTTCATAAAGACTCAAGGAATCCAAGAGCAATGACTTCTGGTTTTAGTTTTAGTTCCCAGCCCCGACTCACCATTCCAAGCAATCACACCTGTTTATTTTCCTGGTCATAGACGTTTAATGCTTATGTACCTTTTACAAGTGGTATATTCCCAAATAAAATCTGAACCAAAATGCCCTTGTCTCCAACTAGTAATTAGAACAAAATATTTTTTTAGTGTTTCCTAAACATTTACAAATTTGTTTACAAGTATCTAAACTGCAATAATTATTATCTGACTGTTGATTATCTCACAGGTGGCCAACTCCACCGTCCTTAGACTATAAACTGCCTGGTAACTGAGACTTCTCTCAAAACTCTGCAGTTTTTATGCAGCGAATGGTCACATGTAGTTGACTATCTGTTGCAATGGTTCTTCGTTTAAACTATGTATAGTTATTTATGTACCTACCAGGTGGTATAGTTTGGAATGGAAGGACATACTCTCAAGTCAGTTCACACCAGCCTAAGTAAATGCTGACAGTATCCAGCAAGCAGTTCAGGGTTTAGTGTCTGTTATTACCACCTGACAAACAAAAAGCCAGAATGCTCAGGTGAATTAATGTCCCAGAATGACTTCTACAAAGTCAGATGTAAGAAAATAACTTTACATTTAATTGGAAAACATCTACTCTTGACTATAATACTAGTAAATAGGAACAAAAATTAATAAATGCTTGGGATAGAAGGCAGCAGGGTATGGCTATGGTTAATAGCACATAATTTAAAGAAACTGAGATACTCATTTGGGTAAGATCTGCTTGAAATCAGATGAGTATGAAGAAAACAAAAGAAAAATTAGAACAGGTGAGCAAATGAATTGGTGAGGAGGATTCTCTGGTGATAAATTTCACCTAGAAGAGGAATCTGGGTTGTCTCAAATGACTCTTAGTCACGAGGGAGAAAGGCTAGAAACTTCAGGGTGTCAGCTTCTGGTGGACCAAGAGTATGTGTGCAGTTCTGCTTCTGAAATTAATTCCTAAATCATCTCGCTGGAATACTTAGTACATTAAACAATCTAGAGCTTAAGTATGGAAAGTGTGGTGGTAGGTTTAGCATCTTTAATTGTTTGTCTAAATAATCTTCAAGACACACATATTCCTTTCTATGTGGTAAAAACAGAACAATCCATTGGAAAAACTTCCTAAGAAATAGATTGCAATCAAGACAGTAAAGGTCTAAAGATGCTGGAAAATGGATAGAAATTATGACAGTAGATACACTCAGATAGAAGTTAGTATATGTAAATTTGGGAAAAACATGCTTAAATTATGTATCATGGCTAAAAAGGATTTTCCTCTGACACAATGAGATTTTAAATTGTTTTACATCAAGTGGAAAATGTTCCAGGTGTTCCCAAAAAAAGAAAAAATAAAGTCAAATATGGAAAAGATGCCCCAGTAAAGGCCAACTGCATACAAAATGTAGGTACATGTCAGAAGAAATGTGACATCTCAATGACATCCAACTCAATAAAAAGTCACCCTAACATAGATATTTGCAGGATGGGTCATGGACATTAGAGTCACTGCTTCTCTGCCTACCTAAGACAAAAGTTCTTAAACAAAAGTCTCAACGCAACTGAAAACAAATCCAGTCGTAAAGAAAACCTGCTGAAGCTATAAACTCAAAGAACACCTCAATGAACTTTCTTAAAGCTTTGAACTTAATCACCTGAAATTGTTACTTTTAAAAGCTGGTTTGTACAGCCTCTTGAGATGATTGATTTGACTTCTGCCCAGCAATCTTTGTTCCATCAGAAGAATGGAATAAAATGTCCTTGGCAGAGATAGCCTTCTTAGAAGTGGCTATTTTAGTACTCTCCGTATCGCATATTTAAAGACATACATTTCAGTGAGCATCCACAGTGAGTCTGAATTTTATCGGTACATAAACGGGTCTGATGCTCCAATCTCCCTCTTCCCCTACAGCCTCCCCAGTGTTTAGGAAACAATCAACAACTGTTTCTGGGGTTTCCACTGAAGGAACTGTATGTGCACTGTGTCCCTCATGTCAGTTACACTGACAGTTGTCGAGAGAAATTCAGTACAAATACTGGAAAGCTTGAGAGCCAAGTAAAAGAACATAACTCCTAAATTCCAACGATGAAAAACAAAACAGAAAAATACCTCAGAGCTTATTTCAATGTGAAACAAAAAGGATAATTTAATATAAAACAACTTGGACAATGAACAGACACACTCCACCCTATGATTTTTAAATCTATCAAAATTAATTATAAAAATTAAAATATGCTAGTGTAGCTGTTTCTGATGTGAATTGTACTAGGTTTGTTCCTAATAAAAGAAACAGTGGTAAATTGACTAGTGAGTGGCTTATATGGAAAGGAGAGCTAAAGGTTGCTGGAGGCCCCAGGATTTCTAAGCTCCAAATTGATATATTAGGACCAGCAGTCTCCCTTACTGAACAGTCCCCAGATGGTAGAGACAGCCCTGGTATGTGGTCTTCACAGCTTCTCAACAGAAAACTGTCACCAGCATGTGACCCATCAGTCTGACGGCAGGAAAATTACTATGTGAACCAAGAAAGTTCCAATCACAGTCCCTGAGAAGCAGAAGATAAAGCCTCAGGAAAAATAAATTTTCAGTTAGTCCTCACTCGAAGGCGCTCAAACAAAATTTCTTTGGAGGTCAAAGAAAACAAAAGCAATTTGGTTTTCACAGGAAATATGTGTTGTAGAAGAAGAACCCAATTCCCATTAAAAAGAAGACATAGTGGATGTAAGTGACAAAGTGAGGGATGTAATCTTGATAATAAAATACCCAAGTTAGCTCTATGTGAGCAACACATGCCATGGAATTAATTATGATGTGGAGATGCAGTCCTTGACATACAACACCAATCAGGAGGCAGAAAGGAAACAATGCAACCCAAGCTAATACACAGGGGACATCAAGGTATGTACTTCCACAATAAAACTAGCAAATCCAAGTCTAATTCATTTCTAAAACATGATCGGAAGACAATAATGGTTATCAGTTATTTTGGCAAAGTAGCACTTTCGGAAACCAGACTTAAGAGAGGAGGGTCTCCTGTTGGTTTCCTCCCCCAAGTAAAACATAATACAATATGAAAGATAAATCTGTTTATAAAAGTGATTATCAGCTCCTCCTGAAGAAAGAACTCATATTTCTAATATTGGTAACCAATTACTAAGGTCAAGAGCAGTAGACATACTAAATACGCAAATGAATCACATGCAGGCTGGGTTTTACTGTTCCTTGTTGCTCCTTCTCTCCAGTGCTGATAGCTCACACGTTATAACTTGTACTTTCAAAAGGCTCTATCTCGGCATCAGGAGATGCTATAATAACCAAACATAGTAAATTAGCATTAAGCCTTAGAATGTAAAGAATTAACGGCTGAATTTAAACATTGGTTTAAAGAATTTGTGTTTAAAAGAGATCTGAAAGGGCATCACTAAAAACCAAGAATCAGGAGCAAGAATCAGGAAACATAAAGGTTTCTGTTTCTTTTTCACATCAGCAAAGTCTGAAATCATGTGTAAATCTATATGACTTTAGTTTGTTTTGAAAACTCTGTTCTCTTTATCAACCAAAGCATCTACGACTTTAAGCCTACAACCACTTTAATAACTGAATATTGAGCATTTTTCAATGAAACTGTATATATGTCCTTTATTTACTATTTTGATTTTATGAAATATGAATGTAATACTTTTCAACCTTTTGTTCATGACAAATAAACATTTGTGAATTCTTGTCTTAGAAGTTAATTTATAGCCAGGTACTCAGTTTTCTTATAAAGCCTCTAGAGAAGTTAGAATCAATAAACTCAAAAAATCTCATTATATCCAAAACTCCATATAAGCTTTAGTGAACATAGGAAAGAATCTTTAATGTAAAAGGTCTCCAAGAATTCACATCTATAATATTCTGGGGGGGAATAAAATCAAAGCTTTAACCTCAGGTCAGACTACTTCATTTTTTAAATCTGATATCTGCTGTCCTTTTGTTGGAGATTTCTAATTGGTCTCTCCTTAAATTCTGCAGAGCAGGGTTATGACAATGAATACTCTAAACTCAAACTCAACTCCAAGATATTCTCAGCAGCATTTCTTGTATAAACAAGGTAATTGGAAGGGAGGGGTGTATGATTTTGGCACACAAAGGAGGGGTAATAAACAAATAGTTTCATATATTTGATTTTTGTATGTAAGGTATTCCGGAATTGAAAATGGGCCTTTCTGATATCCTGCAGAGGATGAATGGATGCCCCTTTCCCAGGGAAGTTTTCTGTGTATGACCAGGAGCACCAGAGGACAATAGAGCATACCTTCAGCTAAGACAAAAATAAAACTTACAAGCTTTCCTTTCAAATTCACAGTAAAAGACTGTGGAGTGTGTGTGTGTGTGTGTGTGTGTGTGTGTGTGTGTGTGTCGCGCGCGCGCGCGCGCGCGCGCGTGTGTGTGAATTACTCACTTTGATTAGCCCGTTAAGCTTGCAAAACCATTGACCACTCATTGAAGAGAAATATAGTACCTGCATCTTAGACCAATCACCCTACCAAATACAAACAGACTACCAGGGCACACCACCTTAAGATCTTCAGCTGGACACCTTTGCAAAGTGAGGGATGTAATCTTGATAATAAAATACCCCTTTTCTTTTTCTCCTACCCCAGATACACTCTGGAATATGGTTTTACTGCACTGTAATTACCGGGGAAAGAAGATAAAAAGCTATGCCTAGGTGGGCGTGCACTGCGAAGGGTAAAGTCAGCTTCCTGCTGTGCTAGAAATAAACAGAGACTACATTCACTACGCTCCTGGACACAGACCATACAATTCCTTGGCTCTTGGTAGTTTTCTTCCCCAAATTAGTGCCTACCTTCTGTGTGGACTGCAGAGACATAGGTCCAGTTGTAACGCTTGACTATGTCAAGCATCGCCCTTGCCTGCAAAGTGTCAGAAGGGACCACCCTCAGGAAGTATTTGTACAAAGTTTTGTCGCTCAGGTCTATGCTGGTGGCAGAATAGGCAATCTGTGGGATGTCAAACAGCTGGAGAAGATTCTGGACTTGAATGGCCACAGAGCTGGAGCCAGGACCGATTACTCCAGCAATAGGCTTCTTAGTCCTGCCTGGGGGTAGGGTCTGGCCATCAGGCAGGCAGCGATTCAGCCCATCCTTCTCATCTCGGATGGAAATTAGGGAGTCTCTAATAAACTCGATGCTCTGTTCCAGAGCCACCGAAGAGTGCCAGCAGGAGTCCCGGATCTCACTGCCCAGAGTGATGTTGGGCAGGAGCACCGGGTCCGCGTTAATCTTATCCAAGGTGTGGAACATGGCCTCCACCCTCTGGATACCATACTGTTCTCTGATCTCCCCACACTTTCTTTCGGGTACCTTCTCGGCTGGAGGCTGGTGATGGACTGAGAAGAGGGCTCCGATGATGACATCTCCGTCCATTCTCGCCACGGAGCGCTGGGACGAGGCACCTGCCAGCAGTACTTTTCTGTCAGGCATTTTGGGCAAAATGGACATCTCCAAAAAGATCATTGGGAAGAAAATCAAGAGGAGCCGGACCATTGTGGCGAAGACGCGGTCCACCGCGGGCCAGCCACGTTCCCACGCCGGTCCCGCCTGCAGGTTCCCAGCGCAAACAACCCAGACGCCCGCTGCTGCCTTTTGCCGCTTCGTGCTTTTAGCCAACACAGCTGGTTCAACGCTTTCTCTGCCTCCACCACCGCCCCTCTCTCTCTCCGCTTCCTCCTGCTGGTCCTCCACGACCGCTCCCACACCCTGGGGGCGTTCTTCTCTGAAAATCAAGTCGCGTTTTTTCACTGGTGCCCGAAGGTGTGTGGATCAGGTGTGCAATGCCTGGCGCGTTAGTGGCCGTGAGCTGGACGCTGATGATTAAAAAAAAAAAAAAAAAAAAAGAGGGAAGTCAATGCAGGGCTACAGGAGAAATTGCATTTAAACTCCAGGGTCTGTGATGCTAAATATTGTCCGGTCCGCTTCACCTCAACACATCCTTCAAAAACAGATAGAGGCAGCTAGTCAATGACGAATGTGTGCCCTGCTTGCTTGCTACGCTCAGAAGTGCAAAGCCCTGCTGACCCGCCCCCTCCTCCAGCCTTAGGTCCTCTTGGTTCCTCCAAACGTACCAAGCTTTCTCAGGTGATGGGGGCGGCAAGGAGAGGGAAAAGAAAAGCGGGGAGGAGCTAAGTTCTTCAACCTCAGAGAACTTTCCTGGGTTTGGAAAGATCAACTTTTTTCCCCAGAAGACAATTTGGGAACTCTTTGGGAGGTAGAAGCGTTGTTTTTAAAGCAACGCAAACAATGGGAACACCGTTTAACACTTAAGGGTTGAAGAGACCCTAACACACAATTTTAGTAGTAAATGTAAATGCGACAGCTTGTGAAAAAGCCATATTAGTTACTAAGGCAACGCCTGGTAGTCTCCCTGTGTTGGGGTTTGCTATGTTGCAACCCCTAAGAAATGAGGCTTACTGTAGATGTTCAAGGAAGAGTGCAGAAGGTAACTTGCTTTCCGAGATAGGGTTAGGGAAGAGGAGGGTATCCTGCATCTGCCTATGTGTCGGAACCCTTGGGGCTTTGCATCACTGTAAGAAATAGCTAGGCATGGGGGTCACTGTTGGCACAATCGCCTGAGCCACTCCACGGTCAGAACCCTGGACAGCGCTTAGAGCCAGGAGGCAACACCTTTCCTTGCAGCGCCTGAAAATTCTTGATCTCCCTTTCTTCCTTCTCATTCTACACACACACACACACACACACACACACACACACACACACACACACACACCCTTTCTATCGCTTCTCTAGCATCTCTCCACCCTCATTCTATTCGCCTGGCAATTCTGCAGCTTTATACTCCATCCAACTGCTTTGAGGGTAGAGGCACCTGCGGGACTGAAGTTGGCTCCCTCTCCCGTCCCTCCCGGATCCCTTTCTCAAGGTGAGAGAGTCAAGATGAAAAGGGGGCAGCGGAGAGCAGGCGGAGAATGAAAGCTCAGGAGGCAAGGCACAAAAGGGGGGTGGGATCAAACCAGATGCCCAGCGCTCCTCACTGCTTCTCAGACATGCAGGACTCAAAGAGATAAATAAACGAAGATCCTCCTAGATCCAGGAGAAAATCAGATAGATTAGATCAGTACCTTCCTTTGCCGGATGGGCTTCACCGCAGGAAGATATCCGCTCACCTGAGCCAGTTTGGGGTATGTACTCCAAGACCTACCTGAGTCCGGGTAGACAGAGCTATTGGTCCCAGGTCAGAGGACTGCAGCCGCCCTCGGTTCGCAGACACCTCAGCTCTAATCCAGACGGTGCAAGGATGCGATCTGGGCTGTACACTAGTGCCCTCTTTCTTCAACACTATTATACCGCAAGGGAAAAAAAAAACAGGGGGGAGGGAGGCGAAGTCGGAAAAAAAAAAGCAGGTCACTCAAGGTTTGTCTAATATCTAATGTATAAAAAAACAGTCATTTGATAAGAGGAGGAGAAGCTAGAGAATGCAGGAGCTGTCATTTCTCAACTACTGTACTATCTGTCTGAGAGGACTAAAGAGGCTACCAGGCATACAGATAATCAGTAGTGTCTTGTCAGAGGAGTGAGCGTCTCCTAGGCTGTTTGGGGGATTGTTATCCTTTGCAGTTATTTTAGAGACTCAGATTATTTTCTCTCTTTGAAAATAAGTACCACAACTAGAAAAACAGTGTATGTGTACATCTATCTAAGGACAAGTCTCTGTTGGCAGGTTGCAAAGAGGATGGAAAGAGATTTCATGGGGGGGTGGGGGGGAGAGAAGGGGAAGCAGAAACATGTACATCCTAAAACAGGATTAGCCAAATATAGAGTGGCAAGCAGCGCCCACCTTTTCCAGGTCAAGATGTATCTAAATTGAGAACAAGAGGTCACATGAAAACACTGGAGTGAAAAACACTTATCCAAATCCCTCCAGACTGCCAGCACCTTCCCGACAGGTCTTACTGCATGAAGACTGGAAGTTAAATCACATTCCTCTGGGGGCAGGGTGGCTGAACAGACTGCGTCCTGGTGTTTTTCAGAGGACATAAACAAATGACATGGAGCTTTTCCATTCCTAGTTAAAGCTCCTTGGAGCAGAAAGCAGCCTACGTAGGAGCCCTTGATCATCCTTGTTTACCTCATCTTGATATTAGGGAAGCTTTTGTGTTGGGACCAAAGGGATGGGTCACATCGGTCCATGCGTATCTTCAACTGTGTACTCTGTCAGAAGTAGAAATGCCTCTAGTCAAGAACAGACGGTCTTCCTGTTCTGGATTTTTGTTTTTTATTTCCCTCAAGTGTCAGACATTTCTGAACTGTATTCTTGGCAACCTAAAAAAGATTTTCCTGCCCCCTTTACCAAGAAGAATGGACTGAAGCAAGAGTGTACTCTACAGATTAAAAGGTCTCTGTTCTCAGTTCTGGAAAAACAAACAAAACCAACCAAAATAACAAAGACCACCCATTTACTCCAAGGAATGAAGAGCAGGTAAGTCTGGGTCTTCACAAATAGGGAAAATTCACTCTCTGAATTTTCAGAAGAGCAAACTAAAGCTATAGGATCTCACTTCCTCTAACAACCATTTGAGCTTAAATTTTAAATCGTGTCATTCTGGCTTCATAATCTCTAAACATATTTTTTCTGAGCTTTTCCTCAGTTATAAATATTCTGTATATGAATTAGTAACTGTATGTACTGGCTACTTTTATGTCAACTTGATACAGGCTAGAGTCATCAGAGAGGACTCTATTGAGGCCTTAATTGAGAAAATGCCTTCATAAGATTGGGTTGTATACAAGCCTGTAGGGTATTTTCTTAGAAGGTGATTGGTGTGGGAGGACACAGGCCATTGTAGGTGGTACCATCTCTGGCCTGATAGTCCTAAGTTCAGTAAGAAAGCTGGCTCAGAGACACCTCCTGCCTCCCAAGGAGCAAGCCAGTAAGAAGTGTTCTTACCTGAACTTTGTATTAACTGCTGCCTCCAGGTTCCTGCCCTGTGTGAGTTTCTGTCCTGACTTCCTTTGATGGTGAACTGTGATGTGAACACATGATTTGAATAAATCCTTTCCTCACTGAGTTACTTTGGCCTTGGTGTTTTATCAAGCAAAAGTAACCTAAGATTTCCCCTCAAATCAAAGCAAGCAATGACCCTGAAGTTCACAATTGCCTTCATTACGTGCTCACTGAAGCTCAAGGTCTTTGAGGTAACATATTGCTATCCTTTAGAAGACTGTCTACCACTGAAGGAATAATTAAAAGTTGAGATTTAATAGTGTTTTAAAATTTATTTTATATCCTAAGTCAAAACTATATATTCAAAGAAGGAAGATAAATTGGGAATCATCTTCATTCATATCACGCACATGCACACACATACACTATGTTTTATATATTATATATAATGCATATAATATGTAAGTGTGCATATTATATACATGAGGATTACAGATTAATGTCAAATACAGCTTCTTGAAACTGTCAATTAAGTTTTCCTTTTCATTACCTTTTATAGTAATAGATTTTCAAAAGCAAGATACTAATAAGATTATTTAACACTGCTAACAAATCACAGATTAAATATAATATACTATCTTATCCCAATTGCTAGAGGTGCATGAATTGAAAGACACTGAATATTAATATTTATTCAGTGCTGATAGGACAGTATATTGCACTTAGCAAATGATTTGTTACTGGTACACAAAAATGTCATCAATATTTTGCTTTGGAACTCTGTTTAATGTAAGACGCAGTAGTGATTAAACAAAACAAATCTGATATGAAAGCTTTAGCTTTGTCTTATTGTATCTTTTGTCATGTTTGGCTGTCATCTCTTGGAGGCCTCCTCCTTTCTGAAGGAAAACAAAGGAGTGGGTCTGGAGGGGATCTGAGATGGGGTGGGGACTGGGAGAAGTAGAGAGAGGGAAAACGCTGGTCAGGGTATATTCTATGAGAGAAGAAGAATCAATTTTCAATAAAAAATAATAATAATAAGAGTGTATCTGGTAAATAGTCTAACAGATGGCAGGATTCCACATAGTTACACGTGCCTGCAGTTCCAGTGCTGGAAGGCTAAGGGAGGAGGGTTTGCCAGGAGTTTCAGGTCAGCCTGAGCTACACAATGAGTTCTAGACCTGTCTGAGACACATACAGAGTGATACCTGGGTATTAGTTACTATTCTGTTGCTTTGATAAAACACCATAATCAAAGCAACTTGTAGAAGGAAGAGATTATTTGGGGTTATGTTTCCAGAGTACTAAGAATCCATCATAGAGAGGCGGCATGGCAGCCAGCAGCAGACATGGAAGCAGAAGCAGGAAACTGAGGGATTTTTTGTTTGTTTTTGTTTTGTTTTGTTTACATTTCAACTGCAAGAGCAAAGCAGAAAGCAAACTGGAAGTAAATTGAAGCTATGCTATCGTAAAACCCTCACCCAGAGACATACTTCCTCTATAAAGGCCACACTCCCTAAAAACTCTCTGTGGCAATTCAAATAAGAGTGGCCTCCATATGCTCATATATTTGAATGCTTAGTCATCAAAGAGTGGCAGTATTAAGGAGGATTAGAAAGATTAGGAGGAGTGACCTTGGTCTACATGTCTATCTATCTATCTATCTATCTATCTATCTATCTATCATCTATCTCCTTTTCCTCTGCTTGTAGTACCGAGATATAGCTCTCAGCTTCTGTTCCTCTACCATACTTGCTGCCATGCTTCCAGCCATGATGATAACAGATTGACCCTCTGAAACTGTAAGCAACCCCCAATAAAATGCTTTCTTTTATGAGTTGCGGTGGTCATGGTGTCTCTTCCCAGCAATAAAATATGGACTAAGACACTCTTGACCAGTGCCACCAACTGGAGAGCAAGCATTTGAGTACCTGAGCTTGTGGTGGGTATTTGGCATTCAAACAACCACACCCTGTCTCAAAAAAATAAAATAAAATAAAATAAAAACTAGTCTATATGCTGCTGTAAAAATAAATACAGCATAATAATATTCATCATGTGAATATATGGTAACAAAGCAAATACTGCCCACAATAATTACTCCTTCTCTCCTTATTAGAACATGCATAATTATCATTGAATTCTGTCATAAGAGGTATTATGGAGGAATAAATCTAGATTATAAGTAAAGATGTTAAAATTTCCCCATAAAATCAGTCAAAAGTCCAAATCCTTGAAACAAGAAATGTAATGAGAAGAAAAGGCAACGAACACGTTAAGTGTGTATTGGAAATTATAGTGGACTCTAGTGGGCATTTTGAAAATTAACGTTTACACAGTCGTTGGAATGTGGAAGTGAAGTATACACAAGAGATAATAAACTCATTACTAAAGAGGTAGCACTAACTGAAAATAGAAATGGGATCAGAGAAGGTCTTTGTAGAAAATTCATTTGTGGAAAATTGATATGTAATGTATGACCAAGGGAATAGAACGGATGTTCAAGGTAAATCAATGTCACATATAGTGACTATCATCCCTTTCCATAAACTACCTTACTTTGTGGACAATTGGCTTAACATAACATTCCTTATATTCCAACATTTAACTCACGAGCATAGCAGAATATTCCAGGCTCCAGTGAAAAATTCCAGTTTATTTATTCAGTTTGGTTATCTACTCCAGTTAAACTGAGGAATAAATTGTCATATCAAGACTGCACTTTATGATCTGAACAATACATAAATACAATTATATGATAAAGCTTCTTTCTTCAAAAAGTAAAAAGATTTCCATAAAATGTTGTCGGGAGGCTGAAGAGCTGGCTCGGTGGATAAGAATGTTTTCAGCTACTGCAGAAGACCTGGGTTCGATTCCCAGCACCTGTATGGCAGCTTCACAACCACTTGTAACTCCAGTTCTAGGTGATCCAGTGTGCTCTCTGGACACTAAGGTAACAGAAACACCCATGGTATATAGACATTCATGCAGGCAAACACTTATATACAGAAAAAAAGAATAAATACATTTTTGAGAAAAGTAAACAGGGGTGATTAATGAAGTGAGTTAAGTTTTGAGGGATAAGATCTAAAAGAGTCCAAACTGCTATATATGCTAATGATTTATTGGTGTGATTAATTAGGCGAGGACAATACATAGAAATCAATGAAAAGCATCATGAACCACCATATGCAGCTAGGAAACAGCGAGGCACTCTCTGCGCCTGCAGATGGACTAGAAGACATGTGTTTCGATACATGTTGTTCCTCCTCAACCATCCAAACATTACTATTTGACGTTCTGAAATATCATTCAGAAGAATGAGGCAACCATAATTATTCTGGAAGCACAGTAATGTCTGTTCTTACTTTATGTTGTATCCTATGATATTGCCATTTCTCAATCACCGCATGTGCTCATTCATTGAACAAATGTTAGATGTGTTGCTTTTAAACACTAAAATAACTATTTTCTACTAGTGACTTTCTCTAAGGTTTAAGTTGGACTATCAGGTCTCTTGTTTATCTTTCACTTAGCATAGGGAGAGTGATTTTATTTTACTTTATTTTATTTGCTTCTACCTCAACTGTAAACAGATAGTCCAATTAGCATTTAAACTCTTTAAAACCATATTCATATTACAAGTGTTGTGACATTTGAAGCACTGAAATATTTTTCAAACCTGAGCAAAAAAAAAAAGACAAAAATCTTTTTACTTACTGTTCTGCATATGTTAAATTTAAAAACTTATAATGAGAAAAGAATGTAGTAAATAATTGAAACATACCCTCCATCTGATGTTGTAGCGATAATATATGAAAATGCCATTTGAAAATATTCTCAGGATCATTATGGCATAAGATAGAAATATTATAATAGCCTTAGAAATGGGACAAATGAGACACCAAGAATCTGAACTTTACCTGAGCATAGGGAAAATTAGAAGCAGAGCTATATCACACTGCCTTCGAATCAAATTCATAAGCAGCATGCGATAAAAAAAAATTTACATGAACTGTGCTACATGATACTTATTTTAACATTTCCTTAAGCTCTGAACTCATCATCTCTACTTAGTAGAAGCTTAAGTAATAAAGACAGCGAGTGTGAATTCCTCTGCTCTGAGCCTTTCATCTGGTGAGGGCACAAACATTACAGGTGAATGTTCTATTTGCTTAAAATAGCCCATCTTTTATAACAGTTCTAATAAAGGCAGTAACCTACTTGCACAGTCTCAGAGCCAACTTTTGAACAATTAACAAGAAAAGTATCTAAATTTTCAGGTAACAATAAATGCCTTCATTAGGAAAGGCTTTGTTTTACAACTTCACCTATGCAACACATTAAAATGTTGTCTCTGTTTATTACTCTGTGTTGTGTCCCTACTTTAGAAGAAAATCAACAGCATGGTTGTTCTCTGTTCAATCACTAAAATAATCATTTACCTAAAACACAATCTTCCTCCTTTCAATTACTTGCCTCCATACCTACAATAGATGCCAGTTTTCAATAGAAGAATATCTAAGTTGCTCAACCTGACACCCAAAGTCATTTGACTGTGGACATCTCCCAGAAGGAAACCATGTAACAATCCATCTTTTAAGGAAGAAAGGTCAGATAGAGAGCCAGTCAGAAAGAAATTCTGACTTCCTTTACCCGAAGACGCTAAAGGAGCTGTCAACAGTAAACACATAGTTTGTTGTAGTTGCTAATGATGGTTCATCTTTAACTTTTTAAATAATTTCACAGCTGTACACAATGATGTCTCGTACCTCCTACCTCCCTATCATCTATGTCCACCCACCACTCCAGATACAAATATCTCTCTAAAATTTGTGTCTATTCATTTTGTTTTGTGACCAGCCAATATTAGCCAGGTCTTCTGTGTGACCAGATTATGGAGCTGTCTATTAGAACCTATGATGGTCAGTAGAGGGTATCCAACTAAAGACAACTGTTGAAGTAATTATTTAAATTGGCCTCTGGCAAAGCGAATCTAAGCTGCACGCTTGCCTACGCACATGCTTCCCCAGAGCTCGGATGTGCGCAGAATGCCAACTAGAACCCAGTCTGCCACCATGAATTCAGCATCGGCCAGAGGCCACGTGCATGTTGCAGCTAGAAATGGCCAACTAGAAACACCAGTCCTGCCACCCATGAGATGTCAGCATAGGAGATGGCTCAATCTCCCATGCTGTCTCTGCAAGGCCGGGCATTGCCCACGCCACCCCGCCATCCACATGCGGGCTCAGTAGAAAGATGAGATTCTAATGCTTAAAGATTAATCAAAGGCTTATATATTTGATAATGATTAGTAACAAGATACCCATACAATCATAGTGTAACCCAATACCCAACCTAAATATACCAACTACCTTTGACTGCTACAGACCGTGAACATCCGCCTCCATCTCCCTCTCTCTCCCTCCCTCCCTTCCCCCCCCTTTCTCTCTCTCTTTTGTCTCTCATTCTCCTCTCCTGTCTCCTAGCTCCTCCTCTTCCTTTTCCTCCTCTCTTCCTTACTCCTCCTCTTCCTCTCCTAACTCCTCCCACCTTAGCTCCTCCTACAGACAATGATTCCTTCTGCAGAATCTACTGATAGCCAGTAGATGGGGTAAAGGGTAGAACCATGTGAACCCCTCCTTGTTCTTTGACTGACTGCTGATAAAGCTAGTTTTGTGTGGGCCCAACGCACATAAGTACAGTTGCTCTTCTGTCTTCAGGCTTTTACAAACTTCCTTTCCCCTCTTCTACAATGCTCCCCTGAGAAGGGGTAGTTAACAGACTTGTTTAAGGTAAGACCTATTATAAACTGTTTCATGAACTTGGAGCAGCTCTGGCTCTGCACTCCCCACTGTCTTGTAGGATAGGTTTCTCTGATTAAGGCTAGGAGCACTTTTTAAATGGGTATAAGAGGGTATTAGAGGAATGCTGTCTGCTGCCAGGGAAGCGAGGACCTCACGAGGATCCCAACAGGATGACTTTAGCAGAAATGCCTAGCAAAGGGCCGGTAGAGCTCTCAATAGATAGGCACCAGCCCCCAGTGATGGGGTGGGGCAACCCAACACTCATCCTTATAGGCATAGTGTATTTTAATCCAGAAAGGTTCTTGTCCAAAGGAAGAACAGGGACAAAAAAATGGAACAGAGACTGAAGGAAGGGCCATCCGAGGATGCCCCACCTGGGATCTATCCTGTCTGCAGACACCAAATCCAAACACTGTTGCTGTTGCCAAGAGGCGCTTGCTGACAGGAACCTGGTATATAGCTCTTCTTGGGAGGTTCTGGCCATGTAAATGTGGACACTTAGAGCAACCATCAGACTGAGCTCCGGGACTCCCGGTGGAGAGCTGGTGGAAGGCCTGGAGGATCAGAGGAGGATTGCAACCCCATAGGAAGAACAATGTCGGCTGGCCAGACCACCCAGTGCTCCCAGGGATAAGACCACCAACCAAGAAGTGTACAGGGAGGGATCCATGGCTCCAGATACATATGTAGCAGAGGATGGCCTTGTCTGGCATCGATGGGAGGCCCTTGGTCCTGTGGAAGTTTGATGCCCCAGCGTAGGGGATGCTGGAGTCTGTGGAGCAGGAAAGAGTAGGTGGGTGGGAAAGCACCTTCATAGAGGCAAAGGGAAGGGGGAGAGGGCGGATGTGGAATGGGGGGGGGGGATTGTGGAGGGATAACCGGTAGTGGGATATCATATGAGATGTAAATGAATGGAATGATTGATGATGATGATGATGATGATGATGATGATAAAGAATGCAGTCTGCTGCCATGTTAGTTAACCTTCGGAAGTATTCTCCCCATATGGGCTTACTACCTTTCCAAATCTGTGTCAGCCTTACAGTATTGCTCCCCCACCAAGCCCTCATGGAATGGATCTTAAGTCCACTCAGAAAACAGTAGGATACCCGCTGCTTTTCAACAGTAAAAATAAAGCTTCAATCGCACAGATGGACATGTCCTGCTTTCCAAGTGGTTTATCCACAGCCCATCCTACATCTCCATACTAAAGAGTTGAAGCTGTGGTCCTTGTATAAGATAAAATGTCATTTGTCCTTTAGAGCCTGCATTACTTCACTTAGAATATTTTTTTCAGTTCTACCCATTTCCTTGAGTCTTTAATAATTTAATTTTTATTTACAATTAATTAATATTCACTTTGTATAGTTTATACTACATCTTCCTTACCAATTTTTCAGTTGTTAGTCATCTAGCCCACTGCTATTTCCTAACTATTATGAATAGCAGCAGTGAACAGATGAGTAGGTATCCCTGGAATAAAGTAAAGTCCTTTGAGTAAATACCCAGGAGTGATACGCTTGGGTCATACAGTAATTTTATTTTCAATATTTGAGAAATCTCCAGGCTAATTTCCAAAGTGGTTTCACTAGTTTATATCCTCACCAACAGTGTATAGAGGATATTTTCCCATGTGCATTTGTTGTTACTGTTCTCTTAATAATAACCATTCTGATTGGGGTTAGATAGAATATTAAATTCGTTTTAATCTGCACTTCTCTACTGGCTGAGGATGTTAACTTTTTAAAAGTTTTCTAGCCATTTATATTTCTTCTTTTGAAAACTTTTTGTTTAGGTCTGTAGTCCATTTTTAGCTGAGTTTTCTCTTTTCTTAGTCTTTAGTTTCTTGAATACTTTGTACATTCTAGACATTAATCCTTTGTGGGATATAGAGCGGGCAAAGATTTGTATGGGCTTCCTCTTCACTTAATTAACAGATGCCTTTGATATTTAGAAACTTTTTAATTTTATAAGATTCTGTTTCTGTTTGTTGTTAGTCTTATTTCATCTAGCTACTAGAGTCCTATTTTAAAAATCATTACTGATGTTAAAGCAAGCACCCCAGTTTTTACTCTCGCAGTCTGGTGGGCCTTATATTGGGGTCTTTGATCCATTTGGAATTGAGATTTGAACAAGAGAGAGATAGATAGGGATAGATAGATAGATAGATGATAGATAGATAGATACATACATACATACATAAATATATAGATATATACATAGAGACATACATAGAAACATAGATACATTGATAGATAATAGATCATAGCTAGGTAGGTAAATGGTAGATGAAAATATGGAGATATATAGATGATAGATAGTAGATAGGTAGATGATAGATATAGAGGGATGATAGATAGATAGATAGATAGATAGATAGATAGATGATAGATATAAAGATGATAGACAGATACATACACATACATATTACATACATACATTTATACATACATACATATACATAGTAGAGATAGATAGTAGATAGATAGATAGATAGATGATGATAATAGCTAGATAGATGATAGATATAAAGATGATAGATACATACACATACATATATACATACATACATTTATACATGCATACATATACATATACATAGGTAGAGATAGATAGATAGATAGATAGATAGATAGATAGATAGATAGATAGATAGATAAATAGGTAGATAGATAGATGATTTCTTTTTTCCACAAGTTGATTCCCTAGCACCATTTGCTAAAGATACTGTCCTTTATCTAGTGTATCTTTTTAGGATCTTTGTCGAAGTTTGGGTAGCTGTGGTCATAGGGCATTTGTCTGGGTCATCTATTCTAGTTCATTAAACTATATGCTTGGTTTTGTGCTAATTCACACTATTTTCATTACTATGGCTTTATAGTATAACTAAAATCAGATATAATATACCTCTTGTTAATTATTTTTGTCAGGATTGCTTTAGATATCTTTCATCTTTTTCTGCTTCCATATAAATGTTGAGAACTTTAAATATATATATATATGGGGGTGAAGGATGGTTGTGGTATTTTTATCAGGGTTGTGTTAAGGTCTGCTTCCCCCCACCAGGATAACTGTAGCCATTTTGTTCCATGCCTGCCAGCTATTTCATATTGTTGCTGTAATATGCCAGTACCAGTCACTGGCACAGAAAAATAACTACCAGAGCAAAGTCATGCTGATCACATATCCTGTTATGTTCTGTATGTTCTGCAGTTCGTTAATCTTAAGAAATTCCACAAAGGACCAATCAAATTACAGGTCAATATGAACTGTTATGTCTAAAATGGCTTGAGGCAGAGCTGACCACTGGGTAGCACTTCCTGCACCTCCATATGAGCTCACTATAGTTTTTTGTGTTTTGTTTGGTTTGGTTTTTCCTTTATAAGTGACAGTGAAAGATGTTTGTTGCTATGGCTCAGCCCCCGTATTACAAGCTATAGTCCTGATTATTCAATATTAGGGTGTGCATTCAATAAACCGTTCTCATCTGACTGAGATCAGTGTCTGTGTGGTTTGTGGGTGGCTCTTGGACCCCAACAGTTGCACTAAATCTATAGACTGCTTTTGGTAGCATGGCCATTTCCAGACGATCAGTTCTAGTTCATAAGCATGGGAGATATTTCTGTCTTCTGGTATCTTCTTCCATGTTTTTCTTCGATATCTTAACGTTTTCATTGTAGAGCTTTTTCATTAGCTTTTTTTAAGTTTATTTATATTTTATTTTTTGTGTGTGCTACTGTAAATAGGGTGATTCATTGGTCTGTTTTTCTACAAGCTTATCATTGGTATAAACTAAGGCAACTTATTTGTGTAAAACATAATTTTTTAAAATATAAGTTTCTTGGGAATTTTTGACGTGGCTCTTAATTAAAACCATTAATACAATTTCATAAATTTCTCTACTCATGGTTTGTCTAATCAAACAATATATGCACTTTCCCATGCTTCAGTGCATACCTTTCACTTCATTAAAAATGTGCATCAAATTTTCTTGTTTTTATATGTATTTAATCATCTTCAAAATCCATTTTAAAATTAACTTATTTTTGAAAGTACAAAGTTCCAGAATAAATTCTAAAAAGGTTTTCATTAAATTCCTCTAAATGACATGATACTGTAAAGCAGCGCTTACTAAGTTTGAGAAGCATGTGCTTCACCTAATCTCATTCAAGATGACTGTCCTTGCTTTCAAAAGAATGACCTGTTCCAACTATGTGGTCATTAATGAGCACTTTAGAATATTTTTGAAAATAACAAATTTCAATTCATTATTTTAATATCATTACTCTTAGAAAATTTTCATCTTTTCACATAGAATTAATTTTATGAAAATGGAGAACTTCCCTCAACACTGTTAAATAATAGAAAATGAGATATTTGAAAAGAGGAAGCTGTCTTGCTTATGATTGAATCTTCCGAACTTAAAATAGAACCCGGAGCTCAGTAAGTAGGAATTGATGAAGGGGATACATTTTGGATGATAAATGTTGACTCTGAGGAATCAGTATTTTCTTTGGCTTTATAAGCAATTCAGAGGAGTAGCTCCAAACACACTGGAGCAATTGTGGTATCAATGGCTTCCAAAAGAAATAACAATCTTGGCTGGAGAGATGGCTCAGTGGTTGAAGCACTGACTGCTCTACCAGAGGTCCTGAGTTCAATTCCCAGCAACCACATGGTGGCTCACAACTATCAGTAATGGGATCTGATGCCCTCTTCTGGTGTGTCTGAAGACAGCAACAGTGTATTCATATAAAATAAATCTTTTTTAAAAAGAAATAACAATCACACATGTAAAACACATGAGTAGTTTCTTCAAATGTCATCAGTATTTTTTGGCTACATTTATGTATGGGTAGATTTTAATGCTGTTTAAGATACTGCAAATCATAAACAACTACTATTATAAAATATTTCTTGAAAAATGTTGCAAAGCTATGTTCATCTTCAAAGCATTAAAAACAACTCAAATCCATGAATGTTCACAGAGCACAAATATCAACTGAAATTCTTTCATATTGCCTCTACCTGATTATATTTTCCTTTTAAATATCCTCAGCATTAGACATCAATATATTTCCCTGAAGACTCTCAAAGATGCTATGCTCCACATTCAATCATGCATGCGTGTGTACAAACACCACACACACACACAGAGAGAGAGAGAGAGAGAGAGAGAAATATGAAGGAAATCACTCAAAGCAAACAATATAGCTCTGTATTTTATGACTGAGGGACGTGTTTGTCTAACTATAATAGTCTAACTTTGACTCATCAAACCACTTGCAAGATAATTTTCCCTGTGAGGTGATAAGAAAGTCGAAATATCAGTGTAGCTACAGAATCAAGAGGAAAAGTGAAACCACTAGCTGGACTGGAGACAGAAGCAGACAACCCAACTTTTACAGTGAGCCCAAAGGCAGCCACAATAGTCCAACTATAATTAAATAGTAGAAATAAGATCTAGGACATATGAGCAAGGTGAAGCTCTAATGACATGCAGCTTAGCTTTTAGGTAGATGAACCAAAGAAAGAAGCCTTAAAAATGACTCAAAGCAATTATTGGTGTGTAACCTGATATGATGAAGTCATTAATCCATTCAATAAATGTTGAACATCTACTGTACTTAAAATACCAGGCTATGTAAAGGACAAGTGACTAGCTTAAGAAAAGATGAATATTCACTATATAAAATTAAACAAATGCTTTTAATAGAAATAATAAGTATGTGTATGTATATAAGTATAATATAGTATAAGTAAGTATAAAATAGAAATAATAAGTAATTTGTCTAGGTTAGGAGAATCAGGTAATGTTTCATAAAAGAACATTCCAACTGGACTTTTTAGAAGATTTATTCATTTCCCAGACTGCCAAAACCAATTTCTATAAACTCAGTTAATGGTAACAACAGAAATTTATTTGATCATAGAATAGAGTTTATAAGTCAGAAATGAGGTGTTTCTAGGTCCAGTACCTCCTGGAGGTTCCAGGGAGTCTCCATGCCAGATCTCTCCCTCCTCATTTCTGATGTCTAAGTCTGGTAGATGCAGTTTTCCATCTCTGTCCCTGTCTTCCAGTCATCTTCTCTCTGTTCTCACCCTAGCTCTGCTCTTCCAGGGTGTAGGGATTATGTAACCCAGGATAATATCCCAAATCTCTTCCTATGTGACTACATTACCCAACACACTTTAGAGCAGTTTCTCAACCTGTGGGTTGCAACACTAGAAAACATGTATTTCCAGTGGTCTTAGGAGCAGAGGCACCATTTAGCAACAAAATTACAGTTACAAAATAGAAACAAAAATAAATTTATGATTGGGGTTCCTAAGATCATTGGAAATGTTTTTCCAATGGTCACAACCCACACGTTGATAACTGCTGCTCTAGAAACAAACAAGCTGTTCCAAGCTGGAAAAGTGGAAGGGACCAACAAACAAAAGCAAGCCCTACTGCACAGACATTTATAACACAATGTGACACGTCAAAAAAAAAAAATGTAAAGTACAAACATTATTAGAAAGAGCCTGGAAAGGGGGTAAGAGGCAAGGATAAAGCAAGCAGTTTAGAAACAGAAACATCCTAGATGTCAAACCAACAGATTTTAAACAAGCCAAAAACATTTCAGATGAAGATATCTATAATTATCTATTATAATTATATTATAATAATAAATATAATATATGTTATAGATGTATTGTAGATATATAATTATCCATAATTTGGAGACGAGAAGAGATGGAGAAATTGCTGATGCTGACAGACTTTGAAACAGAGGTTGGCAAACTTTTTCTGCAAAGGACCAGATTGTAAATATTTTAAGCTTGTGGGCCTACTATCTCTGGCACCACTACTTAACCTTTCATTGGAGTGAGAAAGCAGACACAGCCAATATGGAAACCGCAGCTGTAGATACATTCCCATATATAACTGTGGACACCAAAATTCAATTTTGTAATTTTAGAAAACAAAAATAGTATATTCTTTTTTAAAAAATAAAAACCTCAAAATACAAAACCATGTGTAGGATGACATCAGCAAAAATGTACAATAGTTGGTTCCATGATGCCTAGCAAAGTCTGGGCCAAATCAACTTTGTCACAAGTCTGGAAAATCATAAGATGTTTATAACAATAAAAACTTTTAGGGCTTGGAGATAGCTCAGTGGGTTAAAATGCCTGCACACAAGCATGAGACCTGAGTTCTGATCACCAGGAAATTATCAGGTCACTTGAACTCATTGGTCAGTCTAGACCATCTGTGAACTCTGGAGTGGCTGGCCAGCCCAGACCATCATGTGAGCTCTGGATTCAGAGTTCCAAAATATATGTAGACAGCAATAGAGGAAGAACACAAACAATTACTTCTGACCTCCATCTACATACATGTGCACCTATATGCACACATGCAAACATACATGAATATATGCATCCACAACAAAGAAGACGACAGACAGACACGCACATACAGAAAGAGAGAGAGACAGAGAGAAGAGAAAGAGAGACAGAGAGACGAGACAGAGAGAGACAGAGACAGAGAGACAGAGAGAGAAGACGAGAGAGAGAGAGAAGGGGACTAAAGAGGGGGATATAAAGACAGAGAGCTAATCAAGACAAAATTCCTTGCAAATTTTAAATTAAGAAAGCCTTTATAGTGCTTCTGTTTGCCTTTCTCCTGTCCCTCCATAGTACAGTAGTGGTATTTAAGAGGTAACCCTGCATATGTCACTGTGAGTTGTTTGCTTCAGGTGTGTTGGAACAGCTAGACAAGAGCTGATTTTGTTTGCTTAGATCAAGTAGCCTACCTAAAAGACTTATAGAGGCATTTGCTCCTTTCCACTAAAGTGGGATATTCTCACATGGAAATAGAAACACTGCTCAAAAACCTTGTGAAACAAATAGGCAAGAGCACAGAGTTGAATGAAACAACAGAAGAGTCAGCCACAGATTTGGAATTAAAAGATGGTGCAAGTTCCTTTGGGAAATAAATGCACTAAAGCACCCAAAGAACAGAAAATTTAGAAGCACTTGTGTCCAGCCGGTGCAGGATACATGCTTAAAAGAAGAACCCGAAATATTCTAGACAGTGACTGATGTCAAGCTTTTCAGGAATAGAGAGTAAGGGCTGAGATAGTGTTGTCTTGTAAAGTTACCTGTATGACCCAGAAAGACAATGGTCAACGACAAGGAGGTGGTGTTTCCTTTTTACTTTTCCTTCCTCCTTGTCTTCTGTTCCTTTTGTTTTATTTCTTCTTTCTTTCTTTCTTTTGTGAATTGCTGTTTTCCATTCTAACCATTCAAAAGCATTGCCAAAAAACAACATAAAACAAAGAAATATTACATACACACATAAATAATACAGATGTTATAAAATGTTCAAGAAAAACATCCAGTAAAAAAGAAAACCAAGCAGCTATAATCCACTAACAACTAATAAGATTATATCCCAAGCAAGAATTTGGAAGCATCCAACTTCTAGAAGTACCATGTTTAATATTGAATGTTTCATATTCACAACGGAAATCACAATATTATATGTTCTAAATGCAGGAGAATGAATAGAAACGACCCTGAAAAGGACACCCATTGGATTTACTGGACAAACATGTTACAGTGCCTTTTATTGAACATCTTTAAGGAACTAAGCAAAGCAGATAAAGAAAATAGAAGACTCAAAAAAATGAGACTATTAACAGATACACAGATTACAAACAGGAACCAAAGAAATCTGGAACTATATAACTGAAATTAAAAAAAAAAAAAATTCGCAAGAGTTTCACTGTAGGCTGAATAGGCAGTAAAATCCACCAGCAAACTTCAAAATAGATCATTTGAAATGATAAAGTTTTGGAATACAAAGTAAAAACTGAATATTAATAAGCAATGATTCATTGACTTAGTGAATTCTACCCAGTGTGTGAGCTTGTAAATATTGGCCAATAGACAGAGGGAAGGTAAAATAGCAAAAAATAAAAACAAAGGATACATCCCCTGAAACAGAATTAGGCAGCCAATAGTGAAAACAACTGAATCATTCTGAAGCACTGATATGGGAAGGAAACTCATTCACCAAGAATTCTGAAGACATTAGAAAGAAATTTCTTAATAGGAGATGAAGCGCTCCCAAACAGGGAAACAGCATAGTCCAAAGGACAACTGGAAGAAAATATCATTTATAGGAATGTTTGCATCAAGGAAGTGGAAGGCATAAATGCTGAAAAGTAGAACATATTGCTAAAAAGAATTAAATCTAAACCAGTCAGAGAGACGCCCACATTCCTGTATTGGAGGATTGGCAATGTAACCCTAAGCAATGTTCAGCTTTAATGAGATCACTACTAAAGTCCAAAATTCGTCTTTATTTTCTTAAAGAAAGTTGAAAGGCAATCAATCAACAATCATAAACTGAAATGTGAAATGGAACTCATGATAAATTTCCTGGGGGCAAAACTTTACACAAGATATTGCCATCCAAAGCTACGGGGTGATGGCTCAAGAGAGGTTTTTGAGTTAATGGAATAGAATCAAGATTAGAAAATAAGACCTACTCCACCTGTACTTACACAATTTCCAGAAATAAAACAAAAAATTACATCTGTCTGATAGAAAAATACTGAGATATTCTTCACAAATATAAAAATACTGGATATATTCTTCACAAAAGATGAAATGGAATCACCCACCTCACAATGAATGCAAAAGTCATTCAATTGGATCCTTGACTTGAATTCAAGGCATAAAACTATAAAAGAGAGAGAAAACATAGGGAGCAAACTACTTCACCTTGACTTCACATTGGATTCTGAAATAGATCAAAAGACCAAATAATAAAAATAAATAGGGAAATTTGACTTAATCAAATTTAAATTTATGAGCATTGAAGCCACTAGACACTAGGGAATATTGGCAATCGATATTAATTAGACTTTTATTCAGAATTATTATAAGAATTAAGTCAACAATAAAAAAACTTCAAAAGTAGGCGCTGAACCAAAACCAAAAAAACCTAATGGCCAAAATACCAAAAAAATATTCAAAAAAGATGCAGAAAGAATATTAAAACAGAAAATACCAACTTTTACCGAAGGATTTAATCCAATAGAAATAACACTCATGAAAAGTGTGAAATGGGAACCTCCAGAATTGTGGCAAAATGAAAATAGTGTTGCCAATTAAAGCAATCGGCAGGTTGGCAGAAGTTATACATAGAATTACCATATCTAAGTCATTCCCCTAGGAAATATCCAAAAAATAAAAATTACAGCATGAATCTTAAGCATCCGCACAGAGAAAATCATTTCCCCAAGGAAAGAAACTGAAGCCAAAAATTCAATATAGGCTATTGCTGAGTTCCATCACTTACCCAGCAATAGTCTTAAAATAGAAGTCAATGGGTGACTGTCATCCAAATACCTAATACCTAACAGAAGACCTGTAGAGCTGATAGGAGTGCAAGGAAGCTGAAAACTACTAAGCAGAGGGCCCAGAAAAAGTAGAACAAAATTTTGGGGGCTGGAAAAGATGGCTCAAAAGTTTAAGAGGCCCTAGAATCCTTTCAATCCCTGAATTCAATTCCGCAACCATTGGCTCCAACATTTATGGAGGTCTGATGCCTTTCTGTCTGTCTGAAACAGCTACAGTGCTATATAATTAACATGAAAAGGAAGAAAGAATGAACAGAGAAGAGGGTGCTGTAAAGCTGTCCACATTCCATGCCTAAAAACCAAGTGAATTCTGGAAAAAGAAAACTTAGGAAGATAACTGGATAGAACTGGTGCGAAATAAATCATTCATATTCCCAAGCCACTGAGGATAGGAGAAATACAAATCCGATAAAGACAAAAAAGATTAACCGACACCGACCATTTGAAATTTTTACCCACTAGAAAGCTTTGAAAAAGCCTTGACAAGACATAATTTCTTACAAATTAGGAACATATAGAAAATACCCTCCCATAAACACAAAATGACTAAGGTTAAGCTGCAAAAGACCGTAAAGGAGTCACTATCCTGGTCCCTCACTTGGGCACAAACGTGCTCAGTGCTGAGGGGAGGAACATGGAAATCCCCCCAAGAATGTAGGTGTCTATGGGTGCTGGAAAAGCTGAGGATCATAAGAAACAAGGGAAAATGGTCCTTTATTTCCACAACTCCTCATCATCACAAGCAATGTGTCATCATCATAACGAAGGAGCGCTGGACTGCCGCCACCCACAGGCACCCTGGTGCCTTCTGGGGCAAACACTAATATTTCCATTTCCCGTTTCTTTTTATTTATGTATTTATTTATTTATTTTTTTTGAGCAAATTTGCCTGGTACCCCCCGGGCACGAACTTGAGCAATCTTCCAGCCTAGGCCAAAAACCTGGGTGGGTTTCAGCATATGCACTCTGGGGTTTAAAACCTTATTGTAAAAAAAGGTCAAAAATTTTTGTGAAAATTTTTAAAAAAAAAGCCACTCCCATCAAAAAAAAGGGTTTTTTTGTTTAAATTTGATTTACTATCTAGAGATAATAAAAAACCATACAGAGGGGTTCTTGATAAAACTTTTATCCAGTACTTAAGATAACAATGAAAGGCTTTCCCCCTTTTTTTTCCTTTTTCCTGCCTTCCTTCCCCCTTTCTCTTCATGCTTTTCAAAAAACTACAAAAGGGGTCCAACGGGTTTTCTTAAGGCCCAAAACGCCAGTCGGGATTGAACCCCCAAAAACCCCAACCTGATAAAAAAACCTTTTTTCTCCTTAAAAGTTCAATATAGGCATTTGCTATAGTAAAAAAAAATTGGGCTTTGGGGGACCCCTTTAAAGGGTTTTTGGGGGCAAGCAGGGGATTTTAAGTTGAAACCGCCTGGCAAGATACCAGACCCCTGGCAAACCCAAAACCCGTTGAAAAAAAAAAAAAAAAAAAGAAAAAATAAAAAATTTTTTCAAAAACAACAAAACTTTTTAAAAAGGGGGGGGGGCATGCATGTTTTTAAAAGAAAAAGGTGCTATAGAAGAAGGGGAAAAACCAATTGAAAATTAATTAAAAAAGATTCAAAAAAACTTTTAAGAAAAAGGATTAAAGGGGGTTTTAAAGGGGAAAACCCCACCCCCCAAAAATTTTGGGTAAAAGGGATGGGCTTGTGCATTTTTCGAAACCTTGGTTTTTGTGTTGACTACTCAGAAATGGAAAGGCTTTTTAAAAAAAAAGGAAGAGTCTTTCCCCCAAAGGGAACATTTTTTTTGGAACCGCGCACACAAACAAAAATCAAACCGATTTCCTGGGTTAGGCAGGCTTGTATGGACTGCCTGCTGTTTCCAAAATGTTTAATCCCTGAACAGCACAATTTAGTTTTGTTTGTTTTCAGGATTCTCAAGTTTCAGTTCCATCAAGTTGGATAGGCGGCTCCGGGATATATAAAACAAAAGGCAAGAAGTCTCCAAGGGACTGGGGCACTGCCACTGGCTGTTTTCCCCTTGCCTGTAATTTTGCTCTGCTTTGGTTTTGCCAATTACACATTTAAACATAGAAACATCCCACTGAAGAAAGCAGCGTCAGTATCTACATTGTTTTTAATGACTCGTTACTAAGTATCTTCAGTTCTTAATTTGGGGTCAGGTCCTTGTGCAATTATTGATTTCACACCGGAGCTCTTCGCTCGTGTATATCTATGCTGCATCCGTGCTATTTAAAACCGTGATCCTACAAGATACCTTCACAGCATTCTAATAATATTGCGCCTCTCTCCTCCCTCTCCCTCTCCTCCCCCTCTCCCTCCCCCTCCCCCTGTCTCCCTCTCTTCCTCTCTCTGTTTAACCTCAATATAGGGCATTATCATAAGGCATAATCTACATGTTTGACCATTAAAGCAAATTTTCATCCATTTGTTCATTGAAAACACATTTACTTAAAGCCTGCTTTTATATATAGTCCTACCTTTTCCCCACTAGTCATTGACTATCAAACCATGTTTTGGTTATAATCAGTTGATCTTAGCGAACTAGAAATAGCAAGCAAGCTGGCATTTAACTCCAAACAAAAGCAGTAGACCAGCATTACTTCCTAAATTAGATTACATACTGAGTAAACATCACACATTGCTCTCCTTCAAAGGAGGAAACTATAATGGAGAGGAAATGCCAGCTTGCTTGTGATTTCATTAATAATCTTGACACTCAATTACAAATTTAGGAGCCATGTTTAAAAAAAATAAATAAAAAAAGCCTGTCTTCCCCCCAACTCAAAAAAAAAAAAAAAAAAAAGACAGTAATTTTGATAGGTGATAGATTTATCGTCCTAATCTAAATGGTGCTGAGTTTCATACCTCTCTTTCTTTACTCAACCTTTGAACATTGATCACTGCCTCCTCTACAGGACTGGTGATCAGACAGTTATCTATTGTAGTCCCTATGGGGGCACTCAGGGGAAAGCTCTGTCAAGCGTGATTAATGAAAACCATATTTTTGAAAAAATGTTTATGACATCTTGATAACAAGCCAAACTTATGATTGATGAATAAAAGCATAGAAAAAATGATGCATGTTCCATAGAATAATTATTCCTCGGAGATTGATTTTCTTGAGTGTTTAAGATCACTAAATCCTCCCACCTACACTGATTCTCCTGATTCTTAGGCCTTGACGCCTGGCTCTTAGCGCCCACTTGTTTTCAATAATGAGCTGCTTCTGATACAAGTTTTCTGTTGTAGATTTTTGAGTCTCTAACTAAAATGACCCAATTCATGCATCCTATATACACATGCCATGATAACTGTGCATTTGAAATACAAACATCACAAGAATCACATCTATGAAAATAGTCAGGTATCATTGAATTAAATGAATATCATTATAAAAAAATTTATAAATCAGCATAAAATCTCTTCCATCAACTTTTATTATTTCTGTAGAACTATTGTTTTACTAGCATATATTAAATAAAAGAATCTATAATTTTTGGATGTTTTAGTTGTTGTAACAGTCTGGTTATTTTTTAAGATAATATTATTAACTTGAAATTTTGGTTTTGTATCTGACTAGAAGACCTACATCCTCATCCAAACTCAGATGATGACTGCAGTTGTCAAGAGGTAATTGTTTTCTAAAACATTTTCCTTTATCCTCTCTCTCTCTCTCTCTCTCTCTCTCTCTTTCTCTCTCTCTCTCTCTTATTCTTCCATGAGCCATCTGAAGAAATGGGGGAAAATATACTAGAATTGCAGATTGCAGCTTGGGGCCAAGTCTAAAATGTAATTCAATTCTTTGTACCGAGAAGTTATTGAGGTTTGTGTGGTACTTGGGAACATGGTTCATACAATTCCATTCTGCTATAGTTTCTTAGACACACAGTTTGTACAGAAAACACAGGAAAAGGATAATAAATAATAGGGCATATCTGAGCCACCAACAAAGTGCTATCAAAATAACTCCAATTTTTTTTTTCAATTTTTAAAGTAAAATCTATTTTAAAAAATGGTAATATACATGTATGAGAAATACAAGAAATGATCACTGTGGTTAGTCACAGATGCAAGAGATCTAAGCATCTGAGGGTTTGTGAGCACAGTAATTAAGAGTAAAGTAATATGCTAGTTCAAATTGTGCACACAACTTTGATAAGCTGGCCAAGACTACTATTTGGTAACACTCAAATTTATATTATGCCTTCTCCTTCCTTTGAATTTTTAGGTACATTCCAATGAGAAAAGCAATTTATCTTTATGCATTAACCGGTCAACAGAATTTTTGTGTTCTAGACTATAAAAAGTTAATATTTAATAAAATGCAACATCAACTTATAAAAAAGAAAAACAAAGCAACATATTATATAGTTATTATATGGTTTCCCAGCTGATCTGAGATCACAGAAGGCACTTAAGAAAGACTGTCAGGTGAACACAAAGACCAACCCATGGGATGTATATTGTTTACAAATTTCACTTTCAGGGAAACAAGTTGCCTGGCTTAATTAATTTTAAAGCTAATTACAAAATTAGTTTTTCTTACTGGTCCAGATACCTTGCCAATTCTTCCAAACTCAACAGAACTGCCACCGATTTCCACATTCATTACATACAACAAATGTTGTTCATTGGTTCATCAGCACTGCGAGTTTGCACCTGTGTGTAAGTGCAGTTCTTTTTTCATTTGCCACAAGTGAACAAGTCAGTCTGTGTCCCACTGGTCTTGGCCATTGATGCTCCCTGATAGCTTCTTTGGTCAGATTTTTTCCTCATCTCTTTGAACTCATCACTAGCCATTTCCTCTGCTGTCATTCTAGCAAACAGGTCAGGAGTAATATTCCACACAACACATTTTTCCTTAAATTTGGATTCTTTGCATCTTTAAGATTTGATATCCTACTTCGTGCTCTATTTTTGTATTTCATGTCTGTATTCCTTATTTCTTGATATATAGCTTCCTCAATCTAAGATCCCAGTTCTTCCTCATCAGTCCAATAGCAACATAATCCTCTCCTGTCCGGAGAGCTGCAGCAAGCATCTCCCTACACTTTAACCGCACAGAATCAGAAGTGCTTGGTGCCCGAGGAAAAGATGAAACATAATATCTCGAGCATTTGTCTCATCCTTTCTGCTCCTTACATTGCTGCTGGAACTGCTTTCTTCTCTTGCTTCAGGAATATTCTGTGATGAAATCGCAGGTTCTTTTTTCTTTTCTTCAGGGTCTTATCAGTTGATGGTCCATCTAACAATTTTTTTCCAAGATTTGATGAGAGATTTGGGTAGAGATGTGACTTCTTCATCTGTACTCTGCTTGCGAATAGCATTAACAGACATTCCAATTCTCGTAGACTGTAGCAATTCCAGGGTCATGGGAATATTCTTAAGTCTTTCAGCAAATCCAATGCACCAGCCGCATTCTTTTTCTGCACCATTTTGTCCATCTTCTTGGCAATGAGAACCACCTCGTCCTCCACGGCTCGGGAAGGCCTCCTCTCGCTGGGTCACAGTGGACAGGAAGAGAGAGAGCTCAAGACCTCAGCTCGACAAGCCCGAAGCGACGCCTAGGCCTTCTTCACAGACCCGGCCCACAGCAACGGAGATAATCCAAATTTAATCACCATTGACTCCTTTGCTTTCCATACGTATCCAGCATTGCTGGACACATTAGAGTATTCAAATCAGAGTATCCCACACAATGAACATCTACTCTTAGACAACAAAGAAAAAGCTTACACTGTAACAATACTTTTTATGAGTTCGTTGGTGACTTGTCTTCATGATATGGAAGGATCAGTAAGTCAGAATACAAGTGGAAATCATCCAGGAAAGTCAACTTCAATCCTACACATTCACAACCGTCTTATCATTCTCTAGATAAAGGCTATAAGCAATCAACAATGAACAGAGAGAGAGAGAGAGAGAGAGAGAGAGAGAGAGAGAGAGAGAGAGAGAGAATTAGTCTTCCCCAGGTGCGATCCTCCCCCACATCCAATTGGTTATAAAACACTAAGTGGTCAGCCTTAGAAATATATTCATGCACATATTGAAAGGACTCAAGGGTTGTTTTCATGTTTGCTCATTTGTACATATGTAACAAGGTTTTTGATTTTTTTTTTTTAAAGGAGGCTGTGATTTTGGGAAAGAACAGGACCTGAGATGGACATGAGAGGTAAAGAGAAGAGAGAGATGACGGAATTATGAAATTATATTTAATTAAAGGAAAAGGACTCAACCCACATAGAAAACCTTTAACCTAAAATTTGTCCTGCCTACAGGATGCACAGGGACGCACAGATCGAGCAGAGATTGAGGGAACAGCCAACCAATGACTGCCCCAACTTGAGACTCATCAAATGTGAGAAAGCCAACCCCTGGCACTATTTAGATACTCTTCTGTGCTTTCAGACAGGAACATTGCATAACTGTCTCCCGAGAGGGTAATTTAGCAGTGGATGGAAACAGATACAGACTCACAGCCAAACATCAGCTGGAGCTTGAGGAGTCTTGTGGAAGAGTGGGCAAGCTGGAGGGGTCAATGACACCACAAGAAGACCTACAGAGCCAACTAACCTGGGCCACAGAGACTGATCCACCAACCAAGGAGCATGCAGGGGCTGGACATAGGCTCCCTACGTGTTTGTAGAGGATTGCAGTTTGGTTTTCATGTGGGTCCCCTAACAATTAGAGTGAGGACTGTCTCTAACTCTGTTACCTGTTACTGGACTTCTTTCTCCTAACCTACTGCCTGGCTGGGCCTCAGTGGGAGAGGAAGTTCTTAGTCCAGCTGGGATTGGATGCACCAGGGTGGGGTGGTACCCAAGAGGGGCTTTTTCTTCTCTGAGAAGAAGGGAAGGAGATGATGGGGGAGGAATTTGTTAGGGTAGGACTGGGAGGAGAGGGGAAAGGAGCCTCTGATCATTATATAAAATGAGTAAATAAAGAAAACAAAAGGAAACCAGGAAAAATTTTACTAAATAATTTGTTATCGAGTTATTGAATATCTAGTTCTTATGCTGAAAGATACAGATTCAATTTTAAATGAGATAAAGTACAAAAGTTACTATAAATAGAACCATTAGAGTTTCATTAACCTTTAGAGTTAGAAGTAAAAGAAATATATTAAAAGAATCTTATAATTTAAACATCTGTCTTTGCAGAGAATCAGAGAACTCGGGAAACACTGGGAGAAATCTCTGCATGTCTCTAATTCCTACTTTAAAAAAATTGTTCTTCAGATAATTTCAATAAAGTCTTTTAGAATAGTTTGCATCAATAATTTTACATTATATATTTTTCAAGAGAAAGGATTACAAAACTAAATTGGTCTGTAGTGATAAAGAAAAGAACAATAGGGTTAGTAATTCATTACTGTAAGACAATTTTAGGTTGAGTTCTTTCTCATATTTTATTGTTTACATTTATAATCCACATCTTTCTAACAAATTCCACTCTTCTATCTTCATATTTACTTCATAGGAAAATAAAGTAACATATTTCTATGTCCTGATATTTCATTCGTCTTCTCTTCACGATACATTATAGCCAGAAATTCAGCTGTAGTTTCTTTTGTTATACTGATTAAATATAATAGACATCCACAGGTATAATTTCTAGAACACAGTGTTCTCTCTCCCTACCCATGGGAGCTATCCTAGTTGTCTGGTCGTTTCATAGTCTACTCCAGTTATTGCAGCTCAAAGGAAACGATTAGTCTCTTGTTGGGGATTCTGTCTTTTTAGGGAGAAATGAAATACACGTTTGTTGATGTAAGTTCAAGCTGCTTTGTTTCCCATATGTATTTGGAGATATATATTTCTCAATGCTATTTTTCTCAGGCTACGTTTGATGATATTTCAAAAATTTAATTGGAATTTTCTTTCTGTTACCTCTAAGGAATCATTAGGTTATATATCACAGACTAAATGAGCCCATTTAAAAGAAAAGCTCCAGTACTGCATTTATTGTTATTCTCAAAGTGGTTGCTAAATGATATTTTTCTTTTTGTATGTTCAATACAGAAATGACATATATTCAAATTCCTTTTTTGTCTGCTCAATACACAAATGACATATATTCAACTTTTTCTGTTTCTTAACTGGCATCTTAAGCAACCAAACACAATAAACTGTAATCATAATGCTGCAGAAATGAGTGGAATTGTCAGTTAAACACTGTTCATTTATATTCATCTTTTGTCACATCTCTGAAAATGTTCTTGCCATTTTCTGGGGGCTTGACTAGCAAGTTCTTGATCCTGGGGCTGTCCTTCACACAAGCAACTGGATACCTGGGACTTTCATTCAGCCATGTTAATATATTTCCTCCAGTCCCTTTGATTCTCACAGCATTCTGGATGGCATCAGTTATGTTAGACACCCTCCTGCCTGTAGCCACGTCCACATTTCTTACATTTTCCTAGAACAAGTGAATATGTTTTTAAAATCCTATATTGCTATGCCAGCATAAATGGTAGTTGGCATGATTATTGTTATTATCGTTGTTAATTCAATAATAAAAACTGAGTGTGAATATATGCCAGGCACTTTTCTAAGACTGGGTTTCAACAGTGAACAAATTACATGAAAGGCTCTGGTTTCTTTCTGTTAGGAAGAAACAGAAAATAAATACTAAGCAGAATAATGAAGCATATTATGTGTCATTGTACCATGGAGACAAGCAGCCCTGCAGGTAAGGGAATGAAAGAAGACAACAACAACTAAGGAGGGAGAAGCTATTTGAAATCAATGACCTTTTGTGAGATGGTGACATTTGAACAGAGACCTTACAGAGATAAAGGAAGTTGCCTTGAGAATGTATGTACCGGCAGAGTACACTGCACAGGGAAACTATACCTAAAAGCCCTGTGGTTTTGAGGACCCTCATATGATTGAAAACACACTGGGACATCGTCTTGTCTGGATAGAGTCAATGAAGAAGAGCAGCAGGTGTAGGGACACAAAGGAATCAGAGACTAGGTCTTCATAAGCCATGTAGCCCAGTGTGAAATGTGCTTTAGTCTACATAACATGAAAAGATTCGAAACATTTTGTGCAGGACACAATCTGACCTATGGCTTAATGGGGTGAGTCTGGCTATTAGGGGAAGAATGTGCTCTAGGGAGACAGAATGGAAACAGTGATGGTATTTAAGAGATGGTTGAAATAATCAAAAGAAAGCATCACTGTGGCTGAGTTTGAGCTTGCTGGCAGTTAGAGGGTGTGAGACTGTACACGCTATGAGTACAGAAAACGTGGTCTTCTGAAGAAATGATGTGGGGTAAATTTTGACAAATTAATAATGAGGATGACTTCAGGATTTTTGGCTTCACTAAGAATTTTCAGAAGAATGTAAACGTCAAAAATGATCACTACTGGAGGGATGTTTTTAATTGCCTCATTTCCAAGTCTAATGCATTTATCTCATCCTTAGCTTCCTTCGCATCTTCAGCAACACAACAGGCAAAGAATGACTCTTTAAACACACATTAAAAAAAAAAAAACAAAACCAAGTACTTATGTTGAACATTCCAGAATACCAGAAAGGAAGAAGCAGAAGCCTCCCCATCCCCCACCCAACACAGCCCACCTCTGTCTTTACCCAGAATCGTAGTCCAACTTGTCTGTGCTTTTTTCTTTTTTTTTCCCACTTGTGTTTTTTATTATTGGTTGTTTGGTGGTTGGTTGGTTGGTGATTGGTTGATTGGTCTTTGTTTGAGGTTTGGGTTTGAGACAGAATCTCTGTATATATCCCAGGCTACTTTAACCTCTTACATCCCAAGTTAGATTACAGACTTGCACCATCACACTTTTAGAACTTTTCTTTAAAATCTCAACTAGCATTACAACATTCATGACCTAAAATCATATGTCTTTTAAGCGGATATCAGCTAACAACTTCACTCAGAATAGTTGAAGAACTAACTGAGAGATACTGCTAGGAAGAGCCTATTCAACTGTGGTTTAAAAACCAGTAACCTGAGAGTCACAGGGCTAGAGATTTGCCCAGGATTATAAGAATCCCTGGGCTAAGGAACGACGCTAGGATTCAGCTCTCCTGGCTCCTAGATCAGGGCTTGTCTTAGATATATTTGCCTAAGAACCCTACATGGGACAGTAGTGATGATAAAGATGGGAGTGTATGTACTTCAAGTTTACAGATATGAATCAAACTAAGTACGGTGATACACACTTATATGCTAGCATTCAGGAAACTGAGCCAAGTGGATCACTATCTTCAACTACACGGTGAGTCCAAGGCTACTATGAGCTGTAGAACAAGACCCTTTCTCCAGAACATAAAAGGGAAGGAAGAAAGAGAAGACCAAAGGATAATAACAGGGCAATCCCACTTGAAGGCACCCCAACTGTGTGTGTGTTCTTATCTCATTAGTACAAAAACTTCCCCCTCATTCTTAACTTTTCTAGCGCATTTACCTTTGAACCTCTTCCCACAGCAATTCTCAAGACTCTCTTCTCTGCTGACAGGAGCTTGATATAGCTGTCTCCTTAGAGGTCTGCCAGAGCCTGAAATATACAGAGGCGGAAGCTCACAGCTAACCATTGAGCTGATCATGGGGTTCCCAATGGAGGAGTGAGAGAGAAGACTGAAGGAGCTGAAAGGGTTTGCAGCTGCATGAGGAGAGCAACAATATCAACCAACTAGCGCTTCCAGGGTCTAAACCACTAGCCTAGGAGCACACAGGGGGGAGTCCATGGCTCCAGCTGTATATATAGGGGAGGATGACAGTGTCAGGCATAGGTGGGTGAGGAAGTCCTTGGTCCAGTGAAGGCTGGATGCCCCAGTGTGGGGGAAATTGTGGTGGGGAGGTGAGAGTAGGAGGGTGGGTGGGGACATATCCTCATAGAATCAGGAGGAAGGGGGATGGGATAAGGGGTTCCTGGGTAGGGGAAAAGGAGATTACATCTGAAATGTAAATAAAATATCCAATTAAAAAAAGAGAGGACAAAGCTTCACCATTTAGCCTAGATCTTTCCCCCTTTCCCTGCCTCTCTATATCACTTGCAATCAACTCCACATGTAGCAAGTTAAAAAAGAAAGAAAGAAAAGGAAATTTTGGGTCAGGGGATACCTAACTCCAAATAAATAAATAAGTAGTATATGTAATGGTGTATGACCACTACAGCAGCTAGAAGAGCATACTGTAGACAGAGCTGGGGATGGAGATGCCCTGAGTCCTGTAGGTCACTTTCACACTGTGCCCACTTCCAGTGATTTCTTCTGAATGTTACTATTAACATTTGGTTTGTAGAAGAAAGAATGATTCTTTGATCTTGTAGGTTTAACTCTCCTCTCAGTGTGATTTAAATCCTCTTACAACAAGCAATCAGGATCTCCACCAAGATACAGCGTGTTTCTCCAAAATGTGGGTACTAACAATTTTCCTCTGAGAGTTGGTCTCAAGGCATCAAGGTACCCACATTCCCTCAAGAAATTGAAGGTTATTAAATTGCAGATACAAAGGTAGACAAAATTATTACATTGAGAATTTGATATCTTCTACAAATGGCTGATACTACCAATTTTTTTTTTTTTGCTTTTTTTTTTTGTTTTTTGTTTTTCGAGACAGGGTTTCTCTGTATTGCCCTGGCTGTCCTGGAACTCACTCTGTAGACCAGGCTGGCCTCGAACTCAGAAATCCGCCTGCCTCTGCCTCCCAAGTGCTGGGATTAAAGGCGTGCGCCACCACTGCCCGGCTTTTTTTTATTATTATTATTTTTTATTTTTTTTTGATATTACCAAATTTAAAACTCTGAAATAAGCCAAACAATGATAGTTCATGTCTTTAATCCCAGCACTCAGGAGGCAGAGACAGGTGGATCTCTGTAAATTCAAAGCCAGCCTAGGCTATAGAGCAAGTTCAGGACAGCCTGGACTACACAAAGAAAACCAATCTCTAAAAGAAAAGAATAAAAAAATCAAAACACAATAACAAAAACCAAAACCCTGAAATACCTTAAAATAATGAATTGTTTTTGTTTTTATGAAATTATACTTCTCTTTAATTAGAACAAAAGCATATGGCACAAAAAAAAAAACTATATGTAAGATTTCTTTACATCTAAAAACATAAGATTATTTTTTTCTTCTTTGAGCTAGGGTCTCACCATGTAGTCCTAACTGACTTGGAACTTCCTATGCAGACCATGATGGCTTCCGAATCACCTGCCTCTTCCTCCAGAGTTCTGGTGTTAAAGACATGTTCAAACCAAAGATACAGATTTTTCCATCATTAATTTATAAATTTTACATTTATAAAGTACTTTTTTGACCCACTAGTCACTATAAAAATATTCCATTAATCATATTTAAAATCTCATCATAAAAGAAAGGAAAAAGAGGATGAAAAACTTAAGGAATTAAATGATCTTTAAGGCAGAGACACTTCAGTCAATCAGTGGTGTTTCCTAAATGCACATCTGTATTCAACTGGCCGAAACACATTCATAAATATTCTAATCCACATGAAATGTGTCTTTTGTAATCAGTGTAATGAACACTGATACTTGGGTTTTATTTTAAGTAGTTGATTAAATATTTCATTTCTGCCAACATATCCATTATAAGTAATCTCTCATAATGATGTAAATTTATACTTTTTAGGTTAATTACAATGTATTGCATTCAAATCAAAAGAAACTGAATAATTGTTCTGCACAGGAGAAAATACACATCAAAGCAATAGAACTCCTTGATCATTTTTTTGTGAGTACAGGGAAATATCACTTCACATCCCTTTGTAAAGTATGGAAAACCATATTTGTTCTAGATATTTAAAGCCGACAAAACATTCTGTTGTATTATTTGGCTTGTACGTGAGTTCTTGTGCACAAGTAACTTTTCTTCAGAGAATCAAAATAGAGGTTAAAGATGTGGCTCCAGAGAGTGGTTTCTATATGTGATTCCATATTTCCACATATGAGCCATATGTGGTTCATAGAGTGATTTCCTAGCATCTATAATACACCCCCCACACCACATATGACAAGTGTTGTGATGCATGTCTTTTAACCCAAAGTATGGGAAGTGGAAACACAAAGACAAAGAAACACAGCTACATCAAGCATTTGAAGTCAGCCCAGGTTACACCTTGTATTTAAAAAGAAATATATCAAAGTATAATTAGATATATGATAGCTATTTTATTTCAAATAGCTAATTTTTAAGATTAAAAAAATAATTATGTATAAGTGAGGGAGAGTATGTTACCTGTGAATTCAAGGACCTGCAGAGTCCAGAAGAGGACATATAGGTCTCCTGGAGCTGGAGTTACAAGTTGTGAGCTTTCAGCCTGAGTTCTGGGAACCAAACTCAGGTCCTCGTATTGCTTTGCAAGAGCAATATGTACTCCCAACCAGGGAACCTCTTTAGCCCCATTAGATTTTTTTTTTTTTTTTTTTTTTTTTGATGAGAGCTATTAAAACTTTCCCAAATATCACTTTGCAGTTCTGGATTTCTTAGGCTATCTAACTATTGAGAATCAAGAGCAGCTAATTTGCTTGATGTCTATAGCATAGTTGTGGAAATTAGTTAATTGCCTGCCCTTCATCTCAAGAGCACCAGGCCTGGTCCTCCATCATTTTTGGTTCTTGTCTACATTGTCTTTTCGAGTAGTCTCGGTCAGATTCACATTGATTGCATAGGTTTTAGAGTATGGGTCCCTTACCATGGTTCTTTTGTTGGTCCTCATGACTTTCTGTTTTACCAATTGTCTATGAGGGTCATTATCATCTAAGAACTTTCTAGAATTGTAATTTTTTTAGAGTTTATACTCAAAGGATTTTAGAAATAGTAGGATTGAGACCCATCCACTGATCTTAGTAAACATATCGCCTAATGGTGTATACCAGATGATGTACATATGAGTGTGGGTGCACAGGTATACCTAGTATCTTAGTTAGGGTTTCCCTTGCTGTAAAGAGAAACTATGACCAAGGCACCTGTTGTAAGGACAAACATTTCATTGCGGCTGGCTTACAGGTTCAGAGGTTCAGGCCATTATCAGCATGGCAGGAACATGGCAGCATCCAGGGAGACATGGTGATATAGGAACCAAGAGTTTATCAGAAGGCAGCCAGAAGAACACCGACCCTTCTGGATTGGGTGGAGCTTGAGCACGAGGAGCCTTCCAAGCCCATGTACACAGTGACACACTTCCTCCAACAAGGCCATGCCCACTCTAACAAGGCCACAACTCCTAATAGTGCCATTCCCTGAGCCAAGCCTATTCAAACCATCACACCATGTATATTTCTAAACATCCTTGAAATATCCCTGTGGGTGTCTCCACAATTGTTCACACTTAATATGTGGCAAGATGACTCAATTTTCTCATTCACATCTTATTTTTAACATATGATTGCCGTTGGCCAACTCACTCAAGTTCAAAACTTATGTCTTCTTGCCTCCTCCTTCTAAAAACAATATCCTGTCAACTTTGCCTCCCAAATGTATCCTCAATTCTCCTACTTCTCTCCCTCCATTTTCTAAAGTGCTTTATAGCTAGGTTTTCTCCTCTGATCCATTTTTCAAATGACAGCTATAATGATTATTTTTTAATTCAAATAATATCATTCTCTGATATAAAACATTGCATTATCTTTGACTTGCTCATAGAATAAAATTCAATTGTCAAACCATGCCCTACACACAATCTGGCTTCCCCATACACTTTCTTCATTCACAAGCACAGTCCAACTCCCAGTGTTTCTTGAGTATGCCCCAAACTTCTATCTAGAATTCTTACTCTTGCAATTTCCATTCTTAAAATGTCTGTCCTCCAATCTTAATAGTTGGCTTATTTTTATTGCTCAATATTCCATTAAGGTGATAATTCAAGAAAAACCATTCCCTTTTCAAATGACCTCACTGCTATTATAAAGATTCTTTACTAGGCCTTTCAGCAAGAGAACTATATTCTGTAAACCCCTTCCTTCCATGTCTATGTGCATGTTATTATCTCCCTCTGATACTAAAGTATACATTCTTCAAGTACAAAAAAAATTGATCAGTTTATTTATAATCCCTGTCCTTGAATACAACTAATATATTTTTAGAAGTAAATTTTTGCTTCTATTTATGTGTAGCATGCATATGCTATGCATATTCACATGTGTATGCATACTTATGCATGTACAGGTATATTTTGCATGGGTATGTATGCATTTGGTGGCCAAAGATTGACATCAAATGTCTTCACTGGCCACTGTCCATCTTAGATACTGAGATGAGTCTCACTGAAACTGGAGCTTGCTTTTACAGCTAGTCTGATGCAGAGTGGCTTGTTCAGGGATTCCCTGTTTCTGTCTCCTAAGTACTAGAATTACAGGCCACCATACTCATCCAGCTTTTATATATGTGGGTTCTAAGGATCCAAATTCTGGTGATGCTCATGTGGTAAGCACTTGTGCAGCAACCATCTGACCAGCCTTTAACAGTGACTTTGAAATGAACCAGGTAGCAACATTTTTGGTAGCGTTAATATATAAATATAATAATAATTAACTTGAAACATGGGGTAAAAGAGATATATCCCTTTATTTACAAATTTTGCTCAAACAGAGCTAAAACAATATATGTGCATGTGTGGATGCATGCATGCATGTGTGCTTACATGCATATGTATACTGTAAATACGTACTATACATATGTGAGTCTACATTCATGGGCAGCACTATGTGGAGTAGGCCATTTTTTTCCTTTGGTTGATGTTTTGGCTGGTGTTTGTTTGTTTTGAGGGTTTTTTGTTTGTGGGGTTGTAGTAGTTGTTTTTTAAGAAGAGTGTTTCTCCACTCTCAACATTCCTTAGTTCCCTGTAGTTCTTCCATAGGGAAGAGCCCCTAATGGTTATTCAGTAACAAATGATCAGCCCTCATGCCATAACTTTATGTGGACTGAGTAGGTTGTATTTAAATATTCAATATATTTAGGTGTGTGTGGGCGGGGGTGTGTTTTAACAACAATTAAAGAAGTGGTGGCTATAAATTTTAGAGAAAGCAAGAGGGTGCATGGTAAAGGCTGAAGGAAGGAGAGGAAAGGGGAAAAGCAATAGAATTGTACTTTAATTAAAAAATAAGGAAAAATAGAGCACATAAACGTGGGAGGGAAAATGGTGGAGGAGGTTAGGGATGAGTTAAGGGGGAGGAAGTAGGGGTGGATTTGATCTAAACATATCATATGCACAAAATGCATATATGAAATTCTTCATTTAAAAAATTTTTTTAAAATCTGGTTACAACATATCCTTTTCCCCTCCTCATCCTCTCATTTTTTTCTAGCATTGTTCATGTTTCTACTCAAAAATAATTTAAACATTTCACCTTGCCAGTCATCTACATAGAAAACACTCTTTTGTATCTGTCTTCCTGGTCCTCTAATCCTTCTGGTCCCTTGTCTAGAGAGTTCCCTCAATTATAGAGATTGTGTTTTAAATTTATCAGTTAGGACTGGATACTACATAGTCAGATGTTCTCTGCATTGTAACCAGTTATGGCTTTCTGAAATGGTCTCCCTCTGTTGTAAAAGGAAGCTTCATCGATGAGAGGTGAGGCATAAGGACAAGTATTCAAAGTGCAGTTAGCAATTATACAGGCTTAGCAAAGTGGTAATAGTGGATTCTCTCCCAAGATCTATGGTCTCTCCAGTCACATATAGTTGACATAGTTCACAGTGCCAAACATGATTTCTCTCATCTTGAGAAAAGCATATATATTTTTAAAGTGCAGAAATCTGAAGTTCATAGAATCTAAGCAATTTCAGTAAGGTTACACAGCCATTAGGTGAGTAGTTGTAAAGACTAGCCTATCTAGTAGATGAACATTTCCTATAATGCGATAAGTAAACAAAGAATTTCTCAAATGCTAGAAAGAATAAAGGACATGAGGGTTAAATATCTAAGAAGCCCTGCAATGTTTGATTTCAAATATTATTCAATATATGGGGAGTGAGCTACTTTTACACACTGATAGTTGGAGAAAAATTTGGAAAGTGATTTTTGAAAGACAATAATAATCACTTCTTAGTATCTATCCTAAAGAAATATGTATGACTATGAAGAAAAATAACATTACAAACAGGAACATCCAGTGTGAGTGTTTACGGAGGAAAGAAAAACTATACAAAATCTAAATATTCATGAGACCAAAGAGGCTACATAGACAATGATATATTCGTGTCTGGAAGACTAAAGTTAAACAATGGAGGCATCTGCTTATCATCTTCTTTTCCACACTCAGAGACATCTTCGGTCTTTCTCTGCTCTGTGCTTTCCCATAAGACATTGATCCTTGTCAATAGCATTACCAGATGTTGAACACCACCACAGGCTATCCTTCCATAATATCAGCCAATAGGAGACAATCATGGAAAACAGGAAGTCAGAAGATCTCAAAGCAGTCCTTTTCTTAATCATTTCTGCTCAGTGCTCTACCACCCCAAGATTATCATCAGCTTTTAGATATCTAGTTCTTGCTGAATAATGCCATTTCCTCCCCATTCTCCTTCAAGGCAGACTTCTTCATAGTTTTCCTGGTACTGGTCTTCCAGTAGCTCATTCTCCTATATCAGCTCTCACAACCCTGGGTATTCCTCCATTGTGGAGTTGTCACCAAAGCCTGTTGAGCCACGTGAATGGCATCCTATTTCATGTCTAAACCCTGACTGTCTCTCTGTGTTTATGTCTAATATAGAACAGTAAAATAAACGATTGAGTGAAAAATGCAAATAGCAGCATAATCATCATGGCACAAGCCAATAAAAATACCACAAGTCTTCAAAGTGCATATAAATGTTGTTGGATGAGTAGAAAAAGATCTAGAAAGATATATTTTCCAACATAGCAACAGATTTGGAATGACAAAAACACCTCTCAGAAAATGGATAATTGGGTTGGCATCCAAGTCAGATTTTATTTTTGAAAAAGTTTTTAAAGTAATTAACTTTTGAAAGTAAATATATCATGAACTACTTGTATCATTTTTTTTACTTTTATTTCTTTGTTTGTTTGTTTGTTTGTTTTTCGAGACAGGGTTTCTCTATGTAGCCCGTGCTGTCCTGGAACTCACTCTGTAGACCAGGCTGGCCTCGAACTCAGAAATTCGCCTGCCTCTGCCTCCCAAGTGCTGGGATTAAAGGCGTGTGCCACCACCGCCCAGCTTTTACTTTTATTTCTTAAACACTACCATTGTGGGTCATGCCTATAAAGCCTTTCATTGGAGAGACTGAGGCATGAGGATAGCTATCAGTTGAAAACCAGCTGGGTTCAATGTAAGACCTGTGTCAAACAAAAATTTAAATACTATCACAAGTTAAAATCTGTTCCACTTATATAACTTATTGTAGTAGTCAACGTTCTCTAGGGAACAGAACCAATAGAATAAACATATGTTCAAAGGGGATTGATTAGACAGCTCTACATGCTACCTTCAAGATGGTTCAACAATGTTTCTCTTCCCACTGGAGAAACAGAGGACAGTGGCTTTTCAGTCCACGAGGCTGGATGTCTCCACAGTCTGGATCCGGGGCTGGGGATTTCTGGAGAGCCACTGGTCTTCAGTTCACACCAGAAAGCTAGAGACAAAGGATCCTGATATCAGTAATAGATACCAGCAGCAGCAGTAGCAGAAACAAGAGGGCATATTAACTCACAAAAAGGGTTAAATAAACTCAGGAGACAGAAGAGAAGGCATATTGACAGAAAACGAAAGGTTGGTGGATCTTCCTTCCCACTTCACTTAATGTAATCAAGAGAATACTTCACAGGCATGCCCAGACATTGATCAAATGGCCACAGTTCTGCAAAGGTGTGCCCAGAGGTTTATTCCCTATGTGGTTCTAGTCCTGATCAATACTAACCATCAAACTCACTGTCAGACATACTTAGTCTTCTATTCCCTTGCTCCAGAATCTCTTAATATTGTCTAGGAAATGCTATACCAGGACATCTTGTCATAGAAGTTTCTGTTTGCATTTTGTACCTTGAAACCTGGTAGACTTTGACATCATTCATGTTTGTTCTTCCTACAGATCTCTCTAGGAACTCTTATTCCTCAGTGGTCTTCATGGGGGAAACATATTATCTTATCTCAATATCCAGAATCCTAATTGGAAAACATGGGAACATTTACAGTCCTAGTGTCTTAGTTAGGATTTTTATTGCTGTGAAGAGACACCATAGCCACGGCAACTCTTATGAAAGGAAAGCATTTGATTAGGGATTTCATTTCAGAGGCTCAGTCCATTATCATCATGCCAGGAAGTATGGTGGCACACAAGCAGACGTGGTACTGGAGAAGTAACTGAGATTTATATCTGGATTCTCAGGCAGCAGAAAAGAGAGAGACTGGGCCTGACTTGAGCATCTGAGACCTCAAAGCCCTCCCCTAGAGACACACTTCCTCCAATAAGGCCACACCTCCTAACTGCCACTCATTGAGAGCCTATGAGGGCCATTTTTATTCAAATTTCTACACCTGTTTTATGGTCACATGTTATATTCAGCCATCTAGACACACCCTGCCAATAGATAGCCATTAGATATATGTTCTTCTTGAGTTCTTGAAATGTGGTTAGCGACGGCAGTGGTGGCGCACGCCTTTAATCCCAGCACTTGGGAGACAGAGGCAGGTGGATTTCTGAGTTCGAGGCCAGCCTGGTCTACAGAGTGAGTTCCAGGACAGCCAGGGCTATACAGAGAAACCCTGTTTTGAAAAACCAAAAAAAAAAAAAAAAAAAAAAGAAATGTGGTTAGCATTGATTGAGATGACATAAGTATGAAATATTGCCACATCTTGAAAATCAAAAATTTTAAAATAAAAATGCATTTAATTTAAATATTTAAAATACATATTTTAATATATAATTTAAATAATGTAAAATACATATTTTAAATTTTTTAAATTATAAAATAAAAATCTCATTAATGGTTTCTGTGTATTTATTTGTTTGATAAAATTCAGGGTGATAGGTTAATAAAGTGTATTAATAAATTCATTTTACTTGTTAATGTGCCTTCTATAAACTATAAAATTATATGTACAACTCGGATTATAATTCTATTGAGCTGCACTCCCTTAGAGAATGTCCCTTCAAACTTGAAATGAATAGTGTTCTTCCAGGGAACAATTAAACAGACTAATTTTGACATTTCTCTTTTCATTTTTCTTTCTTTTCTGTCAAATGTGCTGATGTACATGCAATAGCCTCTCTTCAACCAATAGGAATTAGTCGTTCAATACAATCATATTTGCAGCCTTTGAAACCAATGCTGGAATCTAGAAAATCAAGCTGAATTTATTGTGTTCAGAGTAAATATTTCTTCTGATATTACCCTTGAGCAACAGAATTGGAACTTAATGCTTGAGTTGGTATAATGGTTAGTTATAATTGCCAGATTGTTTATGATCAGGTTGACCTGTGGACATGGCCAAGGAATTCTCTAGATAATATGAGTTGGAGTAGGAAGGCCCTTCAACTGTGTGGGTACCTTTACATCCTAGGCAAGGGGATCCTGTAGTTTATGAGTGGAGAACATGAGCTGTCAGCAAGCTTACCTACATTCAGTACATTCATCCATTCCTCTCTGCTTCTCAACTGAGTGTGCAATGTGGACCAGCTATCTAGATCTCCTGTGGACATAGAGTGCAACCTGGAAATATAAGCTAAAAGAAACTCTCTCTAGCCTAACTTGCTTTCTATTGGAATATTTCATCACAGCAATACAAATGAAGAAAGGCAGAATGGAACCAAGAAATGATGTCATTATTAATGACAAATCTGACCACCTGGCTTTAAGGTCTTTGGAACTGTTTGTGGGAGAAAAGTGGAACGGTGTGAAACTCTGAGCTAGAAAGGCTGTTGAATTTCATAAGCAACTGGATGCTCTATTGAGTTCTTGGAGGGTATGAGTGCTGGAGAAAACAAAGCTAGTGGAGTCTTGGCTAGTGAAGTTTCAGGGGTAGACAGGAACTCTATCTAAAACTGAGTCAAGGGTCAGTCACGTGATGTTTTGGCTAAGAATGTAGTTTCATTCTGCTCATGGCCTTGGGAAGGAAACTGAGTGAAATTGAATTTAAAGATAATGAACTGATTTGGGAGTGTTGGTTGGTTGGTTGGTGGGTGGGTTTTTATTCACTTTATATCCCAGTATCAGTCCCCTCCTCCTGGTACCCCCTCGCATAGATGCCCCTATTCCCTACACACACACACACACACACACACACACACACACACACACACACACACGCTGCACATCAAGTCACTGCAGGACTAGGTACTTCCTCTCTCACTGAGGCCAGACAATGCTGTCCAGTTGAGGAAACGGGATCCACAGGCAGGCAATATATTCTGGGACAACCCCGATTCAGTTGTTGGGGACATGCATTTAGCAGAAGGAATCACAAGACCATATGGTATTCAAGAAGTGCTAAAGAAGCAGCTTTAAATGATAAAGAGAGCAAGCACAATCATGGAGAAACCTGCACTACACCAGCACAGAAGGAAAGGTGCCTTCTTGAGGGCAAAGCTCCAGCTCTTGCAGGCTTCATCTTGTAAGGAATCCAAATTCATTTAAAAGAGGAAAGCCTGGTGTCAGAAAACAGTCCCCCCCCCCCCCCCCCCGCAGTGGAGGAGTCCTGAAGGCTTCCAGGCAGTGGGTCCCACAAACAGGAGAAAGTCTAAGGTTCCAGAGGCTGGAGGCTTTGGTGACGGCAGGCCCCAATGATACGAGGAAGTCCTTGATTCCAAAAGGGTTTATTTCCATGGCGGGTGGTGGATGGATCTGGATGTACCCACCCTGAAACTCAGGGCAGATCTGAGTTAAATAGGGAGGGAGAAAGGGGGAGGTTTGTAGGAAGGTTTCATTGGCTCCGCCCTCTGGCCTTCATTAGTATGTAAATCTCTCTAGAGCCTGGGGCCTATACTCACACCCTCTACCTGTGTACTTTGGGAGGGGCTGTAATGGCCTAGGTGACTGAACAATGTAGGTCTATGGAGATTAGACTGCTTGTCAGGACCCTGGGGTCTGGGGACGTGGCCGAACTCCTGCCGTTTCTCCCTTGGGGTCTCTGGGTTCCAGGCCCATGCCCAGCCAAGAACCAAGATACCCTTAAGCAGTCCCACAGTCTGGGAGCATTTCTCCAAGTTGAGTGCACAAAACCTGGGCAGCTATGTTTCCAGCAGTGCTTTTGAAGGCATGAAAGACACAAGATTGTGGGAGTACTGGAAAGTTGTTAAGTCCTGGCACTGAGAGGCAGGGTTGGAATTCCTGCGGTGGAGCTTTAAGAGGCTATTGTATGAAGCTGTGGAGGTGAAGCCACAGTTTCAAGGGAGAACCAGGATATTGGAGATGCCAGCACAAAGAGACATACACCAAGAACTGTACATATTAATGTGTATTCTGAGTAAGAGAGAATCCATGTGTGCTGCAAAATGGTGGAGCTATCCTAGCTTGTTGGGGTCTAGTTGATTACATTATAAGCCCTGGATGCTGAATATGGAGCTTCAGAATTTGATGTTTGCCCTGCTGGATTTTGGCCTTGGGCTTCTGGTTAGATAATTTCTCACAATAACTCTTTCAATTTAAAATAAGAGTATATCTTTGTGTGTTGGAAACACATAACTTTTTAAATTTTTATTTTACAGGTAAGATATTTTGTATTTTTTAAGATTTAGAATGATTTAAATGATTTAACTGTGTCAGTCAGAGTGTGTATCTGTGCAATATGTCTGTCCAGGGCTCTTTGGAGGTGAGAAGCACTGGATTCCCTAGAACTGAAGTTACAGATAGTGAGCCATGATATAGATGCTGGGAGTGGAACCCAGGTCTTCCTGAGCTCTTAAATGCGGAGCTAGCACTCCACAAGAAGTGCTGTGCACTTGCCAACTTGACACAATCTAGAGTTACCTTGAAAGAGAGTCTAGCAGGAGAGCTGTCTGGCATGGAGGGACTGTCTTGTTTGTGTTAACTGAAGGAGAATGAACCTCTCGTTGTAAGTAGTCCTATGCCCTGAGCCATGAAGAGTGGAGAAGACGGTGAATCACAAGCATGCATGCATTTTCTCCTTTCTGCAGTTTTAGTAAGGATGCAATGTGACCATATGTCTCCAGTTCCTACTGCTGTGAAAGACTGTAACCCAGAACTGTGAGCTAAAATAAACAATCTCTCCTCTGAGGCACTTTACCAGGGTATTTTATCACAGTAACAGAGACGAAACTAAGACAGTTGGATGTGTAAAAAATAAAATTAAGCGATGCATAATGTGGTAGTTTAAGTGAAAACAGCCCTCATAGGCTCATGTGTTTGAATGCTTTGTCTCCAGTTGGTGGAACTATTGGGAAGGATTATGAGGTCTGGCTTTGATGAAGGGGGCATAGCCCTTAAAGAGATCTTTGATGTTTCAAAAGTTTACACCTTTCCCAAATGATCTCACTCCTCACTCTGACTCCTGCTTGTAGAATAAGATGCAAAGTTCTTACCTACTGCTCCAGTAGTCTGCCTGCTGCCTGCCTGCCTGCCTGCCTGCTGCCATGCTCCCCATCATGATGGTTATGGACTCTTATCCTCTGAAACTATGAGTACCAAATGAAACCTTCCCTTTAGATGTTGACTTGGTCACTATTTAATTCACAGCAATGGAAAAGTAACTAAGAGAGCTAGTACCTATTTTTTTTCCCCAAAGAGCCTGCAGTCTATGAAGGAAGGGAATAATAAGTAGTAGCCAGTTCCAGCATAGTATTAAGATGTCATGATAAGCTTCTAGACTGAGTACTCAGACAAAAAGAGGAACAGAGTGACTCACATTGAAAAAGTCATAGTATGCTATTCTGAAATGGTATCTACTTGAGTTTGGGGTGGAGGGTGGAGCATATGTGAGCTAATTGGAGCTGGGAATTCTATTCTAGAGAGATGAGACATGTACCGATAACCTGGAAAGAGAAGTGGCGAAGGAAGAGGGCGTGTAGACCAGATGTTCTCAGATTAGAATTCAAAAATGATGGGCAGACTGGCCTCAAATAAATGACAATCCTCCTGCCTCAGAATTCTGAAGGCTGTAATAACAAAGTGTGAGCCACCAGGCACCTCCTCTAAAAACATATCTCTTATGCTCAAATTTAGACCTCATTTTTGAAAACTATAGGAAGGTATTGCACATCACCGCAAATAATTTAATCAAGTGTTTTTCAGAAAGATAATATTAACACATAGGGTGAATTTGGGGCAATGTACTATTAAAGCTTTTGTGGTACAGTGCTGCAGTATGAACTAGAACAATATGACCTATGGGGCAAAAGTTAAGTATGAAATCTCATGGTCAGAATGCAATGATTATTAACATATTGGAATACCTTGAATCAAATGTAGAGAGTGGGACAATGCAAGAATTAAGTATTTACTGTGTTCCTTCAACACATCAGGAAGTGGAGACTCCATGAACAAGCTATTATCAAATTTATAAGGTTGAACCAAAGACTTAAGCAAGGACAAAAAATCTTAATAGTTATTTCTATAACTTTGGACACCACTTCATATTGCATATTGTTTATTGTTACATAAATAAAAGTCTGATTAATATTAATAACCGGTGATGTTTTCACATTCTCACAGTGCTCACAAATTATCAGTGTGTCCCTTTTAAGATCCAGGTTAACAAAAATCTGCTTACTGTTCTCGTGCCTAAATCATAATGTTCCAAGCTTTTTTCAATTCTGAGTTAATTATTATACTTTTCTCTGTCAATATGAAAATTAACTTGTATAAAAACATCTATTATCATCTGAGACTTTTAATAACCTGTCAGCCTTATAAAAAAACTCCAAGTTGACACAATAAATTGTGAAAAATGATCTACAAATAAGATCTTGTAGCATGAGTGAAGTTATATAAAAATTTAACACATTCTACAGATTATTATCGGTATTGGCTGTGGTACAGAGAGTGATTCACTCGGTATCTTCATATAATTTAGTCAATGAATATGAATCACAAAAAAGCATGCAAAAGAAGCATAAAGAGATTAAATAAACTGATTTCATTTATAGAGTGCGTTACTTGACTGAATTTCATACATTTACAAAAGGTATGTTTTGGGTGAATTTTATTTATATTAGGAAAGACAGTGAGTGAAAAATCTGAATGTAATATGACATTCAAAGATGGGAGTCTGCAAGTCTGTCTATCTTTTACGGGTATTTATTTGACAAAAAATGATTAATATAATTTTGTTTCAAATATCTATTGTCTATAAGGTAATTTGATAAATGCCAGTGATTCAGAGATGGAATACATGGATGTTGCTGCTGCTGCTGTGTGTGTGTGTCTGTGTGTGTGTGTGTATTCATGTGTGTGTGTGTGGTGTGTGTGTATTCATGTTGTGTGTGTGTGTGTATGTATTCATATGTGTGTGTGTGTGTATTCGTGTGTGTGTGTATTCATGTGTGTGTGTGTGTATGTATTCATGTGTGTGTGTGTGTGTATTCATGTGTGTGTGTGTATTCATGTGTGTGTGTATGTATTCATGTGTGTGTGTATGTATTCATGTGTGTGTGTATGTATTCATGTGTGTGTGTGTGTGTGTATTCATGTGTGTGTGTGTGTGTGTGTGTGTGTGTGTGTGTGCAGACCATATCCTTCTGTGGGGCCAGAGGATGACACTGAATGTCTTCCTCTATCAGTTCCCCTTATTTTTGTTTTTTGTTTGTTTGTTTGTTTTATGGTTGGTTGGTTGGTTGGTTGTTTTTTTTCTATTCTTCACTTTATATCCTGCTCACTGTCCCCCTCTCCTCTGAGTGGGTGGGAGTCCCATGGGTATCCCCTCACTCTGGCACATCAAGCCTCATCCTCTCCCACTGAGGTCAGAAAAGGCATCCCAGTTTGAAGAACTCCCTGATTTCTTTGAGATAAGGTTTCTCACTGAACCCAGCAATCCTGTCTCTGCTCACCTCTCTACCCCCCCCACCCCCCCACTCCCCCCCACCCTCAAACTCCCCCAACCCCCCCCCCCCCACCACCACTTAGAGGAATGAATGGGCACACTCAGCTGGTTTTTACACTGGTCATAGGAATCTGAATTCCTGTCTTTATACTTACCAAGGAATCCCACTGAGTCATCGCCCCAGGCAACTTTTCTAACAGAGGTAAAAATTGTGCCCCAGAGGAGACTTGGCGGTGTCTGAGAAGAGATTGAAGGGTGAGTACTGCTGCAGGCTTTTCTCCAACCTGTGTTGCAATCCCCAGAACAACTCCTCACCACCAACTGTTTTACCATAGATGTCAACAGTACTAAGGTTGAAAAGATCATCAGGCACCAGCTTCTTTTTAACTTTTCTTAGCTTCAGTTGTTAAAAACAAGAGTTAATGCTTTCTGTTACAGTCAAGCGTGTGTATGCTGTAGAATACCCTTGGAGTGAGTACAGTCAAGCGTGTGTATGCTGTAGTATACCCTTGGAATGAGTACAGTCAAGCGTGTGTATGGTGTAGAATACCCTTGGAGTGAGTACAGTCAAGCATGTGTATGGTGTAGAATACTCTTGGAGTGAGTACAGTCAAGCGTGTGTATGGTGTAGAATACCCTTGGAGTGAGTACAGTCAAGCGTGTGTATGCTGTAGAATACCCTTGGAGTGAGTACAGTCAAACATGTGTATGGTGTAGAATACCCTTGGAGTGAGCACATTATTTAAAACTCTGATTCACTGTGATGAAAGTGTTGCTTAAGAACACACAGCTAGGAAAAGAGGGAAAGGTGGGTTGAAAATTTCAACTCCATAGCCTGATTTGTTTTGATATCAATTTAAGAAATGTGCCCTTCACAGGTTGAAGTCTGTAGCCTGTGCTGCCAACAGAGGTCATGTTGTTGCCTGTGCCCCATGCTACATCAGTGGGCTGTATTGGTGTCCATGATCCATGCTGCTGCTGGCTGTTATGTACAAGAAAGCTTCTGTCGCAGTGGTATCAGTGACTCCAGACTCCTAATTGAGAATGAGAGACATTCAAAACTTGTGCAATAAACCTCCCATCTGCAATCTGCTCCCCCCATTAAAAAAACAGTAGGAGTAGGAAGCCATTGAAGAGAGTCCTTAAAAAATTGTGATAAAGCCGGGCGTTGGTGGCGCACGCCTTTAATCCCAGCACTTGGGAGGCAGAGGCAGGCGGATTTCTGAGTTCGAGGCCAGCCTGGTCTACCGAGCGAGTTCCAGGACAGCTAGGGCTATACAGAGAAACCCTGTCTCAAAAAACCAAAAAAAAAAAAAAAAAAAAAAAAAAAAAAAAATTGTGATAAAGATGCTGAAGTGTAGGTCTTCACAAATGATGGCCTCTGTAGGGGGATTGGAAAGGACTCAGTTATCTTTAAGTGGCTGGCCACTGGGAGTTTGGCCATGTTCCAATTAGTATATGGGCAACACACAGACACACACAGACACACAGACACACACACACCAAAAACAACTTGGTGTATTTGGGGGATGAGGTGAGGGAGGGCACAAGGATAGGAGAGGTAGACCTGGGAAGAATGGGAAGCAAATGTGATCTCAGTGCATTGTATTAAATTCCCAAATAATCAATAAAAATATTATGTAGGGGGAAAACAAGCAAACAAGAAGCAGAAAAAAAAAAAAAAGAACAAAAAGGAAGAGGAAGAGGAGAAGAAGAAAGAGGAGGAAGAAGAGGAGGAGGAAGAGGAGGAAGAAGAGGAGGAGAAGGAAAAAGAGGAGGAAGAAGAGGAGAAGGAGAAGGAGGAGAAAAAGGAGGAAGAAGAAGAGGAGGAGGAGAAGGAAGAGGAAGAAGAGAAAGAGGAGGAGGAGCAGGGGGAGGAAGAGGAGGAGGAGAGAGAGAGAAGGAGGAGGAGAGGAAGAGGAAGAGGAAGAGGAAGAGGAAGAGGAGGAATGTGCCCTTGGCTAGGAAATACTCATCATGTATTATAGACTGATAACATTTATGTTTCCTCCAGGAAGCTATTTCTCTATTCCTTAGTTCTAAGTAAAAAAAGAGCCATAATGATATTGCTGAGAAAATTACTTGGACTCATTTTTACTTTGTCAGTTCATTTCCAGCCACTGTATTTACAGAAACCATGAGGGGGAAAATTCAGGTACACAGTCTGTTTTTTAAAAGATTTATTATTATTATTGTTGTTGAAAATAGTTTTACCTGGCTTGATTCATCCAGAAGAACAGATTTTGTAGTGGGTTGGCCTAATGCTGCGTGTATTCTAATGATAATTTTGGGCCCCTAACACTGGTTGCCCTGGAGAGCCTGCACGGAAGATGCTGAGTGACCATGCCCCAAGTTATTTCTGATTGGTAAATAAAGATGTCAATAGCTAATAGTTGGGTAGAAGAGACATAGGTGGGGTTTAGGTTTTGTGGGCTTGGAGTTGGAGGAGGACCACAAGGAGAAGGTGCAGGAGAGGAGGAAGAAGAAGTTGCCACTGGTTAGAAGTTAAGAAAACATGGCCCTGAGGGCTGGCCAATAGGAGTTAAGAGTAGCCCAAATGAAACATAGTAAGTAATAACTTGGAGTTATCCTTAAAAAATAGATTTGAACAGCATTTAGAGTAGGCAGCAGCCTAGCTGTTGTACTGTTTAAGGTTTATTGCAAATACAGAGATTGTGTATTTCATCCGGGAACTTAAATGGTAAAGGTAGGGTAGAAACCTCGGGCCAGGAATACTTTTCTACAATAAGATCCAGTCAGTCGGTCCAGGCTGCTTCTCTGTGATGCATTACATGCTCAGTTCAACATAACTTACTGATGACCTTTCTTATCCACCACAGTTGAACTCATTGGGAAACAATATTTAATTTCATGGGTTCTTCCCTTGACTATATTATATTTTCTTCCCTCCAATAGAAATATTGCTTCAGAACGAGTATTTTCCCCCTCTGTTTTATGGATTAAGATGACTTTTAAGTAGTGAAAAACTCATTGACAATTCATAATTGAAAAGATGATGCAGCTGAGGATGAGGTGAGAGTGGAAAATTCCATAACAACTCTATTTACAAATGACTAATGCTTTAAAGCACATTAATTCAGATGCATTATGCACTATCATTTCCTAGTCATTTCCATATGAACTCCATATTTTATGCATTTGTGTCTGAACACATTAAAAACACTCTTCCTTGTGGTGAGGGTGATTCTATCACATGAATAGTTCAGAATTCCCGTGGTATATGTAAGAAGGATACTATTAACCTCATCTTTTCAGAAGAAAAGAGGAATTGTCGAAGTAAATGATTGGTACTCTTAGTAAAGAGGCTAAGTTGGAACTTTGGCTGAGTTGTTGGGGTAATAGATGAAAGAGACTGGGGTCACAGTCTCTGTTTAGACAGCTGTTGTTTTCCTGCTCTGTTGTTCCATACAAAACTCATACAGACTGAAAATTAAAGACAGCAGCACTGGCTGCAGATGGAACTTTCTTCCCAATACCCACTCCACCATCCCTTAAACTAAATCCACGACTGCCTCACAGTTACAGCTAAATGACCACCAGAATCCAATAGCGATTTAGCAACCCCCGCATTAATGCATTTATCTTGGGTAATCATTGTGTTACGAAACCAAGGATCTAGCTGCTCTTTCATTTGCTATTGTCTCAAAGATCTGAGCAATAGATGCTGGGCATCCTTAGATGGCTCTGTATCTTCTGATAATTTATTTGAAGAGTTGTTTTGTTAAGAAGATTGCTATTTTCAGGATAATTAGCAAAGCACTAACATTTCTTTCTTAACTTCTTTTAGCTGATCCAGATACGCCTTTTAGTCAATTCTAAAAAGTAGCTTAGAATACTATTTACAACATAACTCTCTGAGTTTTGTTTACTATGCTATAAAATATATGCTGATAAAGCATTAGATATGGTGGTTTGAATGACAAACTTTCCTAAGAGGATCACATATTCAACACCTGGTCCCCAGTTGGTGACACTATTTGAGGTCCTGGAACTTTTAGAAGGTGGAGCCTTGCTGGAGGAAGTGCGTCACTGTGGATGCTGGATGAAGTACGTCACTGTGGATGGGTGTATTTTAGGCATTCTACCCTTGTCCTACTTCCTGCTCACTCTCTATTTCATGTGTATGGAGGAAATGTGATCGCGCAGCTTCCTGCTGCTGGACCCCAGGCTGTTCCTTCCCCACCATCATGGACTCTTGACATCTACATCCATAAGTTAAAATAAATTCTCCTAAGTTGTTTCTTATCATGGCTTTTCATCACAGCAATGGAAAATTGACTAATACACTATGCTTGCATTCTATTTTCTTTTCTATTTGCTTTCATGCTAATTTTGGCATGTCAAGAGTATAAATTAAGTATAAGGACTGGAGCCTTCACTTATAACTTTGTTGCCATTGGAAACAAAGATTTAACTTCTGCAAGTTTATCTGTAGGCTTCATAGGACTGTGGTAAAATGCCTGAGATAAATCAGAAAGAGGAATGGTATATTTTGACTCACAGTTCCAAAGGTTTTGGCCTGTGGTCTCTAAGCCTTGTGGCTTTGGGCTTATGACAATACAGTCGAGCACAGCAAAAGGTCATGCTGGAATTAGCTTGCTTGTATTAGAGTTGCCAAGAAACAAACAGGAAGAAGTTGGTATTACAACAATTCCTTTCAAGGACATGTTTCAATAACCTAACTTTCTACTAGTAGGTTCTTACCTTCTAAAGGTTCTACCATGCTCTCATAGCAGCAACTCAGGATAAAGCCTTTAATGCATAGGTCTTACAGAAATACTTAAGATGCAAACCACAGCAACAAGCTTGCTTTTTAGTCATTCCAGAATCAATTAGAATATAAATAGGAGATTATCTGCCCAAGTGACTCCCAGCATTTGTCTCTGAATAATTTTCAGTAGAGTTACCTGGGATAATTGGATGGCTGATTTATTTTTATTTCATCTCTGTCAACTAATAAACAGTAAGGTGGGTAGCCAGAGGTAACAGGGAGGACCTACACTAGCTTCACTCTGTTCCATGTGTGAGATAGGCATCTGCTGTGAAAGAATCTACTAGATGTGAAGGTGGACCTGTACCCTGTCTGCAAACAGTCCTAGAACGTGATATGAGCACACACACAGGAGTGTCTGTGTACCTCGTACACTCAGAGAACATAGCTGTTCTGCATGCACTCAGCTGGCAGTGGGACCCTTATGCCAATCATCAGAAAATATCTACTGATCATCTATTCCTGACATTGCTATAATGCTCAATGCTGCTACACAAAGGCGATTGTAAATTTTATAATTTCTTTGTTTAAATGACATTTATGGGTGATGTTTCCATATGGGCATACATTTTACAATGTTTAAACAAACATTTATTATTGCTTGATAGTAAGAACATTATAAACCCTTTTTTCCAGGTTCTTCATATGTATAGAACATGATCATTATCTGTGGTTATCTTTCTGTGCAATAACGCATCTGAGATTTTGGCACTTATCTAAAGATAATTAAGTAGTCATCCATTTTTTATTTTTCAACTCCACTTTGTTTCATCTTCCCTGGACTCAAAGAATTGCTGTTTAATTCTTAGATTCTATGAGATCAACTTTTTATATTTTATTTTACATGTAAGTGAGATCATGCAATGTTTATCACTCTGTGCCTGGTTTAGTTCATATAGCCATGATCTCCAGTTCTGTCCACTCGAAGAGATGACAGGGTGTTTCTGTTTATGTCTGACGAATACTTCAATGTAATTCTACTCTGTGCATTCAGTGACTCATGGTATCCAGGTTATCCCCACCCCTTGACTTCTTTGAATAGTGTTAAAAGGGACATAGGGGGACAACTATCTCTTCAACATACTGATTTCATTTCCTTTCAGTATATAGTGGAACTGCTGGGCCACATGCTTGTCCTGTTTGTAAGGCTGTTTTTAATACTGACTGAGACGATTTACATTACCTTGAATGGGATACAAATTATTCTTCTTTCCCACATCTTCAAGCATATTTCCTAATTTTAAAAATTTAAAAAGTAGCCAGTTTGTTTATAGCCTCTTTATCTCACTGAGGGCTTGGTTTTCATTTTCTGAGTGACTGGTGATATCTATCAGTTGTTGTCTTTATTTTCAATGTTTTTGTATGCATGTTTGTCTGAATGTGCACATAAGTACAGTGCTCACAGAACCCGAGGCGTCGGGTCCTCCATGCTAGAGTTACAGGCAGTTGTTAGCCGCTCAGTGTGGGTACTGGGAAAGGAACAAGGTGTCCTCTGAAAGAGTAGTTCATGCTCTTAACTCCTGAGTCATTTCTCAGCTTCTAGTGCATTGTTGTTGTTGTTTAATATACGGTAATATTTGTTTTTGGTAGGGGAGTAGTGAGAGAGAGAGAGGATAGACTATAATGAAACTCCTTTACATAGTCATCATCTGGTTTTAACAGGTAACTCCACTGTTCAATTTTTCAGCTATCTCCTGAATTTGGGTGGAGTCTTTCAGAATAAACTTTTTATCCTTTGAGATTATATCATTAGCCCCTTTCATTCCCTCTCTCCAACGCCTCCCATATACCCCCTCCTTTCTCCTTCTCCTTTCTCTCTTTCAAGCTGATGGCCTCTTTTTTCATTAATTTTTCATACACACACACATTCTTAAATATAACCTGCTCAGTCTATATAAAGTCACTTGTATGAACTTTTTAAAGGACTAACCATTTGGTATTAGGTCACTAGATGGTGTGCTTTTCCCAGGGGAAGACTTCTTCTCCTCCTTTTAACATTACCTGTAGTTCTTTACATAGTTCATGAGCTTTCCCTCATCCACGTTAGTATATCAATGGTGTTATCCTTGTTTAGTTCAGGTTTAGGCAGTCATGTTATTGAGATTTTATAAATGTAGCTTCTAACATTTCTAGAAAACACAATCGCAAAGTAAACTATTTCTGTGGTTTTTGCAATCTTTTGGCTCCCTCTTCTAAAATGGTTACTGAGCCTTAGAAACAGTTTTAGGTGTATCACGCAGGAGTGGGACATACAACTCTGTATTTTGGTTGGTTATGGTTCTCTGTGATGGTCTCTGTCTTTTGCAATAAGAAGTTTCCTTGACGAGGAATAGAGCTACACTTATCTGTTATGGTAAGGACAAATATTTAGAATGTAGTTAGGGATTATACAGGTTTAGTAAAGTGGGAATTATAGACTCTCCTTCAAGATTCATGACTTCATTAGTCCTGGGTAGTTGAATGGTTTTCCAGAACCAGGTGTGATTTCCCTCTTGTTGTGGAAGGGGGTGGTGGTATCTTAAGTCCAATTACATAGTTATTGATTACCACCAATGTATGTGTGCCACTATCCTACCCCTAGTGGTATTGTGCTCTGCTGGTTATAATTGTGGTTCATAGGTGACATAGCTGATAGGACTGTTGGTTGCTTCCCTCCTTTAAAATCCTGTATGGCATCTTCTGGTACCAAGAAGGTTAATTGTCAGGGAGGAAGCTCTTGGGTCAGTTCCAGCTCAGGGGCTTCAGGACTCTCTGTCTGAAGTGCATAGTGTCTTTAACAATGGCAACCTTCCTTCCACCTCTTGGGGCAACCAACAATAACAGCAATAGCCTACAAGGTATTGAGAGTCTTCTGGACAACTTTGACCAACAACTCAAAAGAGGACTTCTCATGCCTGGTTTTGTTAGATGGTCTTTGGCTCTTAGAGTGAGTAATGTTAGCCCAGATGAGAACGTTTCATTTAAACTACATATGTATGCACAGATTTACATGTATTATAGGTATTTTTTAGGTAGATCACTAATAGTATTCCACCCTCTTCTCTCCTTCTTCTCTATTTCCCCCCATAAACACATTCTCCTTAATTACATCCCTCCCTTTCCCATCTCTCTTTTCAGATCATATGCACCCTGCTATCCTCCTTCTTTATTGCTCCCCAACCCTCAAACAGTCCACTTTTACTTTTCCTGGTTTCTACAGTTATTCCAGTATATGTACTCAAATCTGGAGATTTAGAGCTAGGAGCCTCTGGTGAGACAGAACATGTGGTGTTTGTCTTTCTAGGTCTCCGTTACCTCATTTTGTATATTTTCTCGTTTCATCCATTCACCTGCAAAGTTCATTATTAAGGTTTTCTTTACAGCTAAGTAATATTCCATAGTGTATCTGTACTACATTATCATTATCCACTCATCAGTTGAAGGACATTGGGTTCCTTCCATTTCCTAGTTACTGAGGCTACAGTGGGGATGAGCAAGGTTTCACAAGTATCTGTAGAGTAAGATGTTGACTCTTTGAGGCATATACCAAGGTCATATGCTGGGTCATACAGGGATTTAGTGTTAGCTTCTTGAGTGTTCCCTATAGTGATTTCCAAAGTGGCTGAACCAGTCCTCAAGCGCAACTGAGAATGAGGATTCTCTCCTCCTTCACATCCTTGCCTGTTGTTTGTTGGCCATTTTAACAAAGTAACAAAAACTCAAGAGTTGTTTTTTATTAGTATATCTTTAATTGTTAGTGATGATAAACTTTTTTTTTTTCAGAAATTTCTTAGCCAGTTTTGTTGTTGTATAAACTCTGTTGAGAACTCTTTCTGTTCAGGTCCCAGGCCCAGTATTTTGGATGGGCCATTTTTATTTATTTATTTGTTTGTTTGTGTTTGGGAGCTTAGGCTCAGGCATTTCTGTCTTTCTTTCCTAGGTAAGGGAAAGGGGGTTGAAAAAAGAGGTGATATAGAAATATTATAAGAAATTAGACAAATAGGGGTAGATTATTTCATCTACTCTTGAAACAAAAACATTTTATAGACACACTCTTACATTGGTACAGAATTTTGTATATAGATACAAAAATAAGGTTATATTTTCTTACATTGGTACAAAATTTTGTATATCCTTGTGGGCTTAAGGATTCATTGATATAAATCCTTATATAGTGAGACAAAATTTGTGCTTTCATTGCCTTTGTTTTGGGGTCTTGCTTAGGAAAAAACCCACTTTGCCAATTTTAGTGGACAGAAGTATATTCCCCTTGCTTTCTCCTAGTAGGGTCATAGTTTTCAGTCTTGCTGAAAGTTAACTCCCAGGAGTTTAGATCCAAGATGAGGTGTTATGGTATGCAGATATGATTGGTGTAATCAAATACTACTGTTGTGCAATATTTCAGGCTATTAGGTATTTAATCTCATTTAAGAACCTACTGTGGAGCTCAGAAACTTGGCAGGGCTTAAAAGAAACAGAGTTAATATTTAATTTTGCTATTGCCCCAGGGAACTGACTTAACACACTGGTGCTAGAGTCAGCATGCACTGTTATCCTGCTCAACAGTGGCTTTGGAGAGGCTCTTCCTTCCCTGCCACGCGCCAGTGCTACAAAACCTTTTGGAGTACTACATTCACTCTGAAAGTGTGGTGCCATTATTTTTATAATTATAAATGTCATGCTTGAGACCTTTAGAATATATTAAGAATATTTTAGTTGTAGTTATCAAATTGGCTTCATATTATTCATTCACAAGCATCAAAAACTCATCTGCAACACTCCCATTGCTCCAAGTTCTGAGGTTGTTGGGATGCCTTAGGGGGTATCTTAGTTAGGGTTTCCATTCCTGTGAACAGACACCATGACTAAGACAATACTTATAAACATTTAATTGGGGCTTTGAAATGGACTTGTCATTACTTTAGGCATTGAGAAGACAAACGGGAACAATCGGTGTGACCGCCTTTGAATTTACACGCCTCGAGAATCTCACCAAACTACCGTGGTATGAGTTCATGAATGGAAGAAGGTTCATTTGTGTCAGCTTTGCATTTGGCAAGTCTACTGCTGTCATTTTCCTCATCAGCATATGGGCACTTTGCATCTGTGTCAAATCCAAACATTGGTCATTCTCATGCTATTTCCAGCCTTATTACCACCGTTTGTTATGATACTCTATGTTTGGGGATCTTTTATATGAATGTGGTAATTGCATTGAGATGAATAATAGTGACTTTAATAAAAGTATGTGATCTGACTATATCAACAACCAGATGCTTCCCATCTTTCCCTCCTCCTTGAGCCACTTCATTATTTGAAGCTAGAAATAATTAAGTTTAACTTGTGATAGGATGAAAACCAGGCCTTTTGCAACAAACTATTAGTATAAAAAAAATTCTTGAAGGAAAGTAAGTGGGTTCTTTGATCACAAAAACTGCCAAAAAAATTTATTTCAGTAAACACAAGAACTATAATAGAGAGAAGTGACTTCGTTGCTGATACTGAAACTGGATAGAAAATCAAACCAATTACATTTTCATATGCCAAAGCCTAATGTAAAGCAAAGTCCTGACTCACTTCTACTATGTAAAGACTGAGAGACATGCAATGTGAAGCTTGCAGAGGCTTTGCTCATGCTGCTTAAGGGGGAAAAGCATTCTTATAAAATTATAAACTGAAACAGCAAACGATGGAGAAAAACTGTGAAGCTTTATTGGGAGACACAGCAGTATAGACTAAGCAGACCTCTTTCGGAAGAACATTCCACATAGGACTCTCATAGCTAAAGGGAGATCACTGAGTGGCCTCAAACTTTAATCACGGGATGACTTTCTTTTGGGAAAATAATTTAGCTGATGACTTTAAGGTGGAGTTAAATACTAACACATTGTTCTAAATGTTCTATGGCTCTTAAGAAGTGTATTAACCCCCCAACCCCATGGCAGATTGTCTACTCATAATGTTTTCACTGAATATTTTAAGCTCATTGTTGACACACACTGCTCAAAAAATTTTAAAAAACATATGATTTTCAAACTATTGCTTCTCATTTTTAATGTACCTAGTTACCCTCAGAGCTTCAGTGCAGATGTCTGATGAGACTGATATTCTTTTCATACCTGCCAACACACCATCAGACTTTCAGCCCGTGGAGAAAGGAGTCATTTTGGCTTTTAAATATTATTATTTAAGAAATACATCCTAGGGTGCTGGAGAGATAGTACAGAGGTTAAGAAATCACTTCTCTTGCAGAAGACCTGAGTTCAGTTATGAGCACCCATGTCGTGTGCTTCAGATAGAGTGGTGGTCTCGTTCTTTGCAAACCAGAACTTGTTTCTAATTTTAACAAGTTTCTATAGGTGCCTCCCCCTCTACCAGTCACGAACTCGACTCAGCAGCCATCAGCTTCAAAGCAAATCCTGTATCAGGAGAAAAGTTAATGAGCTGACAGTTCAGACACTCATTACCATTTTTAGTACCAAAATATTTAAACATTTTAATATTTATACACTATTTAGACATGTTGTATACTTACTGGAGTTATAGTTGAGTTATATGAAAACTGGGGTGTAGCCACCAGCAGCCACGAGTCAACTGGGTTCACCTGAAAAGGGGCTGGGAACGAAAGGGGGACGGAGGGCGAGAAGAGATGAAGCTAAGACAAAGTTCTCTGTTCAAGGCTTGATATTTTAATGTTTAACTCTCAATTTAAAGGGAAAAACCCTTTCGAGTTTCATCGGGAGAGATGGGTGGGATAGTCTGTTCTTAGTCACAGGTCATGAGCCGAGACCTCTCAAGGCAAGCCCTGGGCAGTTCTTTTTAGTTCCTTGCAGCCAAGGTGGGTAACTCCACCTAGATCCTCATCACTTGGTCTGTTGTGGTAAACAAGGTCTCAGGCCTGCTCAAGGCCGGGGAAGGGCACACCAGGGATTCACTTGTAAGATCTGAGTGTGTCTAATAAGTTGATTATTAATAAGTGACTATTGTTATTTGATTATTTACCATCTACTAGGTAGCAAGACTCAGTATTTTTATGAACAGGTGTCTCACAACAGTGGATTTCCAGAAAGCCAAATAACAAGCGAACCTTTTCCTTCCCCTGGTATTAGCTCTGGTGATTACAAAATTAAAAAACAAAACATTACTCCACAGAGAAAAATTTCGAAGGATATACAAAGCTCTTGGTAAACACACTATTGAAATCCTCAGACGAGAGGATTTTGTTTATGTCTACTGAAGATAGAATTCTCCCTTCAGAAAAGATCCTGGGAAGCCAGCTTCAGCATAGCTGTCTAATTTCTTTCACTTAAAAGGTTTAAACATTTAAAGCTGTAGTATTTTTCTTGGCAAGAATAAATTTCTCTCTGATCTCATTTCTCTGAGCTCCTTTTGGAGACATCTTCTCTGCATTTTTTTTCCTTGCTAAATCGGATTCTTTTGATTTAGTGGATTAATTGTATATATTTTTTTGAGTATCATAATTGCTCGGCATTGTGAACTTCATTTCATGTACGTTTCGAGAGAGGGCGGGGCGTCCCTTCTGGTCCTGCGCGTTCGCGTGAAGCGGGCGCTCCGGCTGTTCTCCTCAGCTGCTGGTGTGGCTTCCGGTCCCGCCGGCCAGCTCCACCCAGCGTGCAGCGCGCGTGCGCAACTCCTGCAGGTGTCTGTGGCGACTGTCGACCTGGGATCTGCAGCCGACGAGGGGGGCCGGCCCTGACGACCGGCTCTTGGATAGCGGTTGAGGTAGGTCAGGGTGAGCGCCGGGTCTGGGGTGAGAGGTCGCGGAGGGAAACTGGCTCTGCGCCTCAGGGAAACTCGGAGGGCTCCTGCGGAGCTCCAGGGTCGGGAGCGATCTGCCCTGTGAGGCCCCGCGACTCGGCCCCAGCCCGGGCGTGGGCCGAGCCCTTCTCGCGTGGAACGGGTGCTTGCTGCCCACGCTCGCGGGCCGAGGCCCTGTCACGAGCTGTCCCTCCGGGCGCTGGCGGCCGGCCCCTTTCTCGAGGATAGCTTAGGAGGGCCTCCTATGCCTTCGACGTGCCCGAGGGGCCGGCTGGTGGTGCGTGGGACGGCAGGTAGATTTGAGAGGGATGCAGAGGCCGCGAAGTTAAGCTGCCGAGTTGTCAGCTACCTTCGGAGACACTTGAATTACTTTCGCCTTCAGAACCGCCCTGGCTCCTGTGCATTGTGTGCACTTTGACGCTGCAAGTGGCGCTAGGTTGGTGGATGAAGATGTTGGTTAAGGTACTTTGTCAGAGGTCCAGTTTTGTTAAAGACTTGACGTTTCAACGTGGTGCCTTTTAATCCACATGACTTGAATTTATCTTGGCAAGTCTTTGTTTTTCTCCTACATGTTTGTCTTTGCTCCTGTATTTGCTCAGGTCCCATGATGGTTATCACCACTTTATTCTTTGTCTGAGCTGTCCCTTTTACTCTTTGTCTTAGTTAGGGTTTTAATGCTATGAACAGACACCATGACCAAAACAAGTCCTATAAAGGGCAACATTTAGTTGGGGCTGACTTACAGGTTCAGTCCATTATCATCAAGGCAGGAGCATGGCAGCATCCAGGCAGGCATGGTGCAGGAGGAGCTGAGAATTCTACATCTTCATCTGAAGGCTACTAGCAGAATATTGGCTTCCAGGCAGCTAGAATGTGGGACTTAAAGCCCATGCCCAGTGACACACTTACTGCAACAAGGCCATACCTATTCCAACAGCCCAAAACCTTTGAATAGTGCCGCCAAACCTTTGAATAATGCCACTCACTGGGTCGAGTGTATACAAACCATCACACTCTTTTTATCTCTTAATCCACAAAACCAGTGCGTGTGTGTGTGTGTGTGTGTGTGTGTGTGTTGTTCTCCCCTCCCCTTTTTTTCTCTTTGAAAAAGAAGTATTTCTAAGGGATTTTCAACTGTATAAGGATCAAGCAAAGGTTTGTTAATGCTCTGGGATTGTAAAGCTCATTGGAATTAAACAGCAGTGATGTGGGGTTAAATACAACTAACCTGTGAGACAGGGATTTGTTTCTGGCTTTGTGAAACAAATTCGTCTTCCTAGTTGTTGGCCATCAAGTGTAATATTATAATTTGTTTTCTTTAATGGGATTGTCTCTTAACTAAAATTTTCTACTAAACATGAATGAAACTGTTACAACATTTGATACATGAGATCATGGTTAATGTGTTTCTTACCTGTTAGTTTTCTCCTTGAAGTGACCAATTACTAGACAATAAGCAACTACAGGGAGTTGAGGAAACAATCCATGGATGGGGAAGACACAGTGGGGTGAGAACACTTCTTGTTGCAGCAGCATGGTGAGGTTGCTTGCTCACACCTGGGTAGGTTAGAAAACAGACAGGATAAGAAACAAGGCTCAGCAACCAGCATTGAACTCCCTACACGTAGGCCCCATCTCAAGTTTCCAGAACCTCCCCAAACCATCAGGGATCAGTTCTGACATGTAATCTGTCAGGAGTTTTTAATGGCCAAAGCACAATAGCTATTATTTGACTTAAGTCTTCTTATCAATTTACCCATTTTAAAGAGTTCACATTATATAACAGACTTCAAGTTTTGTGTAAGGGCTGCTAAGGAATGTGCCTAATGTCACAGGGTTGTTGTTAAGATAAATAACTGGATTAGAACATGATTCAGGAAATGAGGATATTTTCACTGTGAATGGAAATAGTCTTGTGTTTGAGAGTGCTAGAAAATATCCAGTAGAGGAGTGAAGCCCCGCCTAGGTTTGTGCACTTTTGGGCTGTAAGCTTGAATGTTACAATGTTAATGTTTTTGTTTGAAAGTATTTCCTCATAAAAGATACATTATCTCTATGTTGGTAACCTTCACAGCAAATGTGTGTTGTTAATTGTTCTGGAGTCTAGATTTGCAACTGGCCAGAGGCTTTAACCAGACTTAGTGTATGGGATGTATTCTTGTAATTTTCCTGTTTTTATCCTGCCTCATGTCAACTGTTTCATTTGTTGTTTAGAATTCACATTTACAAACCAAGAAAGTGAAAGTCTGAAGATGAGCAGCCGAAGGAAACGTGCTCCCCCGATGAAGGTGGATGAAGAAAGGCAGCAGCAGCTTCACTGGAACATGCATGAAGACCTGAGGAATGAGCCGCTCACCTTGACTGCTGAGGAGCAGGCCTGCTCAGATGCAGATTCTTCTGATTGCATCATCATAGATGATGACCCTCCTGAAAGTGCAGTTCACAGAGATAAAAGGAGACGTTCAGAAACTGTGAGCATCTTAGAATCCACTGAAAAAGAGACTCCTTTGTCTGTGACATTGAATGTGACAATTTCTCCCTATCGTGTGGATCATTGTTGGAAAGCATTTCTGGGAGATTTTGCTCTTCAGCTTCTCCCCACCGAGAGTTTAGTTGAACATTTTTCTGAAAGGACGTTTACATTGATGAGTTCAGAGTCAAGCAGTCAGTTCCTGATCTATGTTCATTCAGAATGTAAAAATGTAGAGAAACAAGAAAATATACTTAAAGAATCAGCCAGTGTTTGTGGCAAGGGTATTCGAGTGGAATCGTCCTTCAGTAGTGACATGTTACAGGATTTGGTCTGGCTACAGAAGAGAAGAGGAATAAAACTCTACCAGAGACCAGAAGGAAATCATACAATCAAGGTACTCAGGGTCTATGGTGTTGTGTAAGGTTCTACACTGGTAATTCATTGACTTTAACTTAGAAAGTCTCAAAAACACAGCAGTAAGCCCTCATTATTAAGTTTCAAAGAATAACTTCTTATGAGGCTTTAAATAACTGTAAGACTATCTTCCTGCCAATCACAACTAGCCAGGCTGTACTTTCCTAAGGAGAGTCTTCTGATTTTCTCTCCCTGCCTCTATGCTCAGTTACCTGCTTTGGTTCTCACCACCTTACATTATAATACCTTGTGTTTTCAAATCAAATCTTTTGTCTATTTTGTTTCAGAAATGGTCTATCTGACATATGACTTAATTTCCTGATTGTAAAACTTAAGTGTAACCTTGCTTTACTTACAACTTCCTATCATTGAACTTTACCCTTTGTCACTGTTTTTTTTTTTTTTTATCCAGCTCCTGAAATTCCAAAGTTTGTTTTCCAAACATATTCTGTCTTTCTGTCTGTGCTTTTCTTGGTTTCCTCTTTCCCTTCTCTGACAGTCTGTTCAGAAAAGAATCTAATGCATGGATACATAGAGAAGTTTTCTTAAGTCCTAGGCGTGGTGCTACATGCCCTTGCCCAGTGTATCTATTTTCTTGTTTTTCTTTTGGTTGCTTGAGATCGTTTGTATATTCTTGGTCCAGGGAGTGACATTATTAGGAGGTGTGGCCTTGTTGAAGTAGGTGTGTCACTGTGGGCATGGGCTTTAAGACTCTAGTCCTAGCTGCCTGGAAGCAAGTCTTCTCATGTTTGCCTTTGGAACATGATGTAGAACTCTCAGATCCTCCTGCACCATGCCTGCCTGGATGCTGACATTCTCCTGCCTTGATGATAATTAATTGAACCTCTGAACCTGTAAGCCAGTCCCAATTAAATGTTGTCCTTATAAGAGTTGCCTTGGTCATGGGTCTGTTCACAGCAGTAAAACTCTTTAAGACAGTGCTTGAAACATTTGGCATCCTTCCTGTTTGCTAAACTGTGAAGTCTTATTTTCAGTTCCTATTAAAGTGCATGGTACCTAACAGTATCAGTAAATTTGTAATTCATTTCAAGATCTGCATTCAATAAATTGTGTAAATATATACAGATCAAATGTTCTAATATCAACTTTTTATGAACTATAAACAATACCCATTCTTTTATGATAGAGTTTACTAAGATCAGGTGAGATAATATAAGTAGATTTGTAAGCCTTCATGCTAAAGACTGAAAGAAAAATCCTAAGAAGTTGTTTCATCTTTGTGTCACTGAAATATTTTTCTTATTTCTCAAAAGAAATTATATCAGTAGGCTAATTGTTATTTCTGAGGAGATCTGTTGTGTTTAGGGTGAAATGCCATAGATTTAAAGAATAGAGAACATTTAAAAGCATTATACAGCAATTAACTTTTCCCTGGACAGTGGAATTCAACCATGCAATTCCCTATCTACTGATTTTGAGGACCAGAATTTTGCGGATAACAGGAATGTAAGAAATCATAGCCTATGTGTCTGTAGTCTATCCCTAAAATCATATCATAATCGCTTCCATTTTCCCTGACCTTGATTGGACTAAGTATGTAAATATTTAAGCCATCTCCAGGTGAACAGAAGGCAGATATGTACAATTCTGAAATGTAATGTTTGTCATTTGTTATAGTGTAATGTTGCTGGATTCTTAAATTTTCAGCAGAAGAAATGAAAGATTTCAGTCATTAGGGAATTAGGCCCAGGATAGCTGGAGAAATGACGAAAATGCATCGTTTGCCGTTAGAAATCTCAAAAACTAAACTATTTAGGCTACCTCATAGACTTTCCATTTTAAAAATGAGAACAGTTGAGTCTAAACAAATGTTATATTTCCTAAATTTCTTTTACTCTTAAATATCAGTCTCTACTTAAATTTGAATATTTCAACTCCTACGATTCAGCAGCTGCATTGTTTTATAAGTTAAGATACTTAACATAGTTAAGGTCTGTTTTCTTCCACTTTTTATTTCATATTACTGGATCGATCCATTGATAAGGATTCGCAAACATAACCTCAAAAGGCTGAGCTAGGAAATGCTTCCTTGTACCGTGCTTCACTGATTATTCAGATGCCCATTAGGTTTAGACACCAGTGTCTTGGTGGGTAGAATTGAGGTTTTCATCATGTTTTTGTGTTTTGGCCGCATTTAAGGAAGTCTTTTTGTTTTCATTTTCTAATAAATAATTCATGATAGACATTTATAGAGTGAATTAATGAAAATAAAAGTAGATCTCCTGCCTGTGGAACAAACATTGTTAAAACCTTTAAAATGGTGAATCTGGGGACTAGAGAACTGGCAGAGTGGTTAAGACCACTGGCTGCTCTTACAGAAGACCTGAGTTCAATTCTCAGCACCTACATGTCATCTAACAGTCATCTGTAACTCCTGTCACTGGGTCACTACTGTCCTTGTTTGGCCTCCATAGTTACTGCACACATGTGATACAAACATACAGGCAGACACAAACACCATATACATAAAAAAAAAAATTCAATTTTTTTTTCTTAAAAGAAATAGTGACTCTGGAAAAGCTTTTCTTGTATCCTTATAAATAATAGTATACTCCCAGTAAAACTTATGTGTGTTAATTCTTTGTAGGTTGGAATTTACATCTTGGAAGCTGGCCTAACAAGACTAGACTTCATGAGTGATGCAGGTTCCAGAATGAAAAAGTTCAATCAGCTCATGAAGAGAGTGATGGAAAAGTTACATAATTTCATTATTCCAGGTAATTACCAAAGTAAGATTTAAAATTGCATTTTGGGATTGCCAGTTTCTCCTCAACTTGTGCATATAACAACCTGAAAAACAAGTAATAAAATAAGAAACTTGAGTCTTCTTTATACAATACTGTGTGACAAAATCTGAAATGCCCTTACTGATACAATTTGCTTTTTTACTGTAATTGCTTAGTATTATGCCCAGCATTCAAGAAATGTTTGCAAAATCAATATACAAAGTTGAAAGGCACTCAAAACACATCAAAACTAGTTAGATTTCTATTTATGTATGTATTTATTTCTTAGTTATTCTACAAAAAGGTTTTGAAGCTGGTTGATTGATTTTTCTTAGCTATTCTGCAAAAATTTTTAATAGCCAGAGATTGTTGCGGCTTTTAATCTATTTTCTCTTTCAGTCTGATAAAGAATCTCAAGAGTTACATTCCTATAAAGAATGTAAACTTTGTTATTTGTTGGCAGGACATGGAATTCTTGGTTAGCATGCACCTAAGGGCCTGAGAATATTAGTAAATGTATCTCAGTGGTAGAGATAAAACAAACAAAAACCACTATTGGTTTAGTACTGTCTGCCACAGATAGACATGGGGAGTGGCTGAGGGGTTACCCAGCTATGCTGCTGGAGAAACAGTTTGATTCTACAAATTACAGTGGTGAATTTAATGTGCTTGTATTTTCAGGTGTAATTTGTAGAATATTCTCTTCCCATTCCTTTCTTTTGTTTTGCTTTGGGTTTTTTTTTCTTCTTTTTTTTTTTTTCCCTTATTTGTTTAGATGTCAAACCCAGAACTGCACACATGCTCAGCAAGTGCTGCCCTTCTGAACTATAACTTCAGTCCTGTAAATTTTCATGTTAGAGTGTTTTGAAAATCTGTTTTTGAACATAGTGGGTACATTGATGCCATAGCTCATTCTTTCAGAACTTCATAATACTAATAATACTGATTTTGCAAGTTTAAGATTTACAGGAAAGAAAATCTCTTGTTTCATAATTAGAAGTGCTATCAAGTACGTCTAGAATGTGTTTTTAGTTATAAGACTTTTAGCCAGCTATGTTGGAGCACTCCTGAATTGCCAGTGTCCGGAGGAAAACTTTAAGCCTAGTTATCAATGCTTGGTTACATTAATTATTTTGTTGCAATGATATGAAATAAGTGTATAATTACACTGTGTGGTTGTGATAATCCTATGTGATATTTTATATTGAAAATAATTTGTAGATTACTTAATACACTCTTAGTCATTGAATGTATTAGATGAATTCTATAAAACCATGTGGTTTTATGATGTGCTCTTTGAGAACAGTTTAGAAGTAAAAATGGTTCATTTCTTCACATTGAAAGACTAATTCAAGTGTGTGTGGGTTTTTTTTTATTTTGTTCAAGTTACCATGAGTCTTGTACAGGGCACTTGTGTTCATCTAGTGAAGTGATAGATAGCCTGACATGTGTACATTAATCAGTCTTTCAGCATTTCTCCGCACTAACTCCTGCTGCTACCAAAGGCCTGCTCTTTCTTCTCAGCCTAAAAAATTAATGAACCATTATCGTAATAAGCATGAAAAATAAGAATTTTTTATGTTAAGATGTGAAAGTGATAAAATAGTTTATAAATTCCAGGTGAAATTCATACTCAGTTTCTCATACTTATGAGAACAGAACATGTCAGTGTCTCTGAGGATCTGTGACAAGTACACATAGGTGACTGAGAAAGCAGATACGTTACAGCCAAAGTATAAAATAGCACATGAGCACTGAGCAGAAAATAGATGCCATGCAGCATTGCAGCATTTGAACACTTTTAAAAAATGTGTAGGTAGATAATTTTTGAGGAGGGATTTTCCATCATGGAATACACAGAACAGGACTGTGGAGCTGGATGGCTGCGTGGGATTTCCTGGAATAAGGACTAGTTGTCAGCAAGCCTTGTGTAGCACATACATCTACAGTCCCAGCCCCTAGAAGAAAACTGAGCAGTGAGGTTCTTGGTGTGAGACCAAGCCAGAGAGCATTGCAATGAGTCTACAAAACACACAGAATGGGAAGGGAAGGGTTTAAAAGAAAAAAGTACTTGTGGCTTACAATGCAGACCCTGTTCTGAGTATGTTTGTTGGACATACAGACGTGCTGGAAGAGGATGCGGAGGATTCAGAGAGTGAGCCAGAGGGCCAAGACATTGATGAGCTCTATCACTTTGTGAAGCAAACACACCAGCAAGAAACACGGCCAGTCCAAGTGGATGTCCAGCACCCTGCGTTGATTCCGGTGCTGAGACCTTACCAGAGAGAAGCAGTCAACTGGATGTTACAGCAAGAGCAATTCAGAAGCACGCCTGTTGGTGGCAAGTATAAGATGCTCAAAGAAGGGCTCCTCGGGAGGGACAGTCTTGGAGATAGTTAATAGTAGGGCCTAGTGGGGTGATGGCATGTAATCATACTGAAAGGAGAATCATTTTCTAAGATGTCTTTCAAAATAAATATCTAGAAAAATTAATGTGAATTTCCTTTTTTTTTAGAACTTTAAACTTGTTCTTCCTTCAGCCTTAATGGGAATGTATGAAAAGTAAGAAATAAGTTTAAGTCATGGTCCCTACTTGTAATATCATTTTGGAAGGTAGTAGCTGGAAGATGAGGAATTAAAGTCATCCCAGGCCATGATGTGGATTCCAGGCCAGCCTGTCTGGGCTACATGCCTTGCTATCTCAAAAAAGAGAGAGAGAAAGAGTAAGGGAGAGAAGAGGAAAAATCATGACTCGTTTACAAAGAATTGCTTTAGAACTTTATTAGCTATGTGTAAGAAACTTCCTAACTTGTCAATAAATATTATCAACAGACAGCAGATTTGCAAATGTGACTAATTTTCCTAGTTTGTATTTTTTGCTTGTACCACAAAATAAATAAAACCAGGAGATTCTTTACAGGTGTGTACTTTAGTAATAACTTTTGTTTTGAGGCAGGGTCTTGGTGTAATTCTGACTGTCTTAGAACTCAATCACTACGTAGACCAGGCTGACCTCAAGCACTACTTTGAATTCATGTTTCTGCCTGCTAAGCACTGGGCATAAAAGTGTGCTTCACTAGGCCAGCACTGTTTTTAAATGAGTACACAAATTTTGAGACTCGCTACACTGAGTTATTAACTAGTTCTGATTCTTCCTGTATAGATTGACTTCATTTAACTAGAGATGATATTACGTATTTCTCCCAAGTATTTTAGCAACCTAATTTGTTATTAAGTTTCCCTTTTAGGAATTATAAATTTATAGGCAGTATTATTTCTTCCTACTCCTTATCCTGTTAATATCAATACATTTGTCTTCTCCCCAAATTACCTTCCTCATCTCTATTTCCCTGTCTCCTACATTCTCATTCATTTATATTCTTCCTCATTTTCTTCCCTTGTCCTGAAACCAACATCTAACTCTGGAGTTGGATGCTCTTGGTAAAGTTTCATAATCTGTGTGTTTCACTGCTCAGCTCGCATTTGGTCTTTTCCTCATTATTTGTTTGAGAAATTGTTAGTTCTATAAAGCCCCACATAGGCCATATTATTATTTCTCTAAAATAAAATAATTTTTAGACACATAATTTCCATAAGGAGTAGCTTACATACAACAAAATACTTTGATTTTTTTTGTTTTGTTTTGTTTTTCGAGACAGGGTTTCTCTATGTAGCACTGGCTGTCCTGGAACTCACTCTGTAGACCAGGCTAGCCTCGAATTCAGAAGTCCACCTGCCTCTGCCTCCCAAGTGCTGGGATCAAAGGTGTGCGCCACCACCGCCTGGCTTAATACTTTGATCTTTTTTTTTTTTTTTTGGTTTTTCGAGACAGGGTTTCTCTGTATAGCCTTGGCTCTCCTGGAACTCACTCTGTAGACCAGGCAGGCCTCGAACTCAGAAATCCGCCTGCCTCTGCCTCCCAAGTGCTGGGATTAAAGGTGTGAATACTTTGATCTTAAAGATAACGTTTGATGTATTTTAACAAATCTGTAAACTTGGAGTCAACAACCAATCTTGTTAGACTTCCACCACAGTGACAGAGATCTGAGAATGTCATCTCCAGAGAATCACTAGTGACATGGTTCAGTGCAAAAATGGCTCGCCTGATTGCTTTGGACTCGAGGAGAGATTAGGTATTTAGAGGAAAGAAATACCTTGTTTCAGAAGTAGAGGAATGCTATCAAATACATCTTCAATTTTTTAAAAGTGTAAGACTTTTACCTAGCTATGGGAGAGCACACTTTAGCTGCCAGTGCTTGGGAAGGATAACATCACACTTAGATATCAGCACTTGATTATGTAATTATGAGTTGTAATGGTATAATGTAAGTGCAAAATTGCACACTGGTTTTGTACTGAAAATAATTTATAGATTATTCAGTGTAGTCTTAGTCATTGAGCATATTAAGTGTGCTCACAATGTTTACATTGTGGCAAAGACATGCAGCTGAGGAGCTCTTCCTCTCATTGTAGCCTGGAAACAGAGAGCATGTTAAGAGGGGACCAGGATTAGACAGTCCCCATGGCCAGTTCCAGTCAGGACCAACTCCCTTTACTTGGGTACCATTTCCAGTTTCTACTAGTTTTCCGAAAGCCCTCAAATTAAAGTATAGTAAGCACACATAGACACAGAGACACACGTTTACACTTTACAAATGCAGAAAACCCTTATCAGGTTAGAATTGGTGCTGCATATTGGTTTTTCCCCTGAGCTGTTTGTTGCACTTTGCTCTTCTGTGTTATTACTTGCTTATGAGTTTGTGCAAAAGCAAAGGAAGCTGGCAAATAGTATTAGAGAAATATTGTGAGAGGCACCTATGTGGCCTTTCCTGAGTGAGCCTTCTCAAGGATGTGGGTCTCCTGAATCAGTATCCCATGCCATTTTGTTTGTTTTATCTTAGTATCACTATGTTAGTATCAAAACAAAACCTCTTATATTTATACTTCCTTTAGATAACTCCCTGCACTTCTTATGGCGAGAAATTGTTACACCTGATGGCTTGAAACTATACTATAATCCATACACAGGCTGGTAAGGCAAAATCTTTTTTTTTTTTTTTTGGTTTTTCGAGACGGGGTTTCTCTAAGACAAAATCTTATATATTTAATTGTTATAAAATATATACAGTAGAAATCCATGAGAATTTAACAACATGCTCAGTGTTAAGGAATGCTAAAAGTCTTACTCTATATTTTCTACAGTTAGGATAGACTCAATTAAAAGCATTTGTCATTTCTCAGTGAATATATTTATCATTATAGACAAGCTGCTGAGCTGTCAAGACTGACAGAGATAGCTGGGCATGGTGAGGCATGCCTTTAATCCCAGCACTTGGGAGCTCTGAGTTGAAGGCCAGTTTGGTCTACGTAGAGAGTTCTAGGTCAGCAAGGACCATGTAGTACAATGCTACCACAGAGATGGAGAGGAGAGATTAGATTTATATCTCAAGTCATGCCATTTTTTTATAAAGGCCAACTTTTATACGTTTAATATTAATTTATAGATTTAAGAAATGTGAGGATCTTTGAACATAATTAGTGAGTCAGTATTTATTGTCTATTTTTAATCACAGATTCATGGAGACCATAAAGGGAATATACTGCCTTCTAAAATGTTACATATATTTATTCTGTGGCCAAGGATGGGGGGTGGCATGGTATACTTGTGAAGGCAGAGGACAACTTGTCTTTTCAACTTTCATCATGCTTGTTATAAGGTCTGGTGACAGTCACTTTTGTCTGCTTAGCCATCTTGCTAGACTGCTTAACATTTCTCTTTAATTATAGATGAGATAATATGTTGAGCACCATTCTGATTTCTACAGACTTAGTTGTCTGCTCAATTATTGTTATTATTTTATTCCTGTTATGTATGATTTGGAACTTTGACTTTTTCCTCCTAAATGAAGTTTCAGTAAACATAAAAAGTTTCATTCATTTCTTCAGTTCTCTTTGGGAATACTAATAAAAGACAGTATTTTATTTAAATCCTTGGGTTGTATTTTCTCTTAGCATCATTCGAGATTTCCCACATGCTGGGCCACAGTTGCTTGGTGGAATCTTAGCAGATGAGATGGGTCTTGGAAAGACAGTGGAAGTTCTGGCTCTGATTCTGACACATACCCGACAAGATGTCAAACAGGATGCTCTCACCCTTCCTGAGGTACAGAGAAGTACTGCAGTGCTCCAGAGGATGGGGACAAAGGTTGTCAAGAGACCTAATGTCAAGTGAACATTGAGCACTTGCTTGACCCTTGAGTCAACCCCTACTATGCATTGTGTGAAAATGGCTTATATTCATGGTTGGTCACCTTCAAGTTACTGCAGAGAATGAGACTTTGGTTGCCCGGGAGGTTTTTCTTAAGTGATGTAGACCAACTAGTAAGAGAATATACAGCAGTGAGTTAGCAGTCTTCCAACTAATTAGCAGGACTTTTACAATAAATCCTGTTGGTGTTTCACATATCTTGTCAACACTAAAAGGTCTATATTGCCACTGAATGAAGAACTGTCTGTTTAGTTACAAACCTCAGAATCTGTTAAGTAGAACTTACTGATTGACTGATAGTGTAGTATTAATAGATTGTTAGATGGAAAAGTTTTTGTATAAATATATGAATTTTAGAGTTCACAAAATATAATTTCCTATATTTCCCAGTAGTAAAACCTAAAGCCAGCACATTAAATCCTGCTGAATTTAGCCCACTAATCAAAGGTAGAACTAGTTAAGAATCTCCAGAAACCACCAGGCCTACAATTTTAATATTTATGTAATCTATTGATAAATTCATATATACATAATAAACCTTAGTGATTTCAATTGTAAATAGAAAAGAAAAATCTTTTATATATCTTTGTATGTATGGTTATACTTACGTAAGTTCATATAAATGCACTTTTATAAATTTATATAAATATATAGCTATGATAGAGAACATTGGAGAAAAGACTCAACAGTTAGGAGCTCTGAGCTCTGGCTGTTCTTCTAGAGGACCCAGGTTGGATTTCCAATACCCACCCATGGGGTAACTAACCATCTGTAACTCTAGATCTAGTTGATGCCTCTCCCTCTTCTGGCCTCTATGGGCACTGCATGCATGAGATGTACAAACATACATGCAGACAGAATTCCCTTACACATAAAACAAAAATAAATCTTATTTTTAAAAATATACTGTATATGACTTAAAATATTAATAATATCTTTCATAGATTTTTAATTAAGCTCAGTACATATTTTCTTTCTGAACTTTCATCATTAAATTATTAAAATTTCATTATTCAAATTTAATGTATCAATTCTATTTTTAACTATGTCTTTAAAAGTTACTTTAAAAGTTCTGAAACTTTAAAAGTTTCAGAAATTTCCTACATTTAGGTAATTTAAAGTACACAAATTAAAAAAATGATGTCTGGTTATCAGCTCCAAAGTGAAAAATTGATATATAATAAATGATATTTAGTTATCTCCTAGTTGAATATGGGTATTTTCTATTTCTTTAGTAGAAGGGATAATTATAATAACTCAATATTGAACAAAAATATTTCAACTACCAAAATTGTGTATTTCAGGGAAAAGTGGTAAATTATTTCATCCCAACTCATTGTCCTGGAGGAAAAGTGAAAAATAGAGAAATCCAGGATACAGAGTATGAACCGAAAGAGAAAGTTCACTGCCCTCGTAAGTGTGGTCTCTTCACGTGACTTCTTTTTTTTTCTTTCTTTTTTTTTTTTTTGGTTTTTCGAGACAGGGTTTCTCTGTGTAGCCCGGGCTGTCCTGGAACTCACTCTGTAGACCAGGCTGGCCTCGAACTCAGAAATCCGCCTGCCTCTGCCTCCCAAGTGCTGGGATTAAAGGCGTGCGCCACCACCGCCCGGCTTTCACGTGACTTCTTATGGAGATTTTTACTGTAGTTTATGTTGTTATTTAAAAGATCTTAATTGTAAGCGGTAGGTTTTGTTTATTTGGGTTTTTTGTTTTGTTTTTTAGTTGTTTGTATTTAACATAAGAGCATGGTTACAAGTTACATCAAAAATAAAGAGTACTACTAGTTTCGCTTATTATATTTCAGTTTCTTCAGTTTTGTTTAATTTCAAATATAGCTTTTGTAATTTTTATTAGCAGAAGAATTTTCGTTAGAAATCGTAGCATAGCATATACTAGGACATTCAAGAGATTGTATTTTATAATTTGAATGATTATTGTGTCATCAAATTAACAAATTAGCCTGAATAATTGTTAAATTAATTTTACTACAGTAATTTTTCTTGATTCAAGGTACATTTTTATTACATATTTTTTAGAATACTAGATTGTATTTAAGTCTTTTATTTGTACTCAGTCCTTAATAAAGATTAAGATTGAATTTCATATCAATTATTTTGAGTAATTATGATATCCTTTTGTCTATCCACTGTACATTTAGCTACACGTGTGATGATCCTGACAGCTGTTAAAGAAATGAATGGGAAGAAAGGGGTTTCTATTCTTTCTATCTATAAGTATGTCAGCTCCATATTCAGATACGATGTTCAGCGGAACCGGAGTCTTCTGAAGCGGATGTTGAAATGTTTAATCTTTGAAGGTCTTGTCAAACAAATCAAAGGCCATGGCTTCTCTGGGACTTTTACATTGGGGAAGAATTACAAAGAAGATGTATTTGATAAAACAAAAAAGCAGGTAACATCATTTATCAAGTGCATGTACTCATATACAATGCCTTACAGAATAAATGGATAGGCCTACTTTAACACTAAAGCTTTCAGAGTTTGGAGGCAAAAATCAGAAATGAGAAAAAGTACTATGGCAGTGAGTGACTTAACGTTTCTACGTTCTGAATGTGTCACAAAAGTAACAACTATTTTAGTTACCGTTGAACTCAGAGAAGTATGGTTGGCACAGTAAAAGTACTCAATGTAATGAACTCTAAAATGAGTTGATTTTATATACCTTAAAGTTTAAGGTAACTTGTCTGTTGTTAAGGTGCATTTACAAACTTTGCTTCCAACGTTAGAAGTGTTAATGCCTCACATTGCATATACCTATGTATAAATGTGTCAAGTCTTTTTTATAAAGTTATTATGTTCCCAATGACATCATCATTAAAATGACTTTAATATTTTCTATAAAACTGTTTTCATTTGGCAAGTAATTTCAGTTCGCTTTTAGAAAAGTAGACACAGTGCTTGTAAACATCATTAAGGAAAGAATGCTGACAACAAATCAGAGTATGAAAGAAAGCCTTTTGCTTGCTTTCACTTGGCCACTGTAAGAGATAGTAGAGAAAATAAACAGCCACACTTCATCTCTTAGAGTAGAGAGCGTCCAGCTTGTGCCCAGGCAAGCACAGCAGTGAGATGTGCTTTTGCAGCCCTGCTGCCTCCAGGAGCTGGGATCTCTAATCAGTGCCTGGTTCTTCTGTGTGCCCTTAGTTCTTCTCCTGTTTTCAGGGAGCTGTTCCTGTCACCTACCTGTTTGTCGCACCCTGACTGTATTACATGCTTTTTGTAGACACTTCTATAATGTGCTTTTACTTACTATTCAGAGACAATGCTTGGCCCAGAACTGACATTCAAACCAAAATGACAAGAAACAAAACACATAGAAAGGCAAAGAGAAAAGTCTGTACTGATGGCAATAAATAGTAATCAACTTTCATTTTATTTGTACATGATGATTTGGAACTATATATACTCTAAATTTCTGTTTTTGATTGATTTAAGCAGACTTTAAATCATAAAACATAAATAACAAAGGGATAGCTTACCTTTATCTTTCCCATCAGTACTATACAGGGGTCAAGTAGAACCTTTGCTTCTTTGAAGGTTACAGAGAGAGATCTTTCAGAGGATAAATTAGAATATGTTTATCAGGAACAAGTCTCCTTGGGTAAAGGGGTGGTAAAGACTGTTGAATTTGTTCGTAAAGCATACACACACACACACACACACACACACACACACACACACGTATGTGTATATATATATAAACTTTAGAGTTTAATTTCACAGTTATAACGTTATTGGCACATGTTAATTAAATACTACTTTTCATAGACAGTAGGGAGTCCAAGAAAAATTGAGAAAGAATTAAGGAAATCAGTGAACAAGGATACAGATTCTGAATACCTGCCATCAAATACTTCTGATGATGATGATCCTTATTATTATTACTGTAAGACAAGAAAAAGCCGTAGTAAGTTGAAGAAGCCTGTTTTACTCACTAAAAAGGAAAAGGGTCAGCCTGTTAATCTGGATTCCCAAGTTGATGCTCCAGCCGCTGGAGACTCTGCAAGTACTGATGATGCTCATGTGTCAGAAAGCACATGCATCTCTGAAGACAGGCAAACCCAAGAAGCAAAAGACTGTGCTGAGTCTCCAAACCCTGCTGCCAAGGAGTTGGCACAGTCTAACGCTGCAAGTCCTTGTGAGATGCCTGATTACCGTTTTGAGTGTATATGTGGTGAATTTGACCAGATTGGCCGCAAGCCAAGAGTTCAGTGTCTGAAGTGTCACCTGTGGCAGCATGCAAAGTGTGTGAATTATGAGGAGAAGAATCTGAAGGTTAAGCCTTTTTACTGCCCCCACTGCCTTGTTGCCATGGAGCCAGTGTCAACAAGAGCAACTCTCATCATCTCTCCAAGCTCCATTTGCCACCAGTGGGTGGATGAAATCAACCGGCATGTGAGATCATCATCTCTTCGAGTTTTGGTAAGGCACTGCAGCTAAAGAGGGATTAAAACATGTAAATTTTTGCTTTTTTGTGATAGTTTTCATTGTGGTTGGACAAGGTCTCGTGTAGCCCAGGATAGCTCCAAGGATGACATTGGATTCCTGATCTTCCTGCCTCTACTTTTGATGATGTATGATTTTACTTTTCTTTATGCTATCCCCTCCCCCCCTCAAGCTCTCTGTTAATGTTTTCATATTGTTTTTTCAATAAATTGAATTCAAGGGCTTGTGCATGTCAGGCAAGCACTCTAGCACTGTGCCATATTACCATCATCCTCTGTTTGTATATTACTAAAGTTATTTGTTATGCTATTAGTTATACCAGAGCTTGAAGAGAATATTGAAGAAATAGAAGAATAAACTATATTCTTTTTTGACTTCCAGATTTCAGAAGTTGAGAGTATATTGATATTAAGGCTTTTTAAAGATTCTTGATCATCAAGATGAAAATGTGTTGGTAGAAGCATTTGTGATTCCAGAGAAAGATATAGTCCCAGGGTGGCATAGTATAATTGCAGATGTCACTTAACCTGTCATCTTATTGTCTTCTGGAGCCTCAATTACCTCATTAGAATAATTCAGATCTTTATTTGGTCCTTGACATTTTCTAGGAGCTATGTTCAATTCTAAAAGCAGCCTCTCATAGACTTGCTGTGTAGGTTAAATTAAGTGGTCAAGTGCTGGCCCAGAGTCATTGGTTGTTATTGTTGGCTGCCTTCCATAGTCGGCCACTGACATGGACATGAAGACAGTAACAATAAATAAAACACAGTTTTTGCCATTGAGCAGCTCTTTTCTGTGTGGATAGGCTTTTCAGTCTTAGCTTCTTCATTTTGAGTTTTCAGGTCAGTGTTTCCTTTGTGTGAGAAATAAATAGCACTTAAATAGTATGGCTGTTGAAATTTGGAGAAAGTTCTTCGTATGGTATCTGAGATAGGATGGATACTTCATGAATAGTAGCTGTGATTGCTCTGCTTCCCCATACCACTGGATTTTCACACCCCTGCTGAGTCCATCTACCAACCTGCTCACATTCCTTCCCTTGTTTCCAGCTGAAAGAGCCCTAAGCATTTGTTTCAAAACTAAACTGAAACAGTAGATCCTCTGAATTAAGTGTCAGTTGCATGACTGGTCTTTCCACCAGTGCTGTCACAATTGCTCTATGATATTTTTATTTGCATTGTTTGTGTCACTTGGCTCCCAGACTAAAACATAACCTTTCTCCAGATAGTTGTGGAATCTGTCTATAGTATGTGTGGACAAAAGCAACTTTAGAAAGGACTCAGTTCAGTAGGAGTATAAATAAATGAGTATTTCTTTGGGCTCCGCCAAGGTTTTCTGTAATAACTCTTAGTGCTGCTTATTTCCCAGGTATATCAAGGAGTGAAGAAAGATGGCTTCTTACAGCCTCATTTTTTGGCAGAACAAGATATAGTTATCATTACCTATGATGTTCTTCGTTCAGAACTAAACTATGTGGATATCCCACATAGCAATAGTGAAGATGGGCGTCGCCTGAGGAACCAGAAGCGTTATATGGCCATTCCCAGCCCCTTGGTAGCAGTGGAATGGTGGAGGATCTGTCTTGATGAAGCTCAGATGGTCGAATGTCCTACAGTAAAAGTAAGAGTCTCTGCAACATCTTTGAGTGTAGAGGAAGGAAGGAATTCACTTAACCCACAGTACTGATAGAGTTGGAACATTTGTTGCTAAACACCCTTTTATATTACCTACTATATAATCCTCTGAAATTATTCTAATTCTCTGAATGATACTTTTATATGGAATACTTGAGTATCAGTGTGTGTATGACACAGTTCAAAGCAAACTATGCTTAGAGACCTCTAAATCATTTCACCTAATTTGAAGGTTTATCATGTGTTCTCCAGTATCCTGTAGCAAATGGCTAAAGAAAATGACCCTTATGTATTGATTTTTATTATAGCTATCTGTGTGTGTGTGTGTGTGTGTGTGTGTCTGTATAAGTCAGGCATTCCTCTGTGACTCTCCACCCTATTGTTTAAGTTGGTCTCTCATTAGACCGAGAACTTACTGAGCTAGCTAGCTAGACTGGCTGGCTTGCCAGACTCGGTGATCCCCCTGCCGGTTTCCCAGTGCTAGGATTTAACTACTGTGTATGTTTCTTTTTACTTTGGTGCTAAGGATCCAACGTATTGTGTAGCAAGTACCCTACTGAGCCATCTCCCAAGTCCCATTATTTATCTTTATTCTGTCTCCAGTGACCAGTTTGTGACCTGCACTGAATTGATGAATCATATCTCATAGCACAAATGCTCACCTCTATAGTACAGAGTGGTGAGGGGAGTGTATTCATTCAGGATGCTTTTCCTTCTCTGCATGCTTGAACTACCCCTGCATCTCTGTAGCTCATGCTGAGCTCCTACTAATGAGAACCGCTGTGTTGGGTAATGGCCTATTGAGTATGACATTCAACATCGAGTGTGAAAACTCATAAATTAAAGCAGATGTATCTAATCTGAAATGGGCTGTATAGTGGGCCATTTCCATGAGGAAACACATACCTGATTTCTGTGTTTTGTTTCAACTCATATTTTCTTTCATTAGGCTGCAGAAATGGCCCAGCGTTTGAGCGGGATTAATCGGTGGTGCATCAGTGGCACTCCAGTGCAGAGAGGATTGGAAGGTAATACAGGCTTGCCACAGTCACCATACTTGAAGAGCTGTTTACTTATGGGGGAAAGTACTACTATGCTTAATTTTTGTCAAAATCGTTATTTTAGTGTACTTTTACTTCGAATTTGCTCTTTATAGTTTAAAGCAATTAATTTGTAAATGGAACTTGGGTGATACTTCAGTTTGTATTCATGAAGACAAATACATAGTGGGGACTCCCATTGCTTTAAATTGGTCAAGTATTATACCCATTCTGCAGTATAGATATAGGTCTCAACTCAATGTGAATTCCAAAGAAGGTTTAAAAGCTGAGAAGAAAGGAAAGCATGAGGGCGAGAAAATCAAATTTATAGTTTTGAATACTGAAGAAAATGACAGCTGAGTTGAGATCTGCAACACTGTCAAGTGGTAAGAGATGAAAGTAATATGGCTGCAGAGTCCTTAAACAAGTGTCAGTGTGGCTCAAGAACAAAGAGCTAGGGCAGTCAAGCATGCAGAGACTGAATGGGTAGACACAGTGGAAACCAAAACAGACCTATTAGGCGATAATAAAGTACTGTTCTTTTTTAAATTTTTTTTTTGAAAAATAGATTTTGAATTTTGAAAATTTGGGAAATTTTTAAAAAATTGGGAACTATTAGAAGGATTTAGACACAATATAATAAATTCATCTTATAGATGAATTTACTTTTCAAAAGATGACTGTCATTGTAACATAGAGAGTGGTTGTCAGAGAGTAGAGTTTGTACTAGGATATCAGCTGTTTGGCTGCAGCAGTTGATGGAGGCAGGCAATGCTAGCTAGCACTGTGGGTCTAGACCAGAGTTGTCTTAGAGAAACAGAGAAAGTGGATGAGGAAAATGAACAAGGTATGGTGTGCTGATAAATTTCTAAGTCATACATGTCTGTAAATTATGCTAGAAGAAAAGCATCTTTAGGAAATAAAATTGTTAATGTGTTCAGCAGATATAATTAGAGGACCTCAGTTAAGTAGTACGTAAACAATTAGACTCATGTGATCTGAACTATAAATCTCTAATTTCTGCAGATAAACATATATAATTCCTATGTGGTATTGGAGTCACTTGATTCAGCTAAATAGCAAGACACTGTCTAAAAAGTAATTTCAACCTAAAATGTTTATTGGCCATCCTCAAATGCTGTAATAGGTAGTTTGTTTCACATTTTTGTTTTCTTTTATTTATTTTTTTATTAGTAACTTCTTTTAAAAATGTTAATGAAAGGCTTAATAAGTTTGGTAATGCTCAGTAACAAGATGCCCATACAATCAGAAGTGTAACCCAGTACCCAACCTAGATGTACCAACTATCTTTGACTGGTGGAGACACGCGAACATCTGCCTCTATGTTCCCCCCCCCCTCTCTTTTTCTCTCTTTCATCTCCTAGCTCTACCTCTCCTCCTCTCCTTACTCCTCCTCTTCTTCTCCTTACTCCTCCTCTTCTTCTCCTTATTCCTCCCACCTTAGCTCCTCCTACATATCACCCTTCCTGTTAAAATGAAAAAAAACCTTTTCTCTCAAAATACAATTAGAGCATAACTATACCAATTTGTATCAGTAAGGTACAAGATAGACCTAATACCCAGTCCATCATTTTGTTGACTAAACAGAACCTCTGTCATCTCTCCTAACTAAAAGACTGTTCTGAACCTGACTTTTTTCTTGGCTTTAGAATGAATGTCAGCTGAAAACCATCCTCTCAAGTCTTTTCTCTTAAAATAAATAGCCGGATTGGCCATGAGACTATAAGTCTTCAACCCCATCAGAAATCCAGAATGACTGATTTAACTGAAATTATGAGAAGCGAAAAGCATAGCTTCTAAAACTTAGCCAATTTATAGAGACCGCTGAACACCTAGACAGTCCCTATACTACAAAACATTGGAGCATCCGATCTTCAGCCTTCTGGCCCAGGATCATCTGACAGACCTAGTAATGCAGGCTGATTACTCTGTGTTGGCAGATATAATCAGTCGACTATTCCTCAAGTGTGTCTTTTTCTGGACAATAATTTGTCTATAGATGAAAAGAGGCAATTCTTGCCTAATGGCTGTCTCACCACAACTGGAGTAACTCCAAAGATGCTCAATTTCTTCTTAGAATCCAAGACAGGGAAGCTGTTGGGAGCAGACAAGTCTCTAATCAAGATGAACATTAATACAGAAATGTTTGTAACATCAATTCTGTGGATTTCTGTCGTTTTGAAAACCAACTATCCATGTAAGGCAATCTGGACTGCTGTCTGTTAACTCCTCTCAGCTATTTCTAAATAAAATATAGAAAACACCCTAACAATAAACTCAGAGCCATGATTTGCTATAGGCCCTTAACTCACAGGCTAACCATCTCAAATCAGTTAAAAAAGTTAAAGAAGGACTGGGTCTAAGCCTTGCATTCCTAAATGTGTTGTTATATAGGCACAATGCCTATGAGAGTAACAATATTAATCTTACTTTTATATTAATAAGAAGCTCATACCAATGAAAACCTTAAATTTGAAATCAAAGTAAATTTTGTACCATTTAAGAAATTATAACTTCAGCTTAATAACAACAGTTATACAGATTTCTACCAATGGGTTATGGCTATGCAATAAATCCTAGCCATTCCTCCTTGTTCCAACAAAACCACTACTTTTCCCTAGAAAGACAGCCCAATATTAACCACTTCAGTCTCCAAGCCCAGGGAATAGGGGCGCCAACTCTTCATTAACTTCTTCAAGCTGATTACGGGCGTTGAGATATTAGAAGAGGGGCGGGGGAAGAGTAAATGATAAGCCTCTGACGTCTGTGTCTTCACTGCATCCAGCTGAAATTCCAGGACATCAGAGGTTCAAGCAGGTCTGCTCAGCTTGCTTGATGAGTAGATACACCAAGGCTGTCTATTCTGCAATATACAATTCTCAAAACAAATTTTAGTTTCAAAATAATTTTTGTTTGAGTTCTGGAAAGTAGTCTTCTGGCAGCCTGCCTCTGTCATATCTAATCCATATAATTCTGGGAGTTTCTATGAGGGTGTGCTCCTACCATCCTCCCATTCCTGCCTCCCTGCTCTCAAATTCCCCAACACTAGGACACCAAGGCCCTCCACTTCCACTGATGCCTGACAAGGCCACCCTCAACTACCTATACAGGTGGAGCCATGAGTCCCTCCCTTTGTTTTCTCGGGCTGGAGGTTTTAGAATGGCTACTCCAGCTTGTTTCTTAGGACCATTTGCTTGAAAAATTGTTTTCCAGCCTTTTACTCTAAGGTATTGTCTGTCTTTGTTACTGAGGTGGGTTTCCTGTATGCAGCAAAATGCTGGGTCCTGTTTGCTATCTAGTCCTTTAGCCTATGTCTTTTTATTGGGGAATTGAGTCCATTGATGTTAAGAGATATTAAGGAACAGTGATTGTTGCTTCCTGTTATTTTTGTTATTAGAGGTGGAATTATCTTTGTGTGGCTATCTTCTTTTGGATTTGTTGGAAGAGGATTACTTTCTTGCTCTGTCTAGGGTATAATTTCCCTCCTTGTATTGGAGCTTTCCTACTATTATCCTTTGTAATGCTGGGTTTATGGAAAGATATTGTGTAAATTTGGTTTTGTCATGGAATATCTTGGTTTCTCCATCTATGGTAATTGAGAGTTTTGCTGGGTATAGTAGCTTGGGCTGGCATTTGTATTCTCTTAGGGTCTGTATGAAATCTGTCCAGGATCTTCTCGCTTTTATAGTATCTCGTGAGAAGTCTGATGTAATTCTGATAGGTCTGTCTTTATATGTTACTTGGCCTTTTTCCCTTACTGCATTTAATATCCTTTCTTTGTTTTGTGCATTTGGTGTTTTGATTATTATGTAATGGGAGGTATTTCTTTTCTTTTTTTTTTTTTTTTTCTGATTGATAAAATTTGAATTTTAATCATATGACTTATAAAGATATACATTGCTTTTTAGTTTTCATTAGCCTTTTATAGAAAGTATCTAATCTTTTTTTTTTTTTTCCTTTTTTAATTAAGGTATTTCTTTTATGGTCTAGTCTATTTGGCGTTCTGTAGGCTTCTTGTGTGTTTATGGGCATCTCATTCTTTAGGTTAGGGAAAGTTTTCTTCTATAATTTTGTTGAAGATATTTATTGGCCCTTTAAGTTGGGAGTCTTCACTCTTATCTATACCTATTATCCTTAGGTTTGGTCTTCTCATTGTGTCCTGGATTTCCTGGATGTTTTGTGTTAAGAACTTTTTGCATTTTGGGTATTTTTTGACAGTTGTATTAATATTTTCTATGGTATCTCCTGCACCTGAGATTCTCTCTTCTATCTCTTATATTCTGTTGATGATGCTTGCATCTATGACTCCTGATTTTTTTCCTAGGTTATATATCTCCAGGGTAGTCTCCCTTTGTGATTTCTTTATTGTTTCTACTTCCATTTTTTATGTTCTGGATGGTTTTGTTCAATTCCTTCACCTGTTTGGTTGTGTTCTCTTGTAATTCTTTAAGGGATTTTTGTGTTTCCTCTTTAAGGGCTTCTACCTGTTTACCTGTGTTCTCCTCATAATCTTTGAGAGTGTTTTTTGTGTCCTTCTTAAAGTTCTCCATCGTCATCATTAGAAGTGATTTTAAATCTGAATCTTGCTTTCCTGGTGATATGGGGAATTCAGGACTTTCTAATGTGGGAGAACTAGGTTCTGATGATGTCAAGTACCCTGGTTACTGATGCTTGTGTTCTTGCACTTGCCTTTCGCCATCTGAATCTCCTTAGTGCTACCAGCCCTGTCTCTGAAGTTTGTCTTTCCTGTTATCTTGGTTGTTTCAGAACTGTGTGAGGTCGGTGTTACTACTGGGGTTACAGCTGGGGCCCAAGATCTGCTCAGTGCTCGGGTGCAGACAGGAAGGAACCAGTGCTCCAGGCCAGGAGTGAATTCCTGGGTCCCAGTAGGTCCCAGTTACTCCCTGTTTGGGGCAGGTGTTGCTGTCTCCTTACCTAAGATACTGCCTAGATTAGAGCTCCTGGGAGGCCTGATTCCTCTGGGTTTTGTGAGATTTGGTGCAGAGCTGCCACCCAGGATCTACTGAGTGCTCCGTCCCAGACTGGAAGGAACCTGTTTCACATTTTTTGTTAGTTCCTTTAGAGTCATACAGTCTATTCTGATCATATTCCCCTACCTCTCTTATTTCTTCCTCAGTTCACTCACCCACCCAGGTTTTAATCCTTCAAGACAAGTTTGTGCTCCTAAACATTTTGGTGTATGTGGTCTTAAACTAGAGAGTAGTTGACTTAACAAGATCTACTCCCCCTTTCTCAGAAGGTAATGATAGCCAATGGCTCTAGAATAGTATGGGATTGTGTTCCCAACCCCCCTCTCCATGAAGGGATTTTCTCTGGTTGGGAATCATGGCATTTTAAAAAATAATTCTTACTCCTTTTGAAGAGAGCATATATTATGTTTTTTCACCTAATGATACATAAAAGCATATAGAAAATTACATTCAAAGCCGGGCGGTGGTGGCGCACGCCTTTAATCCCAGCACTCGGGAGGCAGAGGCAGGTGGATTTCTGAGTTCGAGGCCAGCCTGGTCTACAGAGTGAGTTCCAGGACAGCCAGGCTACACAGAGAAACCCTGTCTCAAAAAAAAAAAAAAAAAAAAAAAAAAAAAAAAAAATACACTCAGGGATGGAGAAATGGCACAGTGGTTAAGAGTGGTGATTCACTAAGTAAGTTTTGTGTGAATTTCCGTATTGTCGTACGTTAGTTTCCTAGAAATGAAGTTAGCAGATGAAAGATCATTAGGGATGTTAGTTATTCTATGCATATTCTCTGTATCACATGAGATTAGCTCCTACTTTTATTTTTTCATGTTTTTCTCATTTAGCAAGTCTTGCTTTAATGCATGTGTCTTAATTAAGCAAATCTACTGAAGTTTCACTGATAGTAACATCAGGCTCTTGAGTAAAGTGCAAGCTTTTGTAGTAGTTCTTACACCTTAAGTATCCAAAAAGTTAAAGCAGAACCTAGAGCACAGTAGATTCTCAAAAATGTAAATTGATCTGGGATAAAATGTTCATATTTAAGAGGCTACAGGATGCATTCTACTTCATGGTGAGTTCTTTGTATGCTTTGTGGGTTTGTGAGTGAGCTTATGCAGAAACAAAATAAATGCAGAAACAATTATTCTTGTGTCCTGTGGCTTTTCCTTTCCAGATCTTTTTGGGCTGGTGGTCTTTCTTGGGATTGAACCTTATTGTGTCAAACACTGGTGGATTCGACTTCTCTATCATCCATACTGCAAGAAAAATCCTCAGCCCCTATACAGTTTTATTGCCAAGATAATGTGGAGATCTGCAAAGAAAGATGTCATTGACCAAGTAAGTATGCCAAACTTTTACTGGCTACAAATGTTATAAGAAAAAAAAGGCTGGGATTAAAGTTAAAATATCAGGCTAAATTGTTTTCAACTTTACATTTCAGATCCAGATTCCACCTCAGACTGAAGAAATGCACTGGCTCCATTTTTCCCCTGTGGAGAGGCATTTCTATCACCGGCAGCATGAGGTGTGCTGCCAGGACGCCGTGGTGAAGCTCAGGAAGATCTCTGACTGGGCCCTGAGACTGAGCAGCTTGGACAGGAGGACCGTCTCCTCCATCCTGTATCCACTGCTGCGGCTCCGGCAGGCCTGCTGCCATCCACAGGCTGTGCGTGGGGAGTTCCTGCCACTCCAGAAGAGGTTTGACCGTCAACTCACTTCTCTTGTGAGATTTATGTTGCAGTCGTGGGCAATAGTTAGGCACTTTTGACTCCCAGTTTTATTCAGGGACTTCTGGCTAGGCAGCAGGGTTTTGTTGTTTTGTTTTGTTTTTGTTTAGTTTCATGGTTTTGTGTCTATGGAGCCTCATTTGTGAAAAAGTCATAAAAATTGTTTTCATTTCTTTTAAAAATTTAAACTATTGTAACAGGTTTTTGTGGTTGTATTTTTGGTTTAGAGAGGATTTCTGTCTTGGTTTCTTTATTTTAAATTACTTTCAAGACAGGATTTCTCTCTGTAGCCCTGGCTGCCCTAGTACTCTCTCTGTAGACCAGGCTGGTCTCTGTCTGCCTCCCAGGTTAAAGGGAGTTACCCCCACACCTGGTGAAAATTTTTCCTCTTAATACTTCTAGTTTCCCACATGAAAAGTGTGCTAGCTATATGTGTCCTATTTCATAATTCTTTTTGTAAATTGGACTATACCTTAAAAGGGGGCCTGGGTTTAATATCTGGTATTATAAGAAACTCCCTTAGCTGTCAAAGAGTTGTAATGATGATTATATTTGGGGCTTACCTAAGTAGATTTTAGACAGAAATAGCAAAGATGATAAATTCATATAATATAAACGGAATGTGATAAAAGTTTTACAGATTATAGATTGTTATGGAAACACTTTCTATTTAAAAAATAGTTTAAGACATCTCTCTAGTGGAAATGACATCTGACTTGATTATTAGAACATCTCAGTTTTTTATTTTATAAACTAAAATTTAAATTTACAGTAAAGCATAATTCTAATTAATTTGTAGCGATGTAATTCATTTAGACCCAGTGTTACATTGTGATCCTTGTACTATTTCAAATATATCATATTGTTCATTTTGAATAAAGAGCAAAATGTGAAAGAAAGCAGATCAAGGAGAAGAATACTTGCTGGATTAATAACAATTAAGTAGAAGCCATAACTATAAAACTGAAAGTGAAGGGACTGGAGATGGGTTCAGCAGTTCAAAAAAAAACTCTTGCTGCTCTTCCAAAGGACTGAGTGCAGTTCCCAGTACAATGTCACATGGCTTACAACACCCTGTAACTCCAGTTCCAGGGGTGTCGTCTGGCCTCAGTGTGCATGTGCATGCTTGTGTTCTCTCCTCCCCCACCCCCTCTTTCACACACACACATCATACTCAGACAGTCAAGTACTCATAAATAAATTCTTAGAAGTGGAGATGAAAGCTGCTGAAGGAAGGTGTGGTGCAAGTACTAAAGAGCACTGCACCCTTTCTCCAGCACACTGACTTTCTTGCTGAGATAATGCTTGGAGGTTTCAGTACTGGTTTTGAAAGTTGTCTCTTCTTTTAGCACCATGACAATGGAAGAGTTGCTGACATCTTTGCAGAAGAAATGTGGAACAGAATGTGAAGAGGCCCACCGGCAACTTGTTTGTGCCCTTAACGGCTTAGCAGGCATTCACATCATTAAAGGTAGAAGGTGATTGCTTTATTATATTTGATTCTTCCAGTACTTTTTGAGGAAGGTTAATTACAGAGTGATGCTCTCACACACTTCTGATACAAGTTTAATGGGTTCCACCACATAGCTGCATAGCAAGCAGAGTATGTCGAGATCAATCAGTGTACATGCACCTTAAGCAAACAATTTTACCTTGGGAAGATTAGTAAATTGGAAAATTTTAGGAAATTAAGACATGAACAAAGATTTCCCCATATTTATGTTAGTCTTTTATAGTGAAAAATTAAAAACAACCAGAAAACTTAGAAATAGAATTGAATGATTAAATTGTAACACATTTTTGGACATATTGTTAATTGATTTTAAAATTGATATTGTACATTCAGGTTTTTCATATCATAGTGTATACCAAGAATGGTCTAAAAAGAAAATGCAAAGTAAAATCTCAGATCTTGCATATGTAACTAAAACCACAGTTTCCAAATAACCACAGTAATTGATAGACTTATTATGAGAATAGGCAAATCTGTAATAGTAGTAGCAGGTGTTGATATCCCCTACCCAACTGCAGAACAAGCAGATATTGTTGTCAGCGCTTAACCAATGTAACAAGGACTTGGGTGAAAGTGAACTAGTCAGCACTTACTGATCACTGCCCAGCCTCAGAGGAATGTTTGCTCCTTTCAAGTACACATCTAAAATATGAAACAAGTCAATAAATACAAGGATTCAAGTCTTCCAGTACTTGTTTTATTACCACAGTGGAATCGAGCTAGCTATCAGGCTGGTGAGGGGATTCCTGCCAAACTTATGACATGAGTTCAGTGCCTGGTACCCACCTTTTAGATGGAGAGAACCCACACGTCATCCTCATATGTGCTCTGTGGCGTGCATCCCCTCCTGCCCCATCAATGAATAAATGTAATTTAAAAAATAGGTACCAATTAAAAGTAACTAGAAGTACTTTACATATTTGGGGAGGGAGTAGCACAGGATAAAGGGTAATTCAAAAACAGAAGGTAGGAAGTATTTAGAAGTGAATGAGAACAAAATAAAGATATGTGAGATCCTGCATATCAATAATGAAGGGAAATTTGAAGCAGAAAATATTTTTAAAAATATGTTAATTTATAAATTAAACTTTGCCATAGGATTATGTGCGTAAGTAACTATGCATTGGGCTTAGCACTGTACACTGCCAGGCATTCATGTTTACTAGTGGTGTCTTTGTTTATAGCCCTTGCTAATGAGAGGAGATCTGCCTCACAGTGTGTTAGAGGTAGGGAGCCACCTTGTGATAAATAGCATTTCCGTCGGTCCCTCCACATGTAACTCTCTTCTCTACTATCAAGCACCGTGACAGTTACTAATATATTAGTCTACTTTGATATGCTACCATGGGCATTTTATAGCTGTTCTCATTTAGGTAACCACTTAAAACATCATTTGAAGGGCCTGGAGTGGAAAAGCATGAAGATCTGTGTTTGAGTCCCCTAGAACATGCTTAAAAGAACCAGTCTGATGTGTTCCAGCATTGAGAAGACAGATAGGCCATCCAGCCTAGCTCCTGGAGAATTATCAGGCCAGTGAAAAGACCCCATCTCCAAAAATAACATAGGTAGTACTTGAGTGACAGCAGCACCCGACATTGTCATTGGGGCTCCATACACATATGTATACAAATGCATGTACATCACACATACACATGTACCTGCATGCTCATGTACAACAACAGAAAATTACTTGTTCAGAGAAATATGTACTTTCTGTAGAATACAAAATAAGCATTCTAAGCCTCCAAGTAACCTTTGTTACCTGTTCCTTGGCATGGCAGAACCATCCTGGAGAGCGTCTCTTCCTTTCCAAGATACTTGAAAACTAGTGAGCCATTCAAACTGGGTAGAAGCAGCTCTAACAGGGCAGAAAGATGCTTGGCTTCTCTACTGTCATGATTGAGCTGGCCTCTGACACACAGCACATCTATGTCTGTCCTTCAGAGCACAGTATAGAGAAGCCCTTGCTTTGCCTCCCCCAAAAAGTGTCATTCTTAGTATGAAACAGGGAAACACTGAAAATTTGGAAACTAGATCTTCCTCATGTTATGGATTATAATATGAAAAGATCTCAGATAGTGATTTAATCTTGTTCACAGTGTAAGTTTTATTAGCAATAGTTAACAGGACAAAAATATGGGTTTAGAGTAGGTCTGATAAGTTCCAAATATGGCACCTACAACTTTGAGAAAAGTTTCTTTTGGGGATAGGCTCTTTCTTTTTTCTTTTTTTTTTTTTTAATTAATTTATTTATTTAAATCAAATCGTAATTTTTACTTATTCATACAGGGGTTATAAACACAAAAAGGCAGGACGTGGGAAGGGATGACATCGGAGCATAGGTGTTCAGGGGGAGTACAGCTATCTTTCAGAACAGGCTGGGTGAAAGTTCAGGGGACAGGTCACTATGACTCTGCCTATGATTCACTTGTCCTTATCTACGTTGGTACTGTCCGCCGAGGCTACCTATTTACAAGGTCTATGACTACTCAGGCTGGTAAATTTCCACAAAAGCTGCCTGTTTACAATAGCTTATAGCCATTTATTTCAGTGTTTATCTACAGAGACCCAAGACTTTGTGTTAGCATGTATGTATGTCAGGCCTATTGCTGATTTTAGGCCTATGGCAGATTGTAGGCCTTCAGTGTATAAGCAGGGCTGCCCCTGACATCTCCTCCCTTCTCTAATCTTCTAATCTTCTAATCTTCTAATCTTGCAATCTTGCGAAGGCGGGGATAGAGGCCTGAGCTCCAATAATTGAAGGGGACCTTGTAGTGGCTCCAGTCCTCCTGTCGTCCAGTGAGGCATGAGGGCCATACCCATCCCAATGTCTTTTTCTTGGAAAGGGGATACTTTTGACATCAACTCCTATGCAGTCCCTGGGCCTTAAATAGGCTGACTAACTTTGTGAAACAACAGATAAATAATTTGGTTGCAAAACCTATTCAGATATATTATCATAAGTTAGTTATGGAGGATCACGAGACTCAAGATGAGGTTGTTACTCTATCCAGGGTGTTCCCAAAACCCATCTCCACCCAACCTAAAAGAGGGAACTTCCGCCCCTAGATCAAGCAGAGAGGGGTCACCCAGAACCCCCTCTGACTGGCGATCTGAATTCTTGCTTAGGCTGTGAGGCTAAGCACTGCAAGGGAATATAAATAAAAGTTAAAAATATCTTTCTGGATTCCCTGAGGGACAAGCAGGATAGGCTCTTTCAAATAATAGTATTTATGAATTTACATTTCCTATGTTTTTATCCATTTGGTAAGTGTGCTCTGTAGTAGTAGTCCAGGGATCAATCTAAACTCCAAATTATCTGGGTCTTATTGTCCATTTAAAGAAGACTGAATAGACAAGCAACTCTGGTAAAGAATTTTACAGTTGAACTTTATTTCATAGCAACTTGGACAGAATTAAGCAAAAATTGGGAAAATGTATATCTAATCCTAGCTTTTTACAGTGTCAATTTTATTGAATAGAGTAACTGTGATTAGAGTTTGTAGATTACTTAACTACTACAAATGAAAAATAAGCATGCTTGCCTTTGAAAATGGTAAATAATGAATGTAATCAAAATACTTGGTGGTCATTAAAGTCTAGCATCCTATCTGAGAAATGGTACCCTTCAACTCTAAAGTAGGTCTCTCTGTATAGTCTAAGCAGGCCTTGGACTTGGCTGTGTGGCCTTAGTTTAACTCAAACTTGTATTCTTTCCGCAGCCTCCTGAGTCACGTTCGCACACAGCTACAAGTGATCTTTTTCTATATGCATTTTATATTATGCATAGGAGTTTCATAACTGTACTATTCTTTTTGCATAGTTGCTTGGTGATTGAGATATTATTCCATTTTGCTTAATGACATATTCGCATGGCTTAGATGCTTTCTCAACACCGCTAATGCCTGACATGGTGCATACACCTGTTATCCCAGCACATGGGATTCAGAATATCTGCCACAGATTTTCTGTGTTCTAGTGCTCGGTTTCAGACATGTACCATCCCACCTGCCTGTCTCTTTATTTTATGTTGTAGTAACAACAATAAGTGAATCTCTGTCCCTTGGCTTTTATCTTGTCTCCCTCTCAGATTAATTGTTTCCTTTCCCTGTTCTGATGTTAGGTTGAGGTAGAACATCTTGTTTGCTCATTCTCAAGTGGTCAGGCTTTGGCAGGATGAATGTGTAGGCTTCTGCATAGCAGTCCCATGCTGCTGCCTACAAGCTGTACCGCTGCTCTTTGCCGGTGGTTTCATTGCATTCCTACTCTAGTGTCTTGTCTGTAGGTAGAAATACAGTAGCCAATGCTGTTTAGACTCTGCTTATATATGGATCAGTCAGTAAAGATTGAACATTTAAAAGAATTCTACATTTTCAAATTCTAGAAACACTTTCTTATATTATGGAAAGGTGTGATATATAATGAATACTTTCAAATCCTTGGTAACTGGTATTTTAAACACATGGTATTATGAATTTAAACACCATACTTTCTAAAACACATGGTATTATGAGTTTAAACACCATACATTCTATATACACTCTTTGGAAATAAATTGAGTTTGGAATTCTCAAATGTAGTACAGTAACTTGGAAGTGCTAGTGCCATCAAGTGGCTGCTTGTTGCATATACGTATTTTGAGTTTTCAAATTACATTTGTATTTTATACATTGTCAGACAATGTATTTCTAAAAACATGAACCAGATGCTATAATGAGTCATTCATTCCTGATCAGTTGCTTAAATTAAGGTCTAAGCCACAATGCTCCCTTTAAATTGGAATTTATTAAATGATTATTTTTATAAATAGATACTAATCATGTCCATATGTTTGAATAGCATTTCAGTCTAAGCACTACAAAGGCTAGAGCATGAAAATGGGAATTCAAGGTTAACTGAGGTTAAATAGGGAGATCCTGTTTCAAAAAATTCACTGCATAAAGATAATTGAATATTACTCCATATTATATTAGGTGACTTATTTTATGAAAATAATTTTCTCCCTTATAGAACCGAATAGAAATTAGCTGAGTCCTCAGTATTGTGAAAGTATGTATTTTAGAATGCTATTATGTGTATTTATATAGGAATATATGTATGTACATACATACATGTGCATATATGTGAAATTAGAAGCGTAAAAGAAAAGAGGCAACTCAAAATTTACAGAAGTGTACATACCTATATAGAAAACTGATTTTGGTTATAAATATAACACTAAATATTACTAAAATTACTTTAAAGTTTTTATTTCAAGGAAAGAATATCATACCTTCTGGCAGAGACACAGCAACATCTCTGCACCTTTTTGTATTTCATAACTTTTCTGACAGTTTTAAGTTTAATTTGTTTTTTTTTATTTTTATTTTTTTTTTAGGTTTTTTTTGAGTCAGGGTTTCTCTGTATAGCCCTGGCTGTCCTGGAACTCACTCTGTAGACCAGGCTGGCCTCGAACTCAGAAGTCCGCCTGCCTCTGCCTCCCAAGTTCCCAAGTGCTGGGATTAAAGGTGTGGGCCACCACCGCCCGGCCTTTAAGCATAATTTGTAATGTACTAGTTTTCAGATTTTCCTCAGACAGCAAATAAAAGTCGGTGCTTTATTTTAGCCACTAACCATGACTTCTCTCTCCTTCCCATCAGTGTCACCACCCTTTTCTGTAATGAGCAGACAGGCCCTGTAGCTTTGTGAACCACCGGGTCCCCAGCACCCACTCAGTACTACTTGTATAATGCAGAAGCAGCTGTGGCCAGCACAGGAGTTGGCAGAGTTGGGCTCCAATAAAACTATGGTTGTTAGCCCGGCAGTGGTGGCGCACGCCTTTAATCCCAGCACTTGGGAGGCAGAGGCAGGCGGATTTCTGAGTTCGAGGCCAGCCTGGTCTACAGAGTTCCAGGACAGCCAGGGCTACACAGAGAAACATTGTCTTGAAAAACCAAAAAAAAAAAAAACTGTGGTTGTTAAATTTCTCATGTCATAAAACATATGTTGAAGTTCTTTCCACTGTTAAAAAATGTAAAATTAGCCTTGCTATGTAGCTCAGTGGCAGTTTGTTTACCTGTTTGGCTTACATGGAGCCTGATTTTAATCCCCAGCATTCTAAGAATAAAAATATAAAGCCATTCTAAACTGAGAAATTATATAAAAATCTAGAAGGTCAGATTTGAACCACAGACCACTGTTGGCAGTCTGTGCTTTACTAGATACTTTTTGAAGTGCTTCCTGTGAGTACTCTGCTAAGTACAAACAGAAAACAGCATAACCATGAATTGATTGTGATGTGTGTGATCAGAATTGCAAAGATTGCTAAGATTTGTGCCTGGTTTCTACATGTGTTTTTCTTGTTTTGTTCTTGAGATGGGGATTTACTCTAGTCCAGCTAGCCAGCTAGCCTGTAGCTTGCTGTGTAGTGCAGGCTGGGCTCAAAGACCCAGTCCTTGTCCCTCATAGTACTATACAGACAGCTCTTGGCTTTTGAAGTGTTGTTTTTAAAAATTATTTCTATCATTTTGAGATTATAACAAGTAGACTATTTTCCTCTTCCCTCTAAACCCTCCTATATATTTCTCCTTGCTCACAGTCAAAAATAATTGCTTCATTTTTCATTAATTGTTGTTATATGCCCATGTGTTCTATTACATTCACTGTATCTGGTTTTATGTGGTGGTCCTTGATCTACTTGGATACATGAGCACGAGGGAAAATTTCCTGAACACCAATGGCTTGAACTCTAAGATCAAGAATTGACAAATGGGACCTCATAAAATTGCAAAGCTTCTGTAAGGCACAGGACACTGTCAATAGGACAAAATGGCAAACCAACAGATTGGGAAACCATCTTTACCAATCCTACATCTAATAGAGGACTAATATCCAATATATGCCAATATATACAAATATATCCAATATATACAAAGAACTCAAGAAGTTAGACTCCAGAAAACCAAATGGGGAACAGAGCTAAACAGAATTCTCAACTGAGGAATATCGAATGGCCGAGAAGCACCTAAAGAAATGTTAAACATTCATAGTCATCAGGGATCAAAACGACCCTGAAATTCCACCTCACACCACTCAGAATGACTAAGTTCAAAAACTCAGGTGATAGCAGATGCTGGCGAGGATGTGGAGAAAGAGGAACACTCCTCCATTGTTGGTGGGATTGCAAGATGGTACAACCACTCTGGAAAACAGTCTGGCGGTTCCTCAGAAAATTGGACATAGCATTACCTGAGGACACAGCTGTACCACTCCTGGACATATACCCAAAAAATGCTCTAACATGTAACAAGGACACATGTTCCATTATGTTCATAGCAGCCTTATTTATAATAGCCAGATGTCCTTCAACAGAGGAATGGATACAGAAAATGTGGTACATTTACACAATGGAATATTACTCAGCTATTTAAAAACAATGAATTCATGAAATTCTTAGGCAAATGGATGGAACTTGAAGAGATAATCCTCAGTGAGATAATCCAGTCACAAAAGAACACACATGGTATGCTCTTACTGATAAGTGGATATTAACCCAAAAGCACAGAATACTCAAGATACAATTCACAGACCATATGAAGCTCAAGAAGAAGGAAGACCAAAGTGTGGATGCTTCAGTGCTTCTTAGAAGGGGGAACAAAATACTCACAGGAGCAAATATGGAGACAAAGTGTGGAGCAGAGACTGAAGGAAAGGCCATCTAGAGACTGTCCCCACCTGGGGATGTATCCCATATACAGTCACCAAACCTGGATGCTACTGTGGATGCTAGGAAGTGCTTGCTGACCCGAGCCTGATATAGCTGTCTCCTGAGAACCTGGCAAATACAGAGGCGGATGCTCGCAGCCAACCATTGGACTGAGCGCAGGGTTCTGATGGAGGAGTTGGAGAAGGGAGCTGAGGGCGTTTACAGCCCTGTGGGGAGAGCACTAGTGTCCACAGGCCAGATCCCCCAGAGCTCCCAGGGACTGGACCACCAACCAATGAGTACACATGGAGGGACCCATGGCTCCAGCCATGTATGTGGCAGAGGATGGGACCTTGTTGGACATCAGGGGAAGGAGCAGCCCTTGGTCCTATGGGGTTCGATCTCCCAGTATAGAATGCCAGGGCAGGAAGGTGGGAGTGGGTGGGTGTGTGGGTGGGGGAGCACCCTCATAGAGGCAGGAGGAGGGGGGAATGGGATAGGTAGTTTCTGGAGGGGAGACCAGGAGAGAGGATAACATTTGAAATGTAAATAAAGAAATATCCAAGACAGAAAAAAGAAAAAAACTGTTACATGTATATATGTATATGCTTACACAAATATATACTTAAATATAATGTGCTCAGTATGTGTACTGTTACTTGTATATTTGTTCTCAGGGCTTCATATTGGTATTGGATAACCAATTGATGAACTAACTCTTCGCCAGGGAGACTATTTCTCCACCCAGCAATGCTTAGTTGCTCTAGTTCTTTGTGTGGGGATGAAGCTTCCTAGTCTTTCTTTCTGCCCAGTTTGGCCTATTAATGTTGTTCTTGTTTAGCTTATGTGTTTTTAATTGAAAATTATTTATGCCTTATACCAGGAACAAAAATATGTCAATAAAAGTTTATTATTTTTCTGAAAATTAGATATAGATTGATCAGAGTGTCATGAATACTTTATCACTATTGATGACCAAAATTTGTCCTTACCTTTAAGTCATAATGAATGCTAATTGGCAACTTTATGTCTAATAAGAGGAAGATTATTCTGTTTATTTTTTCAGTATGATTAAGTCATTATAATTATACCTTATTCCAAATGTATCTCTGTAATTTGAAACAATAAAATATCCTGTGAAATAAAGGAACCATATTCATCTTTAAAAAAAAAAAAAAAAGCTGGAATAAGCCTAATATGAGGTCAGATTCTGGAATGAGATACATATTTGAGAGGATTGCCTTGGTGGTAGGGCTGTTGTCCAGCATGCGTGAAATCCCAAATTCATCCCCAGCACTGAAGAATCGATAATAATAACCATAATAAGAGTTACAATTGCTGTTTTTGTGTGGATAACACTGGGAGTGCTGTGACTTGTGTCCTTTCTTTGCAGGTGAATACGCCTTGGCAGCGGAGCTCTACAGAGAAGTATTACGTTCGTCTGAGGAGCACAAAGGAAAACTCAAAACTGATTCACTTCAGGTAAGTGCAGCCTGAAAAATTTCAAGTATATATTCAAATTGCTTTAAACAACAAATTTTCAAAATGTTAATGTTAAAGAAAAGGGTAACAGTGAATTGAGTCAGAATTACTAGAGGTAAAAGCTGGGATTCCGTTTTAATATCTTGAATGATTTGTGTATATAATAAAGTTTGAAAATCAACATTCTATCTATGTAGGCCTATAGCCTATACTGGGAAATAGTTTGAATTATTTGTAATTTAGAGAGTAGGCTAATTTTATAACTTTTCCATGTAACATCAACATATTTGTTAAATAGTTTTCATCAAAATGAAAAAAAAGTTAGCTAAACAAAGTAAACTATGTAAATAAACACACTAAATAAATGTGACCCTTTTGCTCTTCTAATCTAGACTTTTAGAGGCCTTTTAAGAGGAGATGTGTGATTGAATTATACCAGTAACTGTGTTTTTCCAGCATACTGTAGGTAAGACTCTAGCTAAGTGAGAAGTAAAGACACATGTACTAACCTTGGCAGGCCTGGGCTTCATAGCTAGGGAAGATGACTTTTCAGGCTTTAGCACTTACATATTCATGTGATACAGTGGACATCTGGAAAGGAGTAGGACCACAGGGTTGTAGCAAAGGTTAGCTCAACAGCAAGGCTGGAAATGGACCTTAAACACATGTGAGTACCTAATGGGAAAAGATAAATAAAGATGCAAGAGGGGCAAGGAGACAGTTTGAGTTCCAAAGCTTTGAATTCAATATCCAAAGATAAGTGATTACCTTGGTTCTTGCTTTTCATTAGTTCACCTCTGCTAACAAGCAGTGTTGCTCACTTAATCCTTACTTGGTTCAGTCAGCTCAGCAGTGCTCTTCTGGGATGAAATGCTGCACATGTCTTCCCCTCTTAATTACTTGTACAAAACTGATATCTCATCTTCCACAAGTATACAGAGAAGATGAAACACATATCTCTAATATCATTTGCAGATTTTTACTGTTAAATCTATTAGTACTATGTACCGTGTGATTTAAGAAGCCATGCTGAAAATGGTTAAGACATTTAAAGTAATGTAGACTCCACAGAAACTTACACTATAGCTAGTAATTTATGCCCTTGAACCCTGAAAGTCTCAAATCATATTTTGGCACCAAATCATATTTGACCAGAAATCTCTCCTAATAATCTTGTGGCTCTAGCTATCTTCCCAGGTAAAATACAAATTTAAGACTGAAACTACTGTGACTTCAGTTCTGTTCATTGCTTCTAACCTGTAGCAAGTTGCTGACTCAGTATCAGGGCAAGAAGTAGATTTATGCCTTAACACAGAAGTACAGAGTGTTTTCCTTTTTCCACTAATCTCTTCAGTTTTCTCCTTCTTCCTCTAATCTCTTCAGCTACAACTTTACCCCTTTTCATTCTTTAAGCTTGGTGTATTCAAGTATACCTATATACTCTGTTTGTTCTTGAATACATAGCTGTTGTTGTAAATGCTATCAATTAACTCTATTATTAATATGACCTAGCCAACCCCTCAGTAATCCTATCGATTCATTTAATCATCTTAGCGCATCTACTGGGTGATTATCCCTAATCTATTTTTCTATGCTAAATTTGACTATTTCCCAGCTGCACTTATTCTCCAAGTTACTTGCTATTTGAGTCTCACCGGGTTCCTTTTTTGTCATCAGTCTGTCTTCAGGGGCACTTCTTTTGGCCCTATGTTGGGCACCAATTAATGCTATTAATTAACTCTGCTAGTTCTTAATATGATCCAGCCAGCCCTGCCCCCCAATAATAGAGATATAGTCCTATTGATTTATTTAATCAGCTTTAGCACAATTACTGGTTGATTAACCCTAAACTATTTCTTTGTGCTCCCCAAGTTACTTGCTGGTTAAAGTCTTGCCAGGGTTATTTCTACTCTTCAGTCTGTGCTTGGGCCGTGTTTCTCATGGCCATATCCTCCTGGTCCATCGCATCTAATGGAAACCTTTTGTTCCCTCATCTGCTTTCTTCTCCCTCTCCTGTGCTCCCTACCTGAGCCTCCCAGCCTAGTAACCAAAACCCTGCCTACCTCTGTCTCCCCAGTAGTTGGCTGTAGCCAATTTTATTCAGCAGTCATAGAAGATTGGCAAGCAAAGTTTATACAACATCATTTGGTGTTTGTGAGAATCTGCTCATTGGGAATGCAAACAGATCTTGGGGGCCAGTACTTAGTATTTGGATACATAGCAGCACCAGAACAACCTCCAACACATAGCCATGCTGCAGGGGAAAAAAAGTGTATTTTTAATTTAAAAAAATTGATGTCATTATCATTAAAGACATTTGCTGTTCTTTTTCCTCTGGCCAGGAAGCGGCGGGTGGGATGTTACTCAAATATTTTCAGAGGAAAACTATTTGACAATATAAACTTTGAATTCATTCCCTATGTGCCATACTGTAGATTCTTTGATGTCTGCTGCCTTGCATCATAATTTCACCTTTTCTGTGTTTGTAGAGACTTCATGCCACACATAACTTAATGGAGTTGTTGGTAGCCAAACACCCAGGGATACCTCCCACTTTGAGAGATGGCAGACTTGAAGAAGAGGTAATTGTTATTCTTTTTATTCTTGTTACAAAAGTTTATGTTTTCAAATTTTATACTTCATCTAGTTGATACTTCTAGTGCATAACATTTAAATAAGTGTAGCCAGCCATGTTGTCCTGTAATTTTAAAGTATATTTAACCCTTTGTATTTGTTAAAGTGAGTAATTTTTATTGACAAAATAGTGTACATTTATAGATGCATACAGATATTGTGGAGTATGGTGGCTAACAGCATAAATTATTTTTCCCCATTACCTTATGAGCTTGATTTTTATCGTAAAGATATTTCACATCTACTTTCAGTAGTATAATGTAACTATAGTCACTGTACTATAATCCTTTGACAAGTGTTCCCCTATATCTGCAGTCCCTAGCAACCACTATCCTCTATTCGTATGAGCTCTAACTGAAGTCATACAGATTTATCTTTCAATGCTTCAATTGTTTTATTTAGTATAATTTCCTCTATGTTTATACAGAAAATTTTCCTTTTTTGAAAGCTGAAGGGTATGCCATTGTGTGGTGTGTGTGTGTTTTATCACTTTTTTTTTCAACTCTGTATATGTGTCATGCCTATGTGTATGCAGTATCTCATTTGTTGGTAAATGTGTGTGCATGAATATGGAGGCCCAAGATTGATGTCAGGAATCATCCTGGAAGGCTCTTCTGTTTCTTTGTTTGAGGCAGTTTCTCTGAGTCAAATACATAGCTCAGTGATAGAGAAAGTCATGCTAGTCACCTTGTTCAGGGAATCCTTTCCTCCCCGTCTTCCAAAGCTGGATTTAAAGGCAAGCTCTCATGTCCACTGGCATGTGAGTTCTGAAGATCTGAGCTCTGGTCTTCTTACTTGCTGGGCATGCACTGTAAGCACTGAGCTATCTCCCTACCCCTGTACACCATATTTTTATGAATTATTTGTTCACTATTCTTTTAAAATGGTGAAAGAATGGTAACAATTTTTTATTCCTGGAAGTACTAGTCCACTAGGAATACCATAACAGAATACTAGGCTGGGAGGCTTAAAGAATAAATATTTCTTACAGTTGTAGAAGTTGTAGTCCAGCTTCAAAGTGTATGTCCTCAAACCATGGGTTTAATTTCTCTTGCAGCTCCACTCTTCGGTTTAGATACCACTGTTTTCTTGTTGCCTGTCATTCATGGCTGTGCATTCCCAGTATTTCTTTTCTTATAAGGACTGCACTCGGGCATTACTCATGTGGCATTACTCATGTGGCCTTACGTCTTCAGCCTTGGTCAGCTTACAGGCCTTGTCTCCAAGTGCAGTCACACTGAGGGTAGGATGTCTGGAACAGGTTCAGTCCTAACACCATCAATACTGTTTAACTCAAGAGTTATTTTTAAATGATGGCAGTTCTTAAAAGTACTACAACAGCTAAATCAGACAAGTAATTTGTAACAGCCCATTCTGCCCCATGTTCGGGGGCTACTTTGTAATGGCCCTTTGTATCCGCCCTGCGCTGCTGCTCCAGTCAGGGTCTAGCAAGAGAGAGAGTGGGGAGGGACAAGAGACTTGAAGAATGGAGACAAGACAGAGAGTCTGATCAAGTCTCTCGTATTGAAAGGAAATCCTGGGTATTTATACCCTTTACCACGTGCCTTTTCCTCGTGGACAAGCATAGCTGAAGGCATTATGTCATGTGTCTTGCAGCGTGGAGACCACGTGCACCTTGCAGCTGGGGGCACTAAACAACAAAACAAGATATGGGAGAAAAACAAGATGTTTATCAGAGTGTGCTCAGCTGTTGTAGGCTGTTGACAACAAGTCTCTTGTCAGGGTATATGGCCTGAGATGGCTGCAAAGATGATAACCGCTTTCTGCTCAGAGTTGGCTCCCAACAGTAATTCTGTAAGATCTCAGCTCACTTGTAAAAGAAGTATTAATGTCTTTTTATCCTGTAAGGAATAAATCTTTAGGCTTTTTAAAATTTTATGGCTTTAGCATATCAGTTTTGTTCTTTTCATTGTCTGTTTTAGGAATTTCTAGAATATTTCTTATAATATGAAATTTTATGTTTAAATCCAGGAACTTTAAATATATGGGGTGACCACATTCATTGTTCCTGAAACATAATACTAAATTATGATCAAGATCTCGAGTGAAAGTTTATATTGACTTTATATTTCAACACAGGCCAAGCAGCTTCGAGAACACTATATGAGTAAGTGTAACACAGAAGTTGCCGAAGCCCAGCAAGCTCTACAACCTGTGCAGCAGTCCATTAGGGAGCTCCAGCGGAAGGTACTTGTCACCTGATAGCATTTTGGATCTATTTGTTTGGGTTTTGTTTGAACTTTTTGTTTCCCTTTAAATTCTTATCACCTATTTGAGTGCCTATAACACTCTTAGTTACTTTTCTCTTGCTTTCACAAAACATCTTGACCAAGACAACTTATGAAAAAAATTGAATTATTTAATTGGGCTTATGGTTTCAAAGGTTAGGTGACAGAGCAAAGGCATAGAGACTGAAACAGCTAAGAGCTCATGTCTTGATCCATATGTGTGAGGCAGAGAAAGAAAGTATCCTGGGAACAGAGGGAGTCTTTTGAAACCGCAAAGCCCACCTGCGTGACATAGCTCCCTTGAACCTTATCTCCTAATCCTTGCCAAATACTTCTACCAACTCGGAACCTAGAATTTAAACACAATAGCTTGTGCGGGCTGTTCTCACTCAAACTACCACAATAAGTATATTTACAGTTAATGGTGTCTGGAGTGGACTAGTATGTTGATGAATCTGCTGTGTTGAAATTCTGTTTTCTTTTAAATTATGGTGGATTCCTTTTATGTTGGATAAATAACAGTTTATCCTTTAAAGAAAGCATAAAGATGCCGGGTAGTGATGGCGCATGCCTTTAATCCCAGCACTTGGGAGGCAGAGGCAGGCGGATTTCTGAGTTTGAGGCCAGCCTGGTCTACAGAGGAGTTCGAGGACAGCCAGGGCTACACAGAGAAACCCTGTCTTGAAAAAACAAAAAAAGAAAAAAGAAAGAAAAGAAAAGAAAGAAAGAAGGAAGGAAGGAAAGAAATAGTGAAAGCATAAAGACTTATATAATCTCTCTTTGATTTTAGCAGTGTATGATCCACGTTTAGGCTCTCAGGTATTATTCTTGCAGACTTAGATACTTGTCCTTTCTGAGTTTCTTTTTTTCCGCACCAGAGCAAACTCTTAATAGGAAACGACACAAACACGTAGACTTTTACTTCAAATTTTTTATCAGTTGTTTCTCATGTTAATGATTCCTAATTCATTAATTACTTAGTGTCTAGTTGTAATTTTGTTATGTATTGGGTAGAATCCAGTTCAGTATTCATTGATTAGATCTAACCTTTCTTTAGTGTGTTGCCTTTTACACTTAGTTTTTATTTTGGTAAAAATCTTTTTAAAACAACTTTGATAGACAAATTTTACATAAAATCATTCGTCTAGAGTATTTCCAAAGAATAGCTCTCTTGGTATGAATACTGAAAGGACCTCACAAGGGGGAGTCCCTCACGCTGATCTGGGAATAAGCGCTCACCACCCAAGGACACACGAGAGACCGGTCTTGATGCAATTAGCAAAAAGGCAGTTTAATAGCGAGCGGCCCCTTGGTTCGAAACATGTCCTATGCAGGGGACAGAGGATTCGACCAAGACCCCAGAAAGTTTGGAACTTTATAGGTAGCGGTGGGAAGAGCGGGGAGATTTGGCGCGGTTACACATGATTGGATATTTTAAACATCAGCAATTTGGGTAGACTAGTTATTTTTGACCATGAATCCTCGGACTCAAGAGTACCAGATGACCCATTACTCATTTGTTTGTTTAGACTTGTATGCCTTTGCGTCCTTGTTTCTTTTTCATTTTTGGTCACTCTGCCCCCGAAGAGGCTCAAAGTTATTATTATTATGGCTAATTTTAACAAGTTGTTGGTGGTCTCTGCTGACCATGAATTCCTTGCTCTATGTCTCAAGATGTTTTTAATTTTTTATTCTCACAATACAAAAGAAGTATTTGCCCAATATATACAGTTTGGGTGTCTTTCTGTGTGAAATAGATATATAAATACAGTTTTATCAGTTACAATCCTTTGAGAACAGAATTTATCAATATTTTTTCATTTTCATATCTCCTTTCCCAGTGAATGCTAAATATATGCAGTAATTGATCACTTTTGGCCTTTTTTCCAGATTCATTCTAATTCTCCTTGGTGGCTGAATGTAATCCATAGAGCAATGGAATTTTCTGTTGATGAAGAACTTGTTCAGCGGGTGCGAAATGAAATAAGCAGTAACTACAAGCAGCAAACTGACAAGCTCTCTATGTCAGAGAAGTAAGACAATAATACAAAACTGAATCACTATATACAAGTGTTCCGATCAGTTAGTATCAGGAGGTGCATGCAGTTCAGTGTCCCAACATATACTTAGGAATATCTAAGGCTTACATCTTAATTAAATATTTAAAACAAAAGTATTTGATGTTAAGTCTAAAACAGGGATCTTTTTTCTTCTGTTAGCCATTTGACATGTTCTCCTTTTAGAGCCTTGAGGGTCTGTTCTTTGTTGCTGTTGTTGTTTCATATGTATTCTTGTTGGCTTGAGATAGGGTCTCTCTAAGTAGCCCTATCCTGAACTCATTATGTAGACAAGGATGTTCTTCAACTTGCAGATCCACCTGCCGCATGCCTCTGCCTCTGCCGCCCTGTGCTGGGATTAAAGACTTGTACCACTACATCTAACTTAATTATACTTTTATAACAAGAAATAGTACTCTTATCCATTTTTTCTTCTCAATTTTGTTTTAGACTGTATAGAATATTCTCCTTAAATACAAAAGAATGTCAGAAGACTATAGTCATCTAGCATTAGAAAGCTAGACTGTATTAGTCCTGATTTTTGAAAGATACTGTATCCTCTCTTTTAGGTTCCAAGAATAGAATTACCAAACTCTTTGGCATCTTTTTGTAACAGGCTTTGCATTTTATTAAACCTTGAGTACTGGTAGGTACCAGTGGGTACACTCTGAAGAGAAGTCTCAGCGGAGTGCGTAGATTTGACAGTTTGGTTAACACCATAATTGACACATGTTTTCTGAGGAAACTGACTTACTTCCTTTGTGTTATATGCTGTGCTGCTGATGGGAATAAGGTTTCGTGACTGCAGAGGTCTTCAGTTCCTACTTACAACACAAATGGAAGAGCTCCATAAGTTCCAGAAGCTAGTGAGGGAGGCTGTGAAGAAGTAGAGAAGCCTCCGTCCCGTGATGTGATTGAGTCTGCAACAGTCTGCCATCTGCGGCCAGCTAGACTCCCTCTCAACTGGTAAGTGTCTGGGGAAGTTATACAGGGTCCAGCATCTTCCAGGAAGACACATTTGATCTGATCATCGTAAATTGAACCGTCTTATCTTAATTCAGACAGATGTAGAGATATATGTTTTAAACTAAAGCAAATCAAGGATTGTGTGCTTGAAAACCATATCATTTTTTTCTTAAATGCTCTACTTGTTAGAAAAATAAAATATGGGGCTGGAGAGATGGCTCAGTGGTTAAGAGCCCTGAATGCTCTGCCAGAGGTCCTAAGTTCAATTCCCAGCAACCACATGGTGGCTCACAACCATCTGTAATGTGATTCGATACACTCTTCTAGTATGTGTCTGAAGACAGCTGCAGTATACTCATATAAATAAAAAATAAATAAATAAATAAATCTTTAAAAAAAAAGAAAAAATACAAAATGCTAGTTTGGTTTTTTTTTTTTGGAAATTATATTGCTCATCATATTTGTAAATATTTCTCTGATAATCTCTTTCAGCTGTGTCTTTTGTAAAGCTGATGAATTGTTCACAGAGTATGAATCAAAGCTATTTTCTAACACGTAAGTTCACTGATTATTACTCATGAGAAAAATAAACATTTCGAAGGATTAAAGTCTTTATTATGCAACTGTATTTTCTGTTATGACCTTTGGTATATTTTTCCTGTATTAAATCAATTTAGTAATCCTTTGGCATTTAACATGCCCATTTTTTTCTCCTTAGAAGCTATACCTAAGTATATAGAAGGGACAGTCTATAATTATTGTAATTGAGGAGCAATTGAGAGTAGTAGTCAGGTCCTAGACTCAATATTATGTTGAATTTGAACTCAAATCCATGACCACTGTCAAGAGCAAATTACCTCTTTGACCCTCATGAAGTTAAGGTAACAACTTAATCTACAATTAAGTATTAAATAAGAAAATATCTATATAACTATTTAGCAGAATGCTAGTACATACTAAGCACCCAATTAAAAAAAAAATTGTAGTGCTTATTATTTTTGTCATCCAAAAACTTAGGCTTTGTTGGGATTGTTGTACTTGGCATGTTTGTCTCCCGACTGTGGCTTTTGCTCTGTTGCCACTGTGTCTTGTCTTTGGTTTTTAATGGTAATGGTGGGGGCTCAGGGTTCTTAGAATGTAATTTGTAGAATGAGATTTAAAGGGTTTTGTTTTTGTTGTTGTTATCAGGGATTGAGCTCGTAAAGCAAAAACACACATGTGTAATCTTAACCTTTGAAAGTTGGAGGTAGGACAGTAAGGCGTTGAAGGCCAGCCTCTGCTACATAGTGACTAGGAGGCTAGTCTGAACTACATGGGACCCTGTCCCAAAAATATAAAATGAAACAAAAAATGAAGCACAAGACAATTTTTAGGATTACTATTTTTTCAAGGACCTACAAATGCTCTTACTAATGTAAAAATTACTGTAGAGTATCGAACTAGCTTTTCTGTGTGTCCTGCTGGCCTTGCTCATTTGCAGTGCTAGTTACTTATTGGTGACAGTTAGAGTTACTTGGTTCTGATATCTCTTCAGAGTCAAAGGCCAGACTGCAATTTTTGAAGAAATGATAGAAGATGAAGAAGGACTTGTGGATGATAGAGTACCTACCACTACCAGAGGCCTGTGGGCCATAAGTGAGACAGAACGATCTATGAAAGCAATATTATCATTTGCAAGATCACATAGGTTTGATGTTGAATATGTAGATGAAGGAAGTGTTTCAATGGATCTCTTCGAGGCATGGAAAAAGGAATATAAGGTACACTGTTTTTAAACTTCCAAAATTAAAAACGTTTTTACATTTACTTGAAAATCTGCTTTGGAAACTGTATGTCATTTTCTTCATCAAATTAGTAAACAAAAGCTGACATTTGCAGTTAATATGTAAAAATATTTAATTGTGTGTTTTATTGTAAGCTGCACCTTAATAGCTGTTTTATGAAACTAGCATTTGACTTTATTTTGTTTTTGTAATGGGCAATAACAACCAAATATCAGTATCAACTTTGAATATTGGGAAGCATTGTAAATATCTTCCAAGTTGGAAATCTGGAAAGCGTTACAATGGATACAGCATAAGGTGGCCTTTAGTTTTCTACTTCAGTGATTCCATTGCATTCTAATGTGTGAGATGTACATCTAGTATTTTTTTTATTAAATCAGTTTTCATATTAGTTGTATTTTGATCTTTGCATGTGAGATGGGTATGGGAGACAGAATACCTTTACATTGTAATGTCACATTTGCATGTTGCTATTTTTGTAATTTTTTAAAACAAAAGGTTTTGTGTTGAGAAGATATTTTATCTAGATAAAATACCATTTCAAACATTTGATAAATTGAGAAATAATGCTTTTATAAAGGTGAAATCATTAGTTCATCGTAATTGTTATAAAGGTAATGCACATGAACACAGTTCTTTATAGCATACCATGAAGGAAGACAGTGTTCTGTACAATACCCTGCCATTCCTGTATTGTTTTCTATAACCTACTCCTGTCCTGTGCTCTGGGCTTAGGTGAGTGCTTATCATGCCTCTCTCCATCTTTGTGCATTTTTCCTTTATACCTTTGTACAAGAAATGGAAAACCAATGAGTAGATGTACCAACTAGTATCTACTTTAAAATATGATAGTGAAGACAGCTTATCAAAATATATATAGTGATTGGTAACATTTTTATAAGTTTTGAAAGACTTGTGTAACTGATTATAGCATTTTCCAAGTGAAAAGTGGGATTAAAAGTAATTGCCTGCTTGTCTTTGAAGGAGGAAGACTAAAGAGAGAATAATAATATTATGGCTTTCTAAGGAATTTGTCTGATTAAGTCTCTTGAATTGGATAGTCTATGATCAATTATTTCAGAAATCTTCTCATATTTGCAAATTATTTTGAATATCTCTTGAATTAGATAATTTATGGTCAGTTACTTTAGAAATCTCACATTTGCAAATTATTATTATTATTTTTTCGAGACAGGGTTTCTCTGTGTAGCCCTGGCTGTCCTGGAACTCACTCTGTAGACCAGGCTGGCCTCGAACTCAGAAATCCACCTGCCTCTGCCTCCCAAGTGCTGGGATCAAAGGTGTGCGCCACCACCGCCCGGCTGCAAATTAATTTAAATATGTGAATATAAAAATGTTTTAAGACAAAAACAATGTGGTATTCACATAAATCTAGTATTAGTTTATGTAGATTTTGTCTCGCCATGAAATATTTAGGTATTCTGTTCCTAAGAGCTGCAGCAGCATTGCCCTACAAGGTAGTTTTCTCATACATTCTCATTCTAAATTAGCCTAAGTAGTTGCTTTTCCTTGAAGGTTAATGGAAACATGTAGGCCTCCTTGAAGCCTTTTGCTCAAAGTACATCTTGGAGATTTTGGACGATTTTCATCGTGTTTCTTGCCACTGTCTGTATGTTTCCCCATCAGTTACTTCATGAATACTGGATGACTCTGAGAAACCGCGTGTCTGCTGTTGATGAACTTGCAATGGCTACAGAGCGACTGAGAGTGCGCCATCCCAAAGAGCCAAAACCAAGCCCACCCGTCCACCACATCATTGAACCACATGAGGTAGTTAACAATCGATCACAAGAAAGGCCTCAGCAAAAATCCAAAATGTACTGAAGACATAAAGCCAAAGCAGCAGTGTCTCTTAATAATAGTTACTGTCATAAAAATGAGCAATTTCATTCGTATGTGATATATGCTTAGTGTGTCCACTATTTAGGTACATTTTTTTGCACATTCTTCTGCTTTTGAATACTTTGTATGCATCAAATCAAATAGATATTCTTGGTCACTTTTAGAAGGATTTTATAGCCTCAGTTTTAACAGAATTTGAAAAACATATTTCTTAAAAGTAACTAACAGCTCTTACTTTTACATATTTTCCCCTCTTGCTAAGAGTAGATATTTACAATGTGTACTGTAATAATTTCCATTTGTGTCAGGATTCAGTCAGAATTCCACCAGTCTTTCCTATGGCATAACAAACATAGTTCCTGTGTTATTTATGTTTAACCTTTATGGATATTTAATACATTAAACTGATTTCTTTTTGTAAAGAATTTAGACTATGATTTAGAAAAAGTTTAAGATATTTTTGTTATATGCTTTCTTAAATATGAATTGGTAGTGGTGTTTTTCTTCAAATGTGTCTTTTAGTCTAAGTTTACAGCACTACAAACGTAAGAAGTAATAAGAAGGAAATCCCCTCTCATCTAATTCTCTTTTCTTTCTGATGTATTACAGAAGAGGAAGAAAAGTCAGGGATAGTATTCCTGTATTTTATAAACCACACACACCAAGCAGTGTATTGTGTCATTGTCTTTACCCTATGCATGTATTATTCAAAAGTGGCACAGAAATAGAATTCAGATTGATTTTTATCCAATTTCCTATATATCACATTGCTGCTTTTTAAAAGAACTTTATGGAAGTCTGACTTCTCTTAAAATCCTTTCAAACTATGTTTTCAGTATTAATCTTGTTTGGTTTTTTTTAAAACAAACACTAACAATTTATTAAAACTAATGTTTAAAATAAACACAACATTGAAAAGATCAGAAAGAGTAAAAAGGCTATTTCTAAGGGGAGGGGAAGGCTGGCTCTGGGGCTGGAACTGTCAATATTAATCTTGTAAAATTAAGTTTTAATGTATAAATGGTATTTTGTGGGCTGGGACATGAATTTGATTATTCAGAAAAGTTATGCATGTTCAATATCTTTTTTGAGAGGGAATAAAGAATTTGTTTGTTTCTAGGTTGAACAGAATCGTATAAAACTGGTGAATGATAAAGCTGTTGCTACATCACAACTTCAGAAGAAACTTGGACAGCTTCTTTACCTAACTAATTTGGAGAAGGTATAGCTTTTAAAATGCTGTTTTCCCTATATATATTTTAAGAAACACTTTAGTGATATTTTCCATGAAAATATCAGTCCTATAATGAATAGCACAGACTTTTTGTTTGTATTAGATGAATCAAGACTACTTTTGCCTACAGTAATTATATAGACCCTGTCTGCTAAACCCTCAGTTCAGCCTCTGCCCCTCCCTGACTAGGTAGATACCCTACCAACTGCCATGATCATGAACCGTTGTATCTCCAGAACTATCTTATCCCTCAGCCCAGCCCATCCGGGAAAGTACCTGGATGACCTGCACAATTGTGAAAAATATATGATTAATTATCTTTGACCATGATGTTGTAGGTAATTTGTTTTGTGTGATCTGAAACAGATCAATACTATGATGAAATAATTTATTCAACTCTTTTAAATGACTGTATAAGCTAATTTCTGGATCTTTATAGGTACTGAGTTTAAGTAGTTTTGGTTTTTTATTATTACTTAGAAGTTAAAGGTTTTCTTTAGTGTTAGAATATTTGGTTAGTAAAATCAGGAAAAAAAATAATCTTTAGTTGTCTTCAATTTTAAGGCCTGTCTACTTTGCTGACTATCAAAGTCTTTAAAATGTTATGAGAATTTTAAGGAGGTGTTTGAAAATCTATTACAGTTTGATACAGTTTCTAGACACAGCAGTTTCAACACTATTAATACAGAATTGTGCCAAGTCACAATCTTTTCCCATGTCTGTCCTTGTGCTAAGTAACAGCCTTTTCCCATGCCTGTTCTTGGGCTACATATGCATAAGTGCACCCTTGTGCTGTAATAGCTAAGAAGCTGTTTGTTTCAAAGCTCTAAATTTAAAGTGTTTTTAAGTAATTCTTTTTTTTTTCCAGCAAGAAAAAGAGAAATAAGGGGTCTCATGTAGTCAGAGCTCCCTCAAGATTACCTTCAACCTCGTGATTTATTTGCTTCTATCTCCCAAGTGCTAGAATTACAGTTGTGTGTCACTGTAACAGTTATTAATTTATAATTTATGTCTTTATAATAAAATATAGTCTGAGAATAAATTTTAAAAATTTAGCTCTTTGTATTTTGATTTTAAATTTGCTTTCTATTGTAATCACAAGTATAGTAGCATAATACTGTAAGCTGTGGTTAAAAAAAAAAAATGGGTGTCCTTTCTTTAATTGTGTCCTGAATTAATTCCAGAAATAGTAGTAGTAGTATTGGGTAATATATAAAATATTAGGTGACATCATTGATGATAGTTAGATAATTCAGATTGAAATTACCAGCATGTACCCCTACAAATGAATTTCAGAGCATGCATCAAGTCCTAAATATAAAAACATGGCTAATATGTTTTGGGATTCTTTTCTTCTGTAGTCTCAAGACAAAACATCAGGAGGTATCAATCCAGAGCCTTGTCCAATTTGTGCTCGACAGCTGGGAAAACAGGTAAGGTGATAATAAGCATCACATGAATTCATAAAACACCTCACAAGGTATAAGACTTCTACATCTAGCTAGTCTTTCTCTGTGTCTTATGCATGTATACAAATATATGCACTTTCTCATAACTGTGAAAGAGTTTTGTTCTCATCTTAGAGGTAGGGTCAGGCCCTAGTTGAATTGTTCTTAAGATTACAAATACATGAGTCATCTTTTTCCTAACTAAAAACTTTACCCTAGAACAACCATAACTTTTTCATTGAAGATGCGTAGTTGTAAATATTTCTAGACAAGACATTAATTTTGCCACATTAACATATTTGGTAATCGAACAAAGTATAATGTAACACAAGTTTAGTAGTACAGAGAAGAGGCTACAGTGAAGTACTCCTAACAGAATCAAATCTGAAGTTTCCTGTTTTGGAGATTGGAGAAAATAAGCAGTAACTTGTATGTATTAGTATAAAATGCCTGTAAATATGGTGGCACAATTTTAGTTCATTGAGAATTTTTATTCTGTCTATTGATTTATTCCTGCTTTTTGTGGTAAATCAGCATAAACAATATCAGAATTTGAGTTGCTTTTCAGCTTTTGAAAATTGGTCTATTTTACAATGGATTTATTTTTCCTTGGAATTAAGTGCAGAGTTAAATACATCATTTCTATGTTCTGATTATCAATAATTGGGAATAAAGGACCTTTAAATCTAACATTTACAGAGAAAGATATTCTCAAAAGAGACTGTTAATCTTAAAAGGAAAGCTGCTACATTAAACATTGAGCAGCAGAATAGAAGTATGTAATAGTGTATTATAATAATAATGTCTGATTTAAATAAAAACAACATTATTAAGGAAGGGATTGGGCCTTAGGGTTGTTGTGTGTACCTAGCATGCAGTTAGCCCTCTTGGTCTAAGCTTTAGTACCAGAAGCACTAGAAAGGTGGAGTTGGTTTGAGTCAGAATAACGTCTTCTTAAATTTTAGCTTTAGTGAGATTCATTCACTTATCTCTGAAATTTTATTTTGTCTTATTACAGTTTTGAAATTTTTTTCATATATATTATTTTAGTATTACCAGTGTTTTTTAAACTTAAAATTGGATTACAAAAATAGTGACAAAACTGCTTTTGTAAAGTTCCATGCTGTAGGGGCTCTGTGTCCTACCTTTCTGCTGATATTGTTAGAGATATTGCCATTTGTTCTCAGAGCCAATTTACTGAATGACCATCTTTCCTGATGCTCACGTAGCTTAGTCATTTCTTCCTGTTATGAAAAAACGTGGACCTGTCTTACTCTGTACATTATGAATTGAATTTCTGTGAGTCACAAAAGTCCTGTACATCATACAAAATATCTTACATTTCCATTGCTGCTCGGGTTCCGTAGGGTACTCAAGAGTGCTGCTGTGTAAAGCAAATCTGTACGGGACAGGTCTGAAGAATCTGGATTAAGCCTTTGATTATATAGATGAAACTAGGGAGCAGCAAGAAATAGGTTCCCCAACAGAAGCAAAGTCAACGTTTTTTTTTTTTTTTTTTTTTTTTTTCAGAAACTGTTTTAAAGCCACACTGTCCACCCCAATTTCTTCTGGCCCTAGTCTGAATTGTTTTCTAAGGAGATTCCTGGATCCATTTTAGAGTTCTGTCTGTTCCTTTCAGTGCAAATACAGATGGATCCAAATCCAGGAAAAAACAAGCTGAGAGCCTAAGACCCATTGCCACAAAGCAGCAAACTAAGACAAATGGTCTCACAAGAGGGTCCACAAGAAAATTTCCTGTGTCTTTCCAAACAGATCTGAAATATCATCTTATTTTCTGTATAAATGTGTTAGCAACTGAAACTGTTAATATGTTAATAAATTAAGTAGCAATGAGTATATTATCTCCACATTGATCTCAGTTCTTCATTATAGTAGTCTGTTTTCTTTAAATCTGAAATGAGAACATTAGCTTCTTATAAAATAATGATAGTTGACTATTAAGGAAAATGAAGCTGAAAATTATGAAAATGTATTTCTCTTAGACTAAAAATAATTTGAAAGCCTATCTTGCCATGAAATACTTAGGAAATGCAATTGTAAGTCATATCTCCTTGTTTGTGTTTATGGATAGGAAAGTCTCAGTGACCCGTTTTCACCAAGGCTTGCCATGTCTTGTTTATTTCCAGTGGGCAGTGCTGACCTGTGGACACTGCTTCTGTAATGAATGCACTTCGATTATAATTGAACAGTACAGTGTGGGGTCTCATCGAAGCTCCATCAAGTGTGCTATCTGCCGCCAGACCACATCACACAAAGAAGTCTCCTATGTCTTCACCTCAGAGAAGGCAAACCAAGAGGATGATATCCCTGTGAAGGTATGGTAAGTCAAGAACATACACAGTCAAAGCAATGCCACAGTGATTAGTGTCTAACCAAGTAAAGCATTAAAGAAGGTTGGTACAGGGAATGTAGAAACTACTGTTCAGTGTATCTGTGCTAGCTGGCAACTTCAGCTTTATCACTGCTTCCTTGAGGGAGAGAGCTCAGCACATACTAATACAGTTAACTGCAGCTATACCCACTAAGAGCTAAAGAACTGCATTTCCCTGCTGTGTATGCTGTTTCTCTTCACTACAGTCAGTGTCAGACTGGGAATACACCTCAGTGCTAGAATACTTGCTTACCATGCCCAAGACACTGGGTCTACTTTTTAACATTGAAAAAGGATTTTTTTTTTTAATTCAAATATATAGATATTGTTAAGGGTTTTGTTTTTTTGTTTAATTTCTTTTTATTGGATATTTTATTTGCATTTCAGATGTGATCCCCTTTCCCCATTCCCCCACCCACCCAGGAACCCCCATCCCATCTCCCCTCCTGCTTCTATGAAGATGTGCCCCAACCCGCCCACTCCCACCTCCCCACCTTCGAATTCCCCCACACTGGGGCATCCAGCCTTCCCGGGACCAAGGATCCCCTCCCCACCTATGCCCGACAGGGCCCCCTCCCCTACAGCTGGAGCCATGGGTCCCTCTCTATGTGCTCCTAGGCTGGTGGTTTAGACCCTGGGAGCTCTGGTTGGTTGGTATTGTTGCTCTCCCGAGGAGGCTGCAAACCCTTTCAGCTCCTTCAGTATTCTCTCTCACTCCTCCATTGGGAACCCCTTGATCAGTTCAATGGTTAGCTGTGAGCATCTGCCTCTGCATATGTCAGGCTCTGGCAGACCTCTAAGGAGACAGCTATATCAGACTCCTGTCATCATGCACTTCCTGACATCCACATCAGTGTCTACCTTTGGTGACTGCACATGGGATGGATACCCAGGTGGAACAGTCTCTAGACGATGATGACCCCTCCTTCAGTTTCTGTGCCACGCTTTGTTTCCATATTTGCTCCCATGAGTATTTTGTTATTCCTTCTAAGAAGGACTGAAGCACCCACATTTTGGTCTTCCTTCGTGAGTGTCATGTTGTCTGTGAATTGTATCTTGATTATTGTGAGTTTTTGGGCTAATATCCAATTATCAGTGAGTGCATACCATGTGTGTTCTTTTGTGATTTGGTTACCTCACTCAGGATGATATGTTCTAGTTCCATCCATTTGCCTAAGAATTTCATGAATTCATTGTTTTTAATAGCTGAGTAATATTCCATTGTGTAAATGCATCACATTTTCTGTATCCATTCCTCTGTTGAGGAGCATCCGAGTTCTTTCCAGCTTCTGACTATTATAAATAAGACTGCATGAATTTGGTGTAGCATGTGTCCTTGTTATATGTTGGAGCATCTTCTTGGTATATGTCCAGGAGTGGTATTGCTGGGTCTTCAGGTAGATCTATGTCCAATTTTCTGAGGAACCACCAGACTGTTTTCCAGAGTGGTTGTACCATCTTGCAATCCCACCAACAATGGAGGAGTGTTCCTCTTTCTCCACATCCTCGCCAGCATCTACTATCACCTGAGTTTTTGATCTTAGCCATTCTGAGTGGTGTGAGATGGAATTTCAGGGTGGTTTTGATTTGCATTTCCCTAATGACTAAGGATGTTGAACATTTCTTTAGGTGCTTCTCTGCCATTTGAGTTTCCTCAGTTGAGAATTCTTTGTTTAGCTTTGTACCCCATTTTCAATAAGTTATTTGGTTCTCTGGAGTCTTAATTTCTTGAGTTCTTTGTATATATTGGATATTAGCCCTCTCTTGGATGTAGGACTTGTAAAGATCTTTTCCCAATCTGTTGGTTGCCGGTTTGACCTATTGACAGTGTCCTTTGCCTTACAGAAGCTTTGCAATTTTATGAGGTCCCATTTGTCAATTCTTGATCTTTTTGTTTTTTTCCCCTAAGCTTTCTACTTATTTAGTCTAAACCAAGAGAAAATAGATGGGTTCCTAGCATCAGCTGATTGGCACAGGGATGACACAATGTGCTTTAAAACACTGTGGACTAACATTTCAGAATATAGGTAAACTTTAATTTATATTCTTAACTTTTTCTTGTTTTATTCAGAATCAAAAATTACTAATTCAGGTACAAATAGGATCCACTTGACTTTCTACCCCAAATGTGTTCATTTATTAAAAAAGGCATACTAGGTGTTTTTGTTTCTTATTTTTCTTATATATGCTTTTAATTTTTTTTTCTAATCAGACTTGGTCAAAAGGTAAATTAATGTAAATTTAATAGGCATTGGAAGCCAGCTATACAGAGTAGACAATGGTAGTACTAATGCTTAAGCAGGAAGTGGACTGTTCCTCATTGATTCCTCTGAGTAGATTTGAGGGCAAGGTGAAATTACTGACAGATAGGTGTTTGTTAGAATGTTCTTCCTCCTAAGAAACCAACAGTTCAGTTAAAAGAGCGGTTGCTTCTTGAAAAAACGTTAAGGTATCAGTCACATTGGTGTTCCCAGAGTTGGAATGAGTTTCCATTCATTCTTTCCACGAATACTTATTGGATGCATCCTGTGCCCCAGGCAGTGTTCTAAGCCTTGCAGATGCAATACACAGTCAGGATGTGGTTGCTGTTCTTATTGATGTTACAGTTTGCTGGTGGGAATGTAGAGGAGTTTGAATTACAGCACAAAGTCAATACATTAAACAATGATTGTTTTTATAATTATGATAAATACTGCAAAATTAAAGCCAACCTGAGCTTTTCTGAGGGAATGACTGTTAAGCAACAGGATGTAAACAATGAGTGGATTGGCCAACATGGGAAGAGGGTAGACCTGTCTTGCCTATAGGAAGTTCCCAGACTGAAAAAGAACTCACAGTATGTGAACAGCCCAAGACAGACAAGCCTCACACAGAAGTGAGTGGCTGCAGAGCAGAAGGCCAAACTGAAAATAAAATGGAAGGGCAGGTGAGGCAGGGGCTCAGGCTCTAAATCTCACCAAGATCTTCCTTGCTACAGTCTAGAAAATCAGTTAGCAGGTATAGAGAAGAACAATAGTGGAAAAAACGTAGATATATTTAGGAGACCACACAGTTGTCCAGAAACTTTAGGTTGGTGACAGTAGAGTTGGAAAGGGGTGGGTGTGCTCCAGGGACACTAATATAATGGAGCATTGCCAGGAATAGCACAGGAGACACCCTGGATTCTGATGTGAAAAATCAGACTGTGGATAACCAAGACTTGTAACCAGAGGCAAGCGTACAAAGTAAGTTCTCTGTTGTTTAATTGTATTCAAGATGAAAGATTCTAAAGCATATTTAAGCTCCAATAAAAGAATAGACAGGAGTCAGAGGACTCAGCAGGTAAAGGCACTTGCTGCCTAGCCTAACAACCTGAGTTCTTTCCTGAGACCTACAAGGTGGAAGGAGAGAACAGATTCCCCAAGTTGTCCTCTGACCATATACACATTGTGGCATGCATGTGTGCACACATGTACACACTCAGAAAAATAAAAGGGTAACCTGAAAATACAGGAAAGAAAAATAATCTGTAGTATTAGACTCTTAAAAAGTAGAGATCTCACTGAATTCAAATAGTTATAGGTTGGACAATTAAGCAAACAAACTGTAAGGGTATGTATGTGTGTCTTTATCTAGAATGGGATAGTTTAAATGAGGTAAAGAAAAATAGTGCTAGATGTGACTTGAATGTGTATATAGACAGCATATAATGAATGTCTCAATCTGAGGTATATAATGATTTTAAATTAGCTACCCAAGTGTTGAACAAATGAAAGATGGTGTTACTAAATGACACCAAGAAAGAGTTAGAAAGGAATTGAGTCTCCTGAGGAGAGCAAGAATTCAAATTTATTTGTGTTCAGGAGAAGTAAGTAATGTTGATGCTTAAATACAGAATACAAAGAAAAGTCAACATTTTCTATTTAAAATGGCTCCCAAGAAAGTAGTGTGTTCAAAGGACAGCTAGGCTCTAATAACAGGGAAAAAGAACAATGTTTCCACAAGTTTAAAAAAATAATCTATCTACATATGTGTGGTGATGATGATGGTCTTAAAGCACTTACTATGCCAGTAAAATACCCAAGACTGAAAGGACGTAAATGAGAGGTGAATACACAAGTGTGAATTGTAGTACAGTTGGGAAGGGTAAGTGAGGAGAGCATCCTGACCTAAGGATAATGTATTCTGTCTCTGAATTCCTTGGATGAATGTGTATTTAAAACATGTGTTAAGAAGTTGCAAAGTGAAGTGTGTGGTTGGGGCAACCCAGAGGCCAGCCTTGAGAATTTGTGGTCAGTGTTCTATTCCTAGAATCATCCTTCTTGGTCCCACCCCCACTACTATCTCCACACTTTTGTATTTCTCTCCCTCTTCTCCTAAAGATGCTATCTGTTTTCTCTTTCTGCTTTTAGCTCCAAGTATGCTAACAGCCACAAGTAGTGTTAGTGGATAAGATAAGAAAGCTCACCCTTATACAGTGAAAACATTAATGACAGCACCAGGAGCCAACATGAGGCAGGGCTGCTGCCATGCATTGTGCTGGGAGGTTTAGAAGGAGGTTGGTCTAGCTGCCAGTAAACTGCACAGCTGTGGGACTGAGTCACTGAACCAGCAGACCCAAACACCTGTTCCGTGTATGGCAGCTTTCCTATACCCAGTACAGTTACGTTTGGAGCCCTGTTGGGAAAGAGATGTCAGTGTTGAAATACTGCTAAGTACTCTTGCTGCTGCGTGTCTTTCATGGCTGTCTGAACACATGTATTTACTGTTTTATTTAGAAAACTAAAAGATTAGAGACTTTAGTAAAGATAGTTTTTTTTCTACCATTGACACAGACATGCTTACAGTTCTTTTTCATCAAACATGACTAAATGTTTTACATATTATATAAGCCAGTCTTGTCCTCTTCCATTTTCTTACTTTAATTCTTACCACATTGTGTTTTTTTCTGGTACTATTTGTGTCTGCCATTTCTGCCTGTTGTTACCTGTCACTTCTTTGACTCTGTCACATTTATACTTTACTGTCTGTCACTCACTCTTTCAAACATCTGCTGAATATGTTTTCAGAGTCTACCCTACTCTTCTGACTTGGTCCCTACAACTTCTAAACCTGAAGGTTCTTTTATTGTCAAATTTTGGTACTTAATTAACAATATGAATATGTAAGTTTCTATAACCTTAATTTTTTTTATTTCACTCTTAAGTATTCATGGCAAGACTTTTGTACATAGCAGACAGTATGACAGCATGCATAGTGCTTAATCATATAACTTGAGATCGTATAAAAGATATTCAGAGAATGCAAAAATAGTAATAAATAGTCTTTGGTATTTTGTTTCTAATGATATTTTTAGAAATTGAAGATTTCACAGTATAAGACATCCTGTGGATTAAACATAGAAATAAGATATTGAGATCACCAGTATCCCTTTGCTGTATGCACTTAAATAAAAACTGTATCATCCATAGCAACAGTGACAGTATTCCTAAGTGACCTTGGAACCTACTGGGCAGGTTACAAAGTAAACAAAATTCCCCTTGCAAGTTCTGACAACTGCAAGGCATTTTGGATATGGTGAAGTAGGCCTCCTGGCAGAACATAGCGCCACATGGCTTGTTCCATGTGTCCTACGTTTGGCAAGATTTCATACAAAGCACTTTTTTTGGTGTAAACCCAGCCCCGGTACTGAACAGGATTCTTAGTTTATGAGTTTCTACTCAGTTCAAAATATTATGCATAGATAGACACAGCAAAACAGCTCCCTTTCCAGCCACCCAGCACATATGTACTATTACTTCATACATTCTGAGTACCTCATAATCAGCCAGTGTGCTTTTAGAAATAGGTTTTTCACACTCGGTCTCAATAAGATTGTACTCATTGCAGATGAGATATGATTTGGTATCTTTGGTTTTAACAAAGCTTATCTACTAACTTTAGAAAAGTCTGATGCAACTTTATAGAGAAAATATTGTATTTATATTCTAATTCCAAGACAATCAGTACAGCAATAAGATGTATAGAATTCTGAGTATAGCAAAATACCCAGAATGTTTTCTTTCCTTTCCTCTTCCCTCAAGTTATCAAAAGTTGGCTTGTTCATACTTTCCAACATGTAATTAAACATCAGGGTGGAGAAAAAACTAATTATAAAATTGTGAGTTTGCTTAAAGTAATTATACAATAACTTCATATACTTAATTGTATTTAAATGTGTACATCTAAATATCTATATGAGATATCATACATGTTATACATCCATGTTAACTGATAAATTGAAAATGATATTGATGTTTTTGTTTAAGTGAGTGTATGTAGATAAAATTCTAATTGTCAAAAGAGAAAAGAAAGTTTCTATTTAATGACCCAATTAACAGTTATAGTTCTGAATAGTCAGTCTGTAGTTTTCTTAGCTTTACTGAAAGTTGACCATGCCAAACAACAAATTGGATACACAATAGAGTCTGAAGATGTAAAGTATAAATTATTTTATTTTTATTTACTTATCTCTTTGAAAAATATAGTCCTACTTCTGTCTTAGTTGGAGTTTTATTGCTGTGACCAAGGCTACTCTTATAAAAGACAACATTTAATTGGAGCTGGCTTACATTTTCAAAGGTTCAATGTGTTATCATCATGGCAGGCAGCATGTCAGCATCCAGACAGAAATAGTACTTGAGAAGGAGCTGAGAGTTCTGCATGTTGATGGGAAAGCAGCCAGCAGGAAACTTACTCTTCCTCACTGGGCAGAAATTTAGCACTAGGATCTCTCAAAGCCCACCTGCACAGTGACACACTTCTTCCAACAAGGCTGCACCTCCTAATAATAGCACTTTTCATGGGCCAAGCATATTCAAGTACCACAGTCCTTTTTGGACAGTTAACACTATTAGAATGTAAAGAGACATTGTTCTTGAGATTCTCTACTATATTCTAAACATGACACCTGGCATGCAATAGGCACTCAGTAAATATGTACCTGGATAGTTGTTAAATATCTCTTTGATCCAGAAATAGTAATTTATGTCTGAAATAATTCTACAAACTGTTTTGAAAACTGTATAATGATTTTAAGGCCTAATGTATATAAGATTGAGCACAGCCAGGAGAAAGTTTCCATTGTGCTTTGTAAAGTAACACATAAATGGGTGAAGAAGCCCACAGTCGTTCCCAGCATATACTTGAGAAGTACTCCTACTTCATGAGGTCAGTCAGACAAGCTTTAAAACTTGACTGCTGTGCTTTTCACACACATGGGTTTTACCTTGGTGAACGGGTGTGAACAGAAAAAAACGTAACAACTTGGCACCAGGAAGAGCTGGCTTTATTCCAAATGGAAAAGTACAGGGTGAAAGTCAGAAAATACCAAAATAGGAACTGACTTTCTCCTGAACAATCAACGGGAGCTTTTGAGCATTCCAGTGCAAGTTACAAACCACTGAGGAAAGCTATAGAAACCATCCAGTACCATCGCAGTTGTTCAATTTACTGACTAGAGAACAACATTTACCTTAATGGAAAGTAGAGGAAACTAAACTGTGTGAATATGTCATCATTGAAATCTCATTTCTCAGAGGAAATTTTCAAAAGCAGTACTCTTAGGACCTTTAATTCTCATAGTATATATATAAGTTTTCAAGAACTACTCCAAGTAATGACTGCAAGAATAAAATGTTACTATGCTATTTCAGATGTGAATGCCCCACATCTGGTAAAGGTGAATGTATCTTCAGTGGTAGGTACAGATTGGACATCCATGGGTAGTAAGACGTACTATATGTGTAGTGGCCTGTAGTAGGTGTTGGTCCAGAGGCAGCTCACTCTGGTAAATGGACACCTGATTATATCACTGAAGTAACAATTCCTAGAATTATAGACTTCCTACTTCTTCCCCTAAAACCCAATTTATAGTTGATAAAAAAATACAGGAAAATGGTTCTTATATGTTTAGTAGAAATAATCAATAAAATAATGGAAAAATAAGTATCTTGAAAATGTCATAAAGTGAAAACTTCCAGGGAAAGCCTTAAATACATACAATTTTTTCTTTGAGTACTAGCAGTAGTCAGAATCCACTGGCTTTTCTTTTTAAAATACGAAAAAATTAGTATAAGTATTTTCCCTCCTTCCTTTTTAGTATGTTTAATTTTTGAATACATGTGTATGTAAGTATGTATGTATGTATATATTTAAGACTTATTTATGTAAGTACACTATAGCCATCTTCAGACACACCAGACACATCAGATCCCATTACAGGTGGTTGTGAGCCACCATGTGGTTGCTGGAAATTGAAATCAGGACCTCTGGAAGAACAGTCAGTGCTCTTAATATAATATGCATGATAGCTATGTTTTATTATGTAATTGTAGATATATCTATATCCAGAAAAAAGAATAGTAGCATGTGCAGTATTATAGTGTTAATTTTTTCATCATAGAATCAAGTAGAAAGATTGAAGTTACATATCACAGTGTATCTTCCTAGTTTTCTGCCACTGAGCTTTGCCTTTAAATAGGTTTTCAATATATTAAGTGTGTAATATATGTATATGTATAAAGTATATAACATTTTTTATAGGTGTGTATACTATATTTGATCATATTCAACCCCAATTCTCTCTTGTCCTCCTCCCATTCCTACTCATCCCCTTCACAGAATTTTCTAAGCACCCAAATCTAATTTTCTTTCTAATTATCTGTTTTCTAAGGCAACTTTACTCAGTATTTATTTCTCCATGAAATCATCATTAACATTCTTCATTCTCTGTGTTAGACAGCTTCAAGAAATCTGCTAAAAAATGTGAATGACCAGTTTTAGAATTCTTAGCTTTTTATCATTAATTAAATTTGCCTTTAAAGTGATATTTCCTCTACAGTAGAACTTGACTAGATGTGTTTCTGATATACTACACTGTACTTTTATTTTACATGCATAAAGTATCTATTAATATACAGTAGATATAAAATCTCTAAAAATATGGCTTCCTTATTTATTGAGGTAGTCTAAACACAAATGTCATTTTTTTTTTCCTGTTTGTTAACAAATCATGTTGGCTTTCTCTGGTGTTCTTTAGGATTTTTAATTCTACAAGTGTGAGTCACTGGAATCCCGGTGGCGGCAGGGGATGAATAGACCTGGAACTCATATTCTCACATTTCTCACACTGACTCTCTCTCTCTCTTTCCCTTTCTTTCCCTCTCTCTCTCCCTCTCTCTTTCACTCCTTCTTCGCCCTTCACCCCCTCTCTCTATCAAGTTTTTTTTTTTTGATTTTTCAAGACAATGTTTCTCTGTGTAGCCCTGGCTGTCCTGGAACTCACTCTGTAGACCAGGCTGGCCTCAAACTCAGAAATCCACCTGCCTCTGCCTCCCAAGTGCTGGGATTAAAGGCGTGCTCCACCCCTGCCCGGCCCCATCTCTCTATCATTGTCTTGTCTCTGACTCTTTCTCTCTCTCCTACTCCCTACCTATCTCCCCCACCCCTCTCTCTTAACCCCAACCTGGTGTTGTAAACAGAAAGGCTGGATACAGTGAGATCACAGTTTAGCATCATGAATTGTCATGCCCTACTTCCATCTATGAGCCCCCCCACATTTACTTTTATTAGAAGTTATTAAAAATACAAAGCAATAAAAAAAAAAATACAAAGCAATGATATTTTTCTACTTGAGTAATTTTATTCAAATTAAATCAAGTAGTCTGTTGATACTGCAGCAAGGAGATCTTGAATGTCTTCTACTTCGTTGCCTCTCTTTTAATAAGTGTTGAGAGCAGGGACTCTTACCTGTTAGAGCAGGTTATGATAAGGGGTTAGAATCCCCCACCGGAGGATTTCTCAGTTCGAGGCCAGCCTGGTCTACAGAGTCAGTTCCAGGACAGCCCAGCTACACAAAGAAACCCTGTCTCGAAAAACCAAAATAAAAAGAATCCCCCACTCAGGGATCCTATACTGGATTTGACTGAGAGATTTTTAGCTCCACGAGAGGGAAAAGAGAGTACGCCAGAGAAACAGAGGTTTTGGAATTCAATTTCTTTAATTAATGATGCACAACAAGCAATATACTATTACCAATGCTAAGGCAATTGTTACAACAAGATACTGCCACATTTCCTATGCATTGCCTCTAACAGTATGCACAATGAGCACAAATAATAAATTGCTAATTATCAAAGAAATGAGCATAGCAATAAACACATCATTCATTCATGGATTTTACAACCTGAGTCCTTTTGATGGTTTCGGGTTACAGGGAAGGCGGGGTCAGGCTGAGGCTTCCAGATAGTTGAAATGTTAATTTGACCTCTCAGGGTGCTTGACCACGAAGAAGCTGGAAGCGTTGTCTCTCAGTTGTCTCTGTCTCGGTTGGTGCTGAGGATGCTTGTTCGGGGGATCATGTTAGCCAGTCATGGCTACAAGTGTGATGAAGTGCTCCAGACAAGCTCCTCTTTATGTTCGATTTGGCGTTACTGCTGACGTACAAGGCAGATAACCACTCGTGTCTGGTTTTCCTTGGGCTCTGATCTCATCACAGCTGGTTATCACAGCACAACTTTACTTCCAGACTTGTCTTTACAAGTAACCAGACATGTCCTAACAAGTTTCCTATTACAAAATGGAGTTGGTCCTGTTTAAGGGCCTGCTCCTTACAATAAGGAATCTCAGCAGATAGGAGCAGATGTGAAGGAGCCAGAGTTAAATCAACTATGATGTGTCTTTCCATTTCATGCATGTAGTCATTTGAATGTTTGGCCCAGGGAATGGGTAGGAGTAAGTGTATCTTTATGGGTGTGGGCTTTAAGACCCTCTTCCTAGCTCCCTGGAAGCTAATCTTTTTCTCTTTGTCTTTGGATAAAGATGTAGAACTCTCAGCTCCTGCTGTACCATGCCTGCCTGGATGCTGCCATGCTCCCTCCTTGGTGATAATGAACTGAACCTCTGAACCTTTAAGCCACCCCAATTAAATGTTGTTTTTATAAGAGTTACCTTGGTCTTGGTGTCTGTTCACAGCAGTAAAAGTCTAACTAAGACAAAAGTTGTTATCAGGGACTGGAGTATTGCTGTGATAGGCCTGACCTTGCTTTTGTTTGGAAGAATGTGGATTTGGGGACTTTTGATTTGGAAAGCATGAAGTGTTTTAAGTGGGACTTAATGAGCCATCCTGATAGGAATAAGGAAGACTTTGTTGCTGTGAGTGATTTGACTGTGTAGACGTGGCCCAAGGGGTTTCAATGGAGAAGATCTTCAGTCTGTGGCCTAGAGGCTGTTTTTATGGTATTTTGGTAAAGAACAAGGCTGCTTTTTGCCCTTGTCTGAAGAATCTGCCTGAGGCTAAGGTGAAGAGACTCAGATTAGTTGCATTGTCAAAGGAAGTCTCAGACTGTGTTCTCTGGTTAAATCTCATGAAGAGTGTTTTGAATAAGCATAGCAAGCTTAGAAAGGAAAAATATAAAATATATGGTTCAAGTATTAAAGGAATACCAGGAAGTGAACACAGCTGAATCCTGTGTTCAAGGATATTAAATTGAATTAAGGGAGTGGTAACCTTGGGGCAAGATCCCACCCAGCTAAATTTAGATCCCATGGTACTACACACCTTTAATCCCAGGAGACAAAGCCACGAAGATCTCCGAGTTCAAGGTCAATCTACAGAGCAAGTTCCAGGATAGCCAAGCTTAGGCAGTGAGAGAGTTAGAAAACAGAAACCTGGTAATAGAATAAGCTCAGCAAGCAACAAACACGACAGATTCAGCCATGTGACCCTGGCTTTAGAGTCAAGAATAGAAGGGACTACTGGGACAGTTGATGCTGGTTAGCTGGATCAGTGATCAAGAACAGACCAGCATCACTTATGTGAAATCTTCCGGGACGTGTTTTCTGAGAGCCAAAGAAGTTGTGTTCCAGAGATAGCCAAGGTTGTACCTTATGCTGCAGTTGAACTTGGTAATGTGTAAGAGTCACCCAAATGGTGCTGATTTTGAAGATATACATGAAGTGGTCATGTGGAGCAGCTGAGACTTCGCACTGTGAGAGGTCATGAAAGACCATTGGTGAAGGTGCAGCCTCAGTTGCAGTTGAAGGGTCAGGACTGAAGGGGGTCATGCAAAGGAACTGAAGCTTGGCACCATTAAGAGAGCCTATGAGAGGCTATTGGTGAAACCTAGTTGCAGCAGAAGACTCCAGCATATTGAAGATGCCAGTACCATGGGCTGACCACACCAAGAACTGTAGCAGCGGTGTGAAGTCAAGCAGATCTTAGAGATTGTACATCTGGAGAAGTAAACCAAGCCCTTTGGAGGAGCCCAGAAGATCATGTGTGGAACAAGAAGCTGTAAAGTTGAAAATGACTTAGAGACCCCAAGATATTAAAGATGGCAGAGCCTTTGGATACCTGCACAGGAAAGCTACTAATAGGGAGTAGAACAAGCCCAGGAAAAAGAAGTTTATTGTAGTCAACACAGATGAAAAAGGAGTTGGAGATGTGAAGATTGCTTTAACATCAGACATGGAGATGCAGAGTTTGGAGTTTGCCCATCTGGTTTCTTTTATTGCTCTGGGGATTAGAGTTTAGTGATTAGATGAATCTCAGAAGAGACTTCAAACTTTGGACTTCTGATATTATTGAGACTATTATAGACTATGGGGACTTCTGAAGTTAGACTAAATGTTTTAGCATTATGTCATGTTTAGGTATGGCCCCAACAGATTGATGTTCTTGAACAAACCTATAGAAGCCAGGGGGTAGAATGTAATGGTTTTAATATGTTTGGCCCAGGGAATGGCATTATTTGAAGGTGTAGCCTTAGAGTAGATATGTCACTGTGGGCATGAGTTTTAAGACCCTCTTCCTAGCTGCCTGAAAGCCAATTTTTCCTGTTTGTCTTTGGATGAAGATGTAGAACTCTCAGCTCCTGCTGCACCATGCCTGCTTGGATGCAGCCATCTTCAAGCATTATCCATTATTGATGATATTGGACTGAACCTCTGAACCTGTAAGCCAGCTTCAATTAAATGTTATTTTTATAAGAGTTGCCTTGGTTATGGTGTCTGTTCACAGCAATAAAACCCAAAGTAAGACAATGCATAAAGATTTTTTACTATCCTTGCACTCTTCTCTCCACAGAGCACCTTATCCCAGAATTACATTGTACAGCACGTTTATTCTAAATGGGCAAGGATAGCCTAACTTGTAAGCCAGACATTCCCTGATTGCTTTATTGTTAAAATTCTACTAGTCCACTAAATATGCAGCAGTAAACACTGTTCTTTCAATCCTTTCAGCACAGTGAAAATTTTAACTCAGAATTTAAATTCTTACAAGTTTTATAGCAAAAACATACTATTATTCTGTTCTAATCTGATTAAAGTTAGTTAGTCACACCTATTAGAATAAGAATCCGCCTGGCATGTCTGATTTTGAGTTGTGCTGCTACATGACATCTAGGCCAGATTTCGTAAGAAATTCCCTTTGTTGGACTTTGGTACTGATATATTTTTGTTAATTTTTATATGTTTACTTATCCAGAAATCTAGTTTATTCTCTGTTATACTTAATAGAAAAGTTTGAAGTAATTTCTTTAGCTATTTTACTATTTTGCCTGCTGACATCATCTCTCAAGTGGAAAAACGGGAGCAATAGCTAGGAGCATAATGTTAAAACCTTTGTCTTTCTTCCCAGTTCATTGAAGCATTATTCATTCACAGCAGCCAAGACATAGAATCAACCCAAGTGTCCACAAACTCATGACTGGATTAAGAAAATACAGTGTCCATTTCTAGGAAGATGGCTCAATGGTTACAGTGTATGCCACACATGAAGACCAAGCTCAGATCCCCAGAACCAACCCACATGCCAGATGGGCGTGGCACCTTGCTTCTAATTCCAGCCTTGGAGGGTGGAGAAGGGATCCCCTGAGCAAGTTGGCTAGCAGCACTAGCTTTATCAGTGAGCTCGATCTGACTGTGAGATGAGCGTACACAATTGCAGAGAACATGTGTTACTATTTCTCTGCCCCCTTTTTTACTTTAGTAATCCTTGGTTGTCTAGAGCATCTTCTCTTTTTTGACTTAACAAATTACGAGTTTTTAATCAAGATAGGTTCACAGAGGCAATGAACTTTCAACATAGCATCTTACAAGGCAAAGGATTAGCAGTATGACATGTAAGTAGAATGTGGCCAGCATTCACACAGCTTTGGTTTAGTCCCTAGCAGTACTACGAAAGCAGCAGTTACTGTAGCCCCAAGGATTCCATTCTTAATTATATAGCCAAGAAAATTGAAAGCATATGCCCATTAGAGTATCAATTATAATAATTGATAATTTAAATGTCTAAAAGTACTGTAAAGTTTGAAATGTTTCATCTTAGCCAAGCATAGTAGCTCATGCCTCTAATTTCATCCATTGAGAGTATGAAGCAGGAGAATTGGTGTGAGATCAAGGTCAGCCTGGGCTACATGGTGAGGTCTTGGCTACAGTTTCTTATGGAGAGATGGAGCTGCCTAAATACAGTTCTGACACTATATGCTTGTTCTGTTTTCAAATCTGTGAAGGCCATGCAGACTCAAAACCAGGGCCCTAGAGACACAGTTGTTTCCAGGCAGTCTTTTGTGATAGCCATTTTCCCATTTTTTGGTTCCTGGGAAGATGCAGCTTTTGGTTTCTAGACACAATTATTCTTAATAATTGAACTGTGATTCAGTGAAATGGCTCAGAACCTATGGGGATTTTTTTGAGAACCATTGAACCATCTAATTTTGATAACAGGAGAATGAGCTGATCTTTCCTTACATGGAGTTAATACCCCACTTGGAATGTTACTTATAAAAATTTTCTTTCTGTTTTCTTTTGAATCTTTAGTAAGAAACAGCTCAGTAAAGGACTTGTGTTTATCCTATACTTCACTTAACATATATTTCTTGTGTGTGTTGGCACGAATCTGCATGTGGTGGTAAGAAGACAGCTTGTGGGAGTTGGTTCTCTCCTACCTTGTAGGTTAGAAGGATAGAACTCAGGTTCACCAGGCTTGTCAGCAAGTGCCTTACCCACTGAGCCAAATCGGAAGTGAGAAGCTTTCCAAGGTGGCATGGTACAGGGTATATGAGTGATTCTATCTGAAGGGCTGAATTATCATTTTGTATTCTTTTTCTGTTCTCTCTTAAATATTATTTTAAATCAGTAGTATGAGATAGTATGGTCCACTTCACATTTTTTAAACTTTGTATGTATAATTGAGAGGCTGTATGTCTAAAAAAGTAAATATAAGATATTTATTTTAGCATGCAGACTTTTAGCCTTACTTTTTTTTTTTTTTTCAAAACCTTGTCTTCCCATTAAATTAGGATAACTTTCTTCCTTGTTTACCTGTTTTTTTTTTTTTCTGTATTTTTTCATGTAAAAAGAAGTGTATTGAGAGCATTGAGGAAAGGATGAGTGCTGCTGTGGCAGTCCGTTTGCATTTGGCTTGTCCACTTCGAACACCTCAATTGAGGTTATGGTAGTGTTCACGTCTAAGGTCTGAAAAGCTTTTTCTGACTGTTTACTTACTAGGGTTAGGTTAAACACACTGATGATGGGCTCATCATTTGTTTATTCCTCAGGTTTTAAACACACTTTTCTATTTCCATATTCCTGTGATGGGACAGTTTTGAAAGATGAAAAAAAGAGAGAAAAAAATTCTTGTAAAGTGACTCTATCTGCCTGTTTGTTAGTCGACATCTTGTGTATCTGTCATTGTCCATGGTCATGCCATTGCAAGGAAATTGTATTCATTGGTTGAATCCTTCAGTTTTCAAGGTGCCTTGAGTTTTCATTCTTTGTATTCTTACATTTCTAATCTTAAAATGTCTGAAATGAATGGAGTAGTGAGGAAGGTTTTTTAATACACATTCTGCTTCTTTATTGTAACAGAATTTAGTAACTATAAAGCCTAACTACAAAGTGTTTGGTATCAATACTGTATGACTTTCTAGAATGCATTTATGTTCAATTAACTGAATGTAAATTCTCTTAGGAAATCCTTATTCTTAGATTTGGGGAACAGGAGAGAAAGTGCATGCATGATATGGCATATGCCCATGCCAAGGATGCTGCTTAGCCAATGAGCTGTCTATTAAACACCTTGGTGATAAACATTCATCTCTACAATTAGACACTAAAAAGAAATTACCAGCAAACACAAAATAAAAAGACTAAGCACATATTTGCTAGATTTTATATATATATATATTTGCTCTGTTATATATAGTTTGAATGAAATGGTTTATACCAATTTTCTTTCCTTCCTTAACTAGGTTTTGTTTAGTGCTAATATATTTTCCTCTTGTGTTCAAAGGGTAGCCATTCTACAAAAGTGGAAGCTGTGGTCAGAACTCTGATGAAAATACAACTTAGAGATCCAGGGGCCAAAGCACTCGTTTTCTCAACGGTATAATCAAGAGTTTCTGCTTCACTCTAGCTGTTCTTCTGCCTTTACTTAGTGTCTACCAGATAACTACTTAAGAATAATTACTGAAAGAGAGCTAAGATTCAGAATTACTGTCATTTTTTTTCCCTGTGTCCTTATGTTTATGTATATAGAGAAATGTGATAATACTTTATAAAGGCAGTTCCTATCATTACATATTAGATGTTATATTGATGTCATTTAGAGATATTTTTGATATTTGAAAAATTAGAATCTGTAATCTTCAAAGATTCATTCATAGATGAAATGACCTATTTAAGAAAAAGTAGTTAATGTACTATAAATAAAGTATTATTTATAAATATAGTAAAATCCTAGTTTTACATTTAGAAAGATAAACTATATACATTAAATACATCATTGTTTTCTATTTATATTTTAATTCTTTTCAGTGATGCTTGTATTTTTTTATATTACTGTTCAACCAGTATTTGATGGGAAAAGAAAATGCCATTTCCCAACAGAGCTAGTGTTGTTGGTTCTCCATCTGAGGGTTTGGGTTTGGTTTTGTTCATTTAACTGGTGTATAAAAGTTACTGTGGTTTAATTATGATTTATTCCTTTCTCAAGTCTCTTTGGCCAAAAGCTGTATGTAAATACTTTTTTCTCACTTTTATATTGTAGTGGCAAGATGTATTAGATATTATTTCCAAAGCTCTCACCGACAACAACATGGAATTTACACAAATCAGTCGCATTAAGACATTCCAGGTGTGTCATAATTTTGCTCATGTTTTTAACAGATCAGTTGCAAACTGAAACTGCTGTTTTCTAGCTGACTTCATTTATTTTCTGTCCTGAACCCTATAAGAATGTTTTAAGTTCTTAATTATCAATGAAATTAACATTTTAAACAAAATAATATAACTGTAGATATTTTTCATCTAGACAATCTTTTAAATCTTAATATCAGACAATCTTAATATCTTTTTCTTTAATGTAGGAAGAAATGGCCTTGCAGTATTTCTTTTGAAGGGGTCCTTGTACCCTGGGATTTCTCTCTCTCTCCTCTCTTTCTCTCTCTCTCTCAGAAAAAAGTACATGTGGTTAAAATTTTGTTTATATCAAATTCAGTATAGTCACACGTGTAATCTGAGACACACCACATACAAAAGCAACTGGAAATATAGTAGATTCCTATCTTACCTCACATTAACTTTACATAGTTTTCCTTTCCCTCATTTTCCTGTACACTCATACAGTTCAGTTTTTATGTATCACGTATAGTATATCTATGATGTAGTTTCCACATGCTATGAAAGCAAAAGGGTTTGTATGATTCTCTTCAAAATCAAGAAAAACAACAACATTGCAATTCCTGAAGTTGGTGGATTAGCATTTGAGTCTTCACTATTATGTTTATCTTGAGCTGTAACATAACTGCTCTTATTTTCATCGATCCAGCCTAAATTAAAATGTACCTTTCTTCTTTTAGGAGAACCTTTCAGCGTTTAAATATGATCCCCAAATCAATATTTTGCTGCTGCCCCTGCACACAGGCTCTAATGGACTAACTATCATTGAAGCTACTCACGTCCTCCTGGTGGAGCCCATACTGAACCCTGCCCATGAGCTTCAGGCCATTGGGAGAGTGCACCGAATTGGACAGACAAAGTAAGGACTAAACTAGGCTTTTATTACTTTGCTTCAGGTTATCAGAAACTAATTCAACATTTAAATTCCTTATTTATGTTTATCACACCCTGCTTGTTTCTTAAGTATACATTCTGTCTCCCACATCTGAAATGTTTAGTACCAGAAATTGTTTAAGGTTTTTGATATTTTTTGTTTTTGTTTTTACATCCTGGATTGTTTGAGGAAAGGGTATATATATTTAAACATAAGATTGATTTATGTTTCTTTCACCTCATATATAGTCTAAAAGTAATTTTATACATTATTTTTAGTATTTATTTTAACTACAACCCATCACATGAAGTCAGATATGGACATTTCTACTTTGTTACTTGTCTGCATGCTCTGTGGCGCTTGGATGCACACACACACACACAGTGAATGAACCAATAAGTCAATGTAGTTAAAAATAGGTTGATTTAGTGGAGTATATGAACCAATAGTCATTTTTATGTGATATGTACTTCCTTTATTCAAATACCAGATTGTGAGTGTCTATAACTCAACTTCCTAGTTATATTATCTATGGGTATTAGAGGCCTTGAATGTTTGAAGACATATAGACACACACAATAACCACATACTAAGCACTTATTTAGTATTACTGAGCATCTCAACTTTACATACTAAAGATTCCAGTTATATAAGACATAATCTATTCCCATCTAGAAACATACATAAAAGGCCACTGTGTAGCACAAGTACAAGATGATTTAAAGTTTTATGAACAATATGCTTTGTGTCCTGAAGAAAGACATTAAGCTGAAGGAATGATTATTTTAAAGTTAGGCTAGAAAATAATTGTGGAAGAGTTGCATATGTACAAATAAAGGGCAGTTAAGCTGACATTTCCTAAGATTGTGAACAGTTTGGAACTGCTGAGGTAAAACATAAGAAGTAGTAAATGAAGTTTTACATGCCAGAGTCAGAAATACGGATTGTTGCATAAACGTCAGCTTTAAAACCAAATATATCTTTAAGTGGAAAAGAGACAGATTCTATATTTAAATTACTTTTCTCATTACTGTGGCAAACATCAAACAAAAGTAGCTAAGAAAGGAAAGGTTTATTTGGGCTCACAGTTTTGAGAGTATAGTGGGAAATTCAGGGTGGCAGAAACAGGAAGTAGATAGTCATATAAGCCACAGTGAGGAAACACTGATAGATGAATGCTGATTCTTAGTTTACTTTGTCCTCATTCATTTTGACCTCAGCTTTCCACACCCAGGTGGGCCTCCCTTCTGCACATACGTCTTAAACCTTTGTGGAAATACCCATATAGATGACCTGACAGTTGTGTTTCTGTGGTAATTCTAAGTCTCATCAAATTGATGGTCAAGATAAACCTTTGCACTCTTACAAAAAAAACCTAAATAAAATTCGGCAAAGTAGCATAACTATAATCAATACACAGTTCTAAAGTCCGTCCAAAGTCATTTAGAATGCAGTTAAATTTAGTTTATTTGTAAATGTAGGTGTATACATGCCAGTTGTGCATTTGGAGGTCAAAGGACAACTGTCAGAAGTCAGTTGTTGCCTTCCATTTTGTAGAGGTGATCTTGCTTGCTTTTCTGGTGGTTTGCATGCTCCAGGTTAACTGGCCTCTGATATACTGCGTCTGACTTCATTTTTAAAGTATGGGTGCTAGGCTGGAGAGTTAGCTTAGTGGTTAGCACTGGCTGCTCTTTCAGAGGTCCTGAGTTCAATTCCCAGTGCCACATGGTGGTTCACAACCATCTATAAAGGGTTCTGATGCCCTCTTCTGGCTTGCAGGTGTGCATGCAGCAGCAGTCATACATAAGTAAACAAACAAACAAAAGTGAAAATGTGGGTGCTAAGGATGAAACTCAGGTTGTTGGCTTAAGTTTATCAAGTACTTTTACCAGTTAAGCCATCTTGCCAGCCCTGAACACTGACCTCTTGTTATACCAGCGTTTTCCTAAAACATAGATGGGCTTGTCTCAGATTTAGAAGCCTAAAGCCATTAAGGCTATTGCTTCCTAGTAAATAGCCTTCCTTTTCTTCTTCAAGAGACTGTCTTAGTCTTTGTATCCTCCTTCTCCCCAGCGACAGTCTAGCCTCCTACAGTTCAGAGTGCCTTATCATTCAATTATCACTTAACTTCTTTCAGAGGACTTTTGCTGAGCACTTTCTATAGTTTTAAGCATTTGAGATAACGTTAATGCAACTTATAATCTACTTGTAAGCAGGTTGGTCTGTCGACAGTTAGTATGCAGTAGATTAAGTAAAGGGTATATATTGTGTTAGGACCTACAAACCTCAAGCCAGGTGGGACAATAAAAAGTACAGATGACTTGGAAGCCAGCCTTACTGAGAAGGTAACATCTGAGCAAAGCATGAAAGAGATTGGAAATATAACTATACTGATATCTTAAGAATGATTAAGCAGACAGTGAAAATCAGTGTGGTGCCTGTAAGTCAAGAGTGTTCCTGGTTTTACAAACCTGGCAAGGAGCCACAGTTGCTAGACTGAAACAGGTAGGAAGGGAACTCAGTGAGGCTTGGCCATCATATTGGGCCCTAACTGGGAAGCTTCAAGCAGAAGGAGGACACATCTAACTTCAGCTTGGAAAGAATCATTCTGAGTGTGATGTGCAGTGCAGACCAGGAGTAAGGAGAGCAGGCAGGCCATGTAGTCTTGATGACAGTAGGAGGTAGCTTCCATGATAGTGGCAGTGCACCCAGTGAGTAGTGGCCAGGCTCTCAGTTTATCGCGGAGTAGAACTGACAGTGTTTGTGGGCATAGTGCTTAGTGGGTGTGAGCAACACTGTGGGCTTTGGCCTAGACAGCTGGGAGGATAGAAAGCCTTTGGCTGAATAGAAGAAGACTGTGAGATAGAACAGATTCAGTGGTAAGAACAAAACTCTACTTTAGATATGTTTGAGATTTTATTAGCTATCCAAGATATGCATGTTCAGAGACTGGGAAAGAACTCAGGATTAGAGGCACACACTTGGATATCAGTAGTATGCGATGGTATTTTTGAGCTATGAGCACGAATGGGATTGTTAAAGGAGAGAAAGAATAGTGATGGGCCAAGAACTAAATAAATCCTGGCACATGTAAATTACAAGGCTCTGGGAAAAGGAAAGACACATGCTTAACTGTCACCTGATGCAAAATGTCAAAGTAGAAATCTTATTAGGGGAGTTTTGACCATTAGTTTTATTTAGCATCATGATCAAAAGCAGTTTAAATAGAGCTGTATAGGCAACTACTTACAAGGATTTTTTTGTTGAACTCTAGTTCAACAAACATAAATAGGACTACACAGCTTGTATAGTGTCAGGTAAAAAGTGGCAGGTGCACCCCTGTTGCCTCCTGTCCGTGCTTTAACCATGGCTCCCCATGCTTACTGTGCAGCCCATAGGAATAGGATTTTGAGAGATTTTGTTGCAGAGTAAAAGAAGAGAATAAAATTAAAAGTTATTTTCTTTTTGTTTTAAATAAGAAATTAATTAGAGAATGATTCATTTAGAAATAGAAAAAGTAGGAAAAGACAGAAAAGTATGCTGAACATTTTCCATGCTTGGGCAAGAGGATATAGGACCTAACACTGATTGTTTTCAGGCAAGAGTGTGGCTCTGGTAATGGTTAGGAGGGCACAGTGTTTGTCCCTTAGTTACAGTGGAAGAAGTGTCCCTTTTACATCCCGTTTGTCTTAAATCCTACCTCTTTTCATATTCTCAAGAGCCTTCATCTTGAAATACATCACATGAATATGTCTGAGTGTTAATGATTTTTAAAGTGGCAATCCTTTACAATCTACCTTCACCCCCTTGATCTCCTATTCTGTCAGCCTTTCTATTTTGGTAGCTACCCTTGAGTGTAATACCACTGATATGAGACTTAGAGTTTAACTGGTGGCCTCCTTCTCGCAGTAGTCCAGTGGTTCTTTTTATCTACTCTCCCTAATTGTTAGTTCACCCAGGGCCATGGCATTAAGTAGTATGCGTAGGTGGACAACCTTCACAGGTGTATCCCTGAACCTTAAAATATATATAAATTTTTATATCTAGTTGTTATCTGTATATGTATCTAGGAACTTTATATTTCCCCCAGGATATTGACTAGATAGCTCAAGTTTGGTACAGGTAAAGCAAAACTACATTTGTGCTGCTTTCAGCCAGTCCAAGCTTTCCTCGTACTTTAATATGACTTTTATCATCTATACTTGCTCAGACAGGAAATCTAGGACTTTTCTGTGTCTTATATTCAAATTATTTTAGTCTTGATTCTTGTATCTCAAAGATATTCATCTTTTGACTACTTCTTATCCCACTGACAAAAAGCACAATCCATCTCCTCCTCTTGCCATGGTGACTTCAAATTATATCTCTTCTTCCTCCACAGCAGCCAGGGCATTTCCAAAGTGCAGTCTCGTGTAAACCAAAATGTTCATAACCACTGGAGCACATTCCTTTATAACTACAAAATTCAGTTCCTGATCAAATCCTGCAGGACTACCATTTATGATCTGAACCCTGCCTACCTCTAACCTCATGTTGACCTGTTGCATTTATAACACACTTGTGCTGTGCTAGCCTGATGTTGGCCTCGGAAACATTTTTAGCTTTTCCCAAGCATGTACTCATCCCAGTAATATATATGAACATTTGTTTTCTGTCTGCATGCTCTTCCTGCTCCTGCTGTGCTTTGTGCCTAATTCCCTTCTCTCAATTGAACTTGTCATACATAATCTATGCATGCAACTGATTTTCTCAGGTGCTTATTATTTGTCTCCCCCATGAGAGTTTAGTTCATGAAGATCACATTGGCAGTATGCACTGTTGACCTGTCCCTGAGCACATTCATAAAGACCTGCCACAAGTGGGCACTAGTGGACTAATGGATGTAGCATGTGTATGTAAGGTCATTTTCTACCCATTTGTCTTAAGATGGTCTTTAAACTTACAATTCTTATTTGCCTTCTAGACCTACTATTGTTCATAGATTCTTAATTAAAGCAACAATAGAAGAACGGATGCAGGCAATGCTAAAAACTGCTGGGAGGAGGTAGGTAATAATTTACAAATGGGGATTCCCCATCATTGGAGAGTTTTGGTTCATCTTCTCCTGGATGTCAACAAATGATGTAAACACATACTTTTTTCCAAAACCAAAGGAAAGCATTTTATCTAAAGCATGTCCCAGTTAATGCTTTGGACATCCTATGTTTGGCTTAAGATAATTTAATAGGTTATAATATGCAAAATTAGCTGGCTTATTTTTGCTGCATTTGATTACTTTTTAAATGAAATGTATTATTCTGTCTTAACTAAACTTTTGATATGTGTAAAACTAAACATGCATTAATGTTTTAGTTTATGCTTACCAGTCACAGGTCAATAGGTATATTTGAATTTACAGTCTAGGCTGGTGATTTGTGTCAAATACATAGGTGTCAGAGTAGTAGAATGATGAACCATCTGAGCTGTTTAGGACTTAGCCTTGCAGTCATTAAACTTCTAACGCTGGCACGGTGATTTTCCTTTAAAGTCATCTTAAAGTAAACTAGTGCCTTCCTCCCTCCCCGTGAGATGGATGGATTGGAAGTCACCCAAAGAGAGATGATATGATAGCTCTTTCAAAGGGATGGCATCTCTAGGGTACTTTGTAACAGAAACTTTCTCAAACCAGAAATTCCATACTCTGATGTAACAGGAAAGATGCCAGCCATCCCAAGGGCTTTTCATCTAAACCTGAAAGAGTTTTGTTCTTGTTGTCAAGTGCTGCAGACATCAGTGATTTTTATTTCAATTACTTAAAATAATACTGAACTTCTTTGTAAATTTAAAGTAAATAGTGAGTTTAGAACCTGCTTGGCAACAGTTGTCAGATGTCTTATTTTCTGTTTTTTGTTTTGATTTTTTTATTAATTGTTCATAGAAAGCATTTTCTGACAAAGCTTCAGAATTATTCACTCATTTTCACTGATTTTGACAAGATGTAACAATTACTGTCTACTTGTGGCTCAGTGATGACTACATACGGCAGATTTGTGCCTCAGTTTATTGTCATGCATACAGTCACTAACTCCTGGCCATGCCTTCTCACTGTGCCTCTGGAAATCTTGCAGCCACACAAGCTCATCCGGGAAGCATTCTGAAGCCTCTGTGTTGACTGTGGCTGACCTGGCAGACCTGTTTACCAAAGAGAATGAGGACCTTGAATGAATGCCATCAAATCATTCCACACATTTTAAGATAGGACTTAGCTTTCATAGATGTAAAGCAAAGTTACAAATTGAAGACAAAAAATTAGTAAATATTAGGAAATACTATTCTAAGTTGAATAAATTTATTTTGTTATACACTAGCCTAGTAATAATTGGAAATTGGTTCCTTTTCAGTATACTGATTTCACACCATTTACAATGAATTTTAATTTTACACTCCTACTGAAACATTTACTTTATGTTCCACATGTATATCTATATAACTGATAAGGCAGAATAATTGAGAAAAGAAGGTATTAAATAATTTTTCTTTAGTAGATATAACTAACAAGACAGAATACATAAGAAGGTAACTTAGTCTAGTTTTGTATGACCTGACATATACAGCCAATGTAAATGACATTTTTAAAAGGGCCTTCAGCATCTTTAGCATATGATTCACTATTATCTTTTCAGTAATGTTTTAAGAAAATGCTAAGCTATAATAACTAGTTATTTGCATGAGTTTAAACTGTAACACTGTCATTGGAACTTTACAGTAAGTAGTACAGCTCCTAATCATAAATTGCTTGGTGGTTTTTTTTGTGTTTTATTACTAAATGTTAAAATACTGAAAAGCTCATTTTTCTATTATGTTTAAGCGGTATCATTGTTAGTGTTTTTAAGTGTATTAACAGTTACCTACAGTGAGCTCTTTAATCTTTTTAGTAAGATTTTTTTTGTGTTTTAAGATGATGTATCTGTAAATATGACTTTTTAAAATGATCAGTGTACTGAATTCTTTTCCAGTGTTCCTTTAACTAGTCGTTTTAGCCACTAGTTATCTAAATTTATAGTAGAGTTTATTCATTTCAGTTACTCTCTCCTTAGGAACTAGTGTTTGATCTTACTGCAAGAGAATGCTGTGTTCACACATGCATAGAACTATAAGTGGTTAAACTGTCTCTTCTGTGAAGAATTCATAGATGACTTTGAAATCACAAAATAAGAAGTAGCTTATTGTATCCTAGCCTTGTGTTATAATATAAGTGTTCTTGTTTTCTTTCCTTTAGCTGTTAAAGTTTTAAGTGACCCTCAAGATTCATTAGCTCCTACCTAACTGTCGAGAAAACTGTACTAGAAATAGTCCCTGGGTCTCCTTCATCCAGGGTACTCTGGTGCTTAAGCTAAGGTGCATTTTCCTATCCAGGTTTATAGGTGACAGTTCAGCTGAAGAAGGCACATTTTGGGTGCTTATTCTTTAGTTGAAGGGAGATATGCATTGATTCTTTTATATGAAATTAAACATATTTTTACAGCTCTTTTACATTCACAAAGAGCTTTTCTGTGTATTCATGTAGTTAATATTCGCAACAGTTCTGTGAAGTGGATATAATTAATGTCATTCCTATTTTGAAGGTAAAGAACTGATGCTCAGGAGGAAACTTGCCTGCGATATGTAGCAAATAGACAAAGTAGTCCAGGCCCCTGGCTTCATAGCTACTGTTCTTCCACCCAATCATATACCATGCTGAGGCTCAGAAGCCTTGTGTTGGTAATTTAAGAATGAGATTGTTTAAGTACTTATTTTTGTTTCCTAATATTTCATGTGCTATGTTCTAGGAAAAACAATTTGATATGCTTCAGTTAAAAAAATAACATATAGGTAGATATCTATACTTATTAGTATTAGAGGAAAACTACTCTTATTTATTTCAGTAAGAAACCTCAAATAAATATTTTAATGGAAAATGAAATTGTGGATTGTTTAATTTCTAAGGTTTGGATCATATGAACTTTGGTTTTTATTGACTCAACAGATAGTATCAAATTGCTAATTCTACACTATTCCATATTTTATTTATTTTTGTTATTTCTTCTAAAACAATTATGATAATTCTCTTACTTCAGAACTAATGAGTACAAATATATAATCCCCACATCTTGACTGCAAACAAAAGAAATTTTGGTTTCCCTTCTTAATCATTGTATATTCTCTGAAATATCACAGTATGGGCACTGTGCTAGCAAACCACTGAGGATAAGTGAAATGCCCAGTCCTTAGAGATTAAATGTATTTATATTTAGGGAATTGTTTTTCAAGTAACTCCAGGACTTAGGACTGAAGATTTATCTATGTAAATTATAAACATTCTACAAACGTGGCCTAAAATCCAAGTAACTTTACTGTGTTTATTGCAGCATCAATATTTCTCTATGTGATCTTAAGGTAAAGGACCATTTTTAGGAATTGGTCCCTTTGGGAAGTATAACTCAGTCTTTTTATATGCTTAGTATGCACAAATCTCTGGATTTCAGACCCCTCCAAAAAGTATCCCTTTCACATCTTTAATAGCATTAATAATCTCAACATGGAACCAATGCTTAACAAGCAATACTAGTTCATAACAAAAGCAACTACTTATAAATATCTAACAGGTTGTGACTATCAGCTGAAAACCTCTTCCAAGGGACAAAAGCAAAAATGTCTTCCATCTCTTCTCTCACTTGCTAATAACCCTTCCCAAAATCAGTATGATTGAGTTGTCTGTTTATTAAACTTGCAGATACCTTCTTGGAAATGTGAAAAACACCTGTGTTAACAAATGAGTACAGTTCTACTTAAAGTGAATATAAGACATACTCAGTTTTTGTAGCATATAATCGGAATTCCCACCATAATATGCCATCTTATATATGCAGTTACTTTGCTGTGTCCAGGTAATTTCCTTGTGGTCGTTCGTTGCCTTTGGCTCTTACATTTTTTTCATCCCCTCTTCCTGGATCCCTGAACATTGGAGGTGGGTGTGTTTGACAAATGTCCTATTTAAGGATGAGTATTCTGCAGTCTGTTATTATCTGCACCTGAACCAGTTGTGAGTCTCTGTGTTAATCATCTGCATAAAGATGTTCTCTGATGAGGATTCAGATACATTAATTAGTGAGTGTAAGAGTAAGTTTAATATTACATCCATGTAATAGAATAATGGTAGTAGGTTCTTTCCTAGGTGACAATTCTATGAGACACCACAGACTAACAAAGAGCCCCGTAACAGGACCTGGTTACGTCTTTTGCAGTTATTGGCCATAGAGATCCTACACATATATCCTAACGTTACAGGTTATTGCCAATGTTCCTATTTATGCTATAGAACTTGACTGTTAGAACCTCTTGCTGAAGACACTGTATACCTGAGTCACAAAACATGGGGAAATCAAACTGCCACTGACCCGGCAGCTTCTTCCTTATGGTCATGGAAGGTGCTGTGCGTGCTACCGAACAAGAAAAGTAATTCTGTGTTCCAGCTGTGAACCCTGTGATTGTCAACCTTGTTTATTTTTTTTTAATTTAATTAAAATCTATATTATTTCTCCTCCTTCACCTCTGTCGTACCCATCCATGTTCAAGTTCGCTCCAAATTTGCCTCCCCTTTAACCATTGTTGATACATATAAATGAACAAACATAAATATGACCTGCTGAGTCTAATTCAGTGTTGCTTGCTTGCCCTTGTGTATATGTTCCTAGGGCTGGTTATGCAATGTCCAATACTACTTGGTAATGGATAACCATTTGGAGGCTCATCTCTCTGGAAGACCAATTCTCAGCAGTTGTGAATTGTTTGTAGCTCTTCATCAAGGAGTGGAGCCCTGTGAGGTTTCCCCTATTTATGATGGGATGTCAGTTGTGGTTGGAATTATTCGAGTTTTGTTTTCTGTTTTAATCTTATAATTTGCCCTCTTGGATCAAAGTTGTACTGGAAAAATGTGGACAAATCATGCTGAATAATATATTTCTACCCTGTATTATTAAATGATAAGTTCATTTCCAGAAGTGCTTAACATAACTAATTTATACCTAATTATGGATGGTTTATTCCAGAATAGTGTTTATGGTAATATTCTCAGGATGATTCTTTTAAGATAGGGGATCCAGCAATAAATATTGTATTTTTAGAAACTCATTTTGTGTTCTTTTTTTTCTGTTAATGTTCTATGTATTACACAAATAGGTGTAGGAATAGCTGTTTGATTATCATTCTTGGCTTAACACCACTAGCTAGTTGGAGAAGAAGATAAGACAGATGGTCATCAAAATATGATGCCCATGTTGTAGAAAATACTGTACCTGAGGCCTCTCAATTGATAACTGGCAGCCACAGTTTCAAGACTGTTATGTCTGAAATTGCTAATAGTCACACCCAACTGAACTAGCTTATCTATAGTTAAAATGACCAAGCAATGCTCAGATGAAGTTCTTTGGCATGAAGCAAATCAGACAATTAACTTTTAAGCACTCTCATTAGTACTCTAGATATCTGGTACTTGCCAGCTTCTAAAGAAACAAACAGCCTTCCAACTCCTGCAGTGGTGTACATAAAAGCATACATCCCCAGAGGGACATTGTCCTATCCCAGAAATACAGCCCAGTAGTGCTGATTTTTCTTCAGCATTCTGATACTGACTTGACAAACTGTAAGTAAGGTTCTCGTAGAACATACTGTGGAATGGGCATAAGTCAGTCTCAACCTCAGTATTACCACATTTGGGTTAGATAATTCTTGTTGTACATTAAAAAATGTTGAGCAGTATCCACAGCATCTTCCCACTAGATTTTACTTATAACTTACCACCCCAATTTATACCAAGTAGAAATGTTTACTAATATCTTTAGGGCAGGGGTAGGTAGGATTGAGAGTCAGTTTTTTCATCACTGATATGAAATATTCAGAATACTGTGTAAAAAGCAGTTTAATTGATCATAGCTAGTTTAAGTAACTTAGGATGAGTATAAACTGCCCCCAACTCCCAGCTCATTGGTTTAAACAGATGGTAATAATGTTTAGGGGACATTGTAGAATCCCAAGTATCACAAGTGGATCACTGAGGGCAGGCTTTTGAAAGTGATATCTGCTTCTCATCATGGCTGACTGTACTCTGAGCCTTCATCCCTTGAATCCTCTTATCTGGTCACAGCAAAAAGAAAATTAACAAATACAATGACCTGTCAGGACCCATAATGGGACAAGCTAATAACTAGCAGGTGATCATCCTGAAATGGCTTGCCTTGGATTATTATATAATCTGCAACAAGTGAGGCCTTACTGAGCAAGGCTATAAGGGACTTATTTTAGAAAGATTCCTGCTATTAATATGCTTTTCCTATTATTATTAAACATGTAACAATCACTAAGCAATAGCACACCCCTTTGGAGCAGATCTCTGTAGATCCACAAAGATGTACTGTCTTGTGGTGATGCTATATAGACAAATAGATGACTTCTTAAGTCTTAATGATGATCCTATAAGAATTCCTAAAATTGTATCAATGATTATTAAGCTCTTTTATAACGGGACTGCTATTAGGTCCTTTTCTGGTAGTCAAAACTGCAATGAGAACTCTGCCAGTCTCCAAGTGTCATCAGTTAATTGCTCTTAGATAGTAACCAGACTTTCTCCTACTCAGAGCACATTCCAAGAGGTTGTAAATAATTAACCAAAGGTCATTAAAGGGAACTAACAATTTATTATAGGTGCTAGGACAAAAGATAAAATATTGCCTGGGTTTATCTATACAAAACTTCACTAGTAACTTAGTTATAGTTTTAAACCTTCAGTGAACCTGTGGAGCTAGACGAATGATGGATGTTTAGCCTGATGGATATGCATGTAAACCATTCTCTGTTGTAAACTTCTATTTCAATTTATGATTTGATTTTTGGTGTGAACTTGTGATGGACTTTGTAACATGTGATCATGTATTCTGAAAGATGTATAAGTACTGAGGACAAAGAGATGAGAGGCAGATACAATGGAGAGATAGAATAGAATTTTTGCCTTTACCCACTTAGAGTAGTATATAGAATAGAATTTTTCCCTTTTCCCAGATAGAAGTTTCCCTTTTCTCCACTTAGGACCTTTCCACTTTTACCTTTAGATAGCTTTTATAAGAAACTTTTTACACTTAGTAATAAACTGTATAACTTCTCTGTCTTTTCTTCCTGTGACCTCAGACTAGCAGGCATAAATTAGAGCCCAGCAGTTCCTGCTGAGATAGTACAAAGGCTATTTACTTAATCCTTTGTTGTTTTTGGGATGAGGTGCTAAGTGCCAGAAACTGCAGTTTCTGGCCTCAGAGGATCACAGAAGGCAAGTCAGCTACAGTAGCATTGTAAGTAAACTTTTATTATACAGCAACCCTAAATATGTCATAAGAGCAAAGTCTTACTCCAAATCTCATAAGACCACACATCTTACCCCACCACTGCCTCAAGAAGAACCGATAAGAAGAAAGAAGAAGATCTCTCTCCCCACTCCGGGGCTGGCCCTCGGCAATGACCATTTGGAAAGTCTTATATTTGGCTTTAAAGTTTGAACCCAATAAATGAAATTGCAGTTGAAACTGTAGACACAGTGAGTTGATGGTATTATATTTTAAATTTCCACTCTTCATTTGTAAATGGAAAAGTTTCAAAAAGATAAAAGCATGAATTTATAATCAGTTTTGCCAGTGTAAAAGATTTGCTAAAACTATGAAGTGATGTATGTGTTGATTGGCTTGATTGTGAAATTATTGCATAATGTGTATGTGTATCAAACTATTACCTTGAAATCTGAAATCCACAGTTTTTAGATATCAATTATCAAGTGTGTGTGCTGTGTGTGTGTGTGGAAGGGGGTATGGTATGTGTAAGATTTGCTCTCCATTGACAGGTAGGGGGTCTCAGGGTCTCACTATAGCCCGGACTAATCACAAACTCCTGTGCTCATTCTTTGTACCTCTACAGCTGCCCAAGTACTGAGACTCCACATTTCTGGTACTGGACACTAAAAGTTTTCAAGTATAGTTTTCAGAAATGTTCTGATGAAGGGCACCATTCAGCATGACAAAATCCTATTCTGTGGCCTATCAGCCAAGTCCCCTAAAAATGAAACTCAAAGTTCTGTCCCTGTGTACTTCGTGGGCTCTGCATGTGAATTTACTGCATTCTGAAACTGGGGAAGATGATGTCTATAAGCACAATTGTAGTCAGACTAAAATACGCCTTTATAGAATTAATGCTGTGGCACTGAAAGGTGTCCACCTTCATCACGAGGACCAAAGTCGACCTCACATCTCTGCCTTTAAGGCTAGGGGTAAATTTTTTTCTTTGATTTTTTTGTTTTCTTTTTTTAAGTTTGTGCTATCTAACTTTTTTTTTTAATTATCTTTAATCTTTTTTTTTTATAGTCCAGTCGTTATCCCCCTCCTGGTCCACCCGTTCCTCATTTGATTCCTCCTCCCCCCGCCTCCCCTGTTTCCAAAAGGATGTCCCCAACCCCATACACACCCCACCAGGCCACCCCACTCCCTGGGACCTCAAGTCTCTAAAGAGTTAGGTGCTTCTCTCACTGGGGTCAGACCAGGCAGTCCTCTGCTGTATATGTGTCAAGGGCCTCTTATCAGCTAGTGTATGCTGCCTGGTTGGTGACTTAGCATCTGAGAGATCTCAGGGGTCCAGGTTAGTTGAGACTGCTGGTCTTCCTATGGGGTCACCCTCCTCAGTTTCTTCTAGCTTTTCCCTAATCCTACCACAGGGGTCTCCGATTTTAGTCCGTTGGTTAGATGTAGGTATCTGACTCAGCTGCTAGTTGGGCCTCTCAGAGGACAGCCATGCTAGGCTCCTGTCTATAAGCACACCATAGCGTCAGGTCAGTAATAGGGTCAGGCCTTGTGGCCTCCCCTTGAGATGGATCCCAATTTGGGCGTGTCACTGGACCTCCTTTCCCTCAGTCTCCTCCAGTTTTGTCCTTGCAGTTAGACAGGAACAATTCTGGGTCAGTTTTCGTCCTCAACTCCCTCTTTTGTTAGCATTGAGTCAGTGAAGCTGACATCTCCCAGACACTTACTCATCAAAACATGCTGCCAAGAAGCATGACATGGTAGCCTTTTCTAGAATGAGGAACAAAAAGCTTTACCAAGAATCTTCCCCAGTGTCCATGTTCACATAGTTCACTACAGATGCCATTCTAAAGGAGTATAACATCAGAAGCACTAAAGCTTTCTCTCTCAACTTTAGAAAAATAAAATGATCTTTATCAGAGTTTTAATTACTAGTATTAGAATAAAGCACCTGGCTATATTCTTTAACTTACTAAATATCACCATGTTCTTCTGTTACTCAAGCCCATCACTCTGTAATTGTCTGGTAAGTTGTTCTTCTCTCATCCCTCACACCCATCCATCAGTCGAGTTAGCCCTCAATATACATTTGTACCCCAACTAACTTTCATCATCTTGCCAACTACCACTTTGTCCCAGACATCCTAATTGTTCATTGGATTGTGACAGCCTCCTACAGTCTTTTTCCAGAATAGTCATCAGTTTTAAGACACATGGCAGATAATCAGATCATGTCATACCTCAATATAAAATCCTCCCACTCACTAAAGAGAACCATAAATCCTTATAAGGGCTAGAAGGCTCTACATGATCCAGCCTTCCACTGTCTGATTCTACTTGTCTTTTCCCACATACCCATTTATATGCTCCATCCTCAGAATGTATGTTACTATGCCTCAAACATGACCAAGCACATTTCCACAAGGCCTTTTAACTGGCGGTCCCTTATACCTGTAGCGCTCCAGACACATGTTGTGCTTTCTGCCCACCTTTCTAGTTTCTGCCCAACATCAGCTATCAGTGAGGCCATTCTGGTCATACTGCACAAAACTGAACCTTTAATCCTCTTCCTGTTGCCCTAAAGCCTCTTAGTAGTCTGTTTTATTCTACTGAATTCTGATATATTCACTTTATAAATCTTTCCCAGCTTCCTGCAGAAATTAAACTCTGAAAGCTGGAATTTTGTCCTCAGTTGTAATGCAACATAGTACATAGAGATGCTGAACAGTGTTATGGTTGGAGAGAGGATTACTAATGTTCCAAGGACTCTTTATCAACTACTCAAATATCCTTATGTTACAACATAATATAGTTCATTTTCCTATAAAGTAGAATGGGAGATACATTTTATGCCCCCTATTAAGTCCAATTACCTATGCAAGTTGTTTCTAATTAAGGCTTCGTATAATCAAGACTTCAGCTTCTGCTTGACTTATAATACATCTCAATGTCATTTCTACACCTTATTTCTCTTGTCCCGAACTTAGACCTTAATTTTTAACTCTTTCGAATATATCCAGCACAACTAAGTTTGGAGGAAGAACACGTGAGTTCTGAGTCTCTTAGCCATCTGGATCTTGTTGAATAGGTCAGTTTGTCTCTGGACCTGATAATGTAAAATAAGCCTTGGCCTATATGAGCAACTCCAAAAACTATTAGCATACTTAATCATTTGTGGAAAAAGAGTTCAAATTAGACAAGAACTATGCCTAACTAAAGCCTTTTCCATACTCTGAACAGACCTTCAGAATAATTGAAGAAGCTAAAATGAGAAAGAAGGAAGATTTGAATTTAAGTAATTTTTTAAGAGACATACATGCAGTTAATAGAATTCAAGGAATAAGAAGTAATCAGGTTTATAAAAAGCCAGAATCTTGAATAAAAGGGAGGGCAAAAGACTCTTCTAAGTTCTTCCTCCCTGAACCTTGGGTATAATTGGTAACTATTCCATTTGCTTTTCCATATATTTTGGGTATTTTTTTACTTTTGAAATTTATGGTACAGTACGTTAGAACTGCATATACAGCTTTTCCAGGAGCATTATTTTTACTATCCCAAGAGGAAGCAGTAAGTTTTGACATAGCAAATAATTCTGTATAGTTCAATAAATATTTATTATAGGTCTTAAATGTTTACTAATTTTGGCTTGTTTAAGTCTTGAGCATCTGATCATGTAACTAATAGTCTGTCATTATGTAGAAGGTAAAAAGTGCTTGTTAAACACAGAGATAAGCACTGGAAAAGCCAGGAAAGTTAAACTCACAGATACCCATCAAAGGAAAGAGATGTTTAGCCTGTTCTCCTGGAATGCTGGCAATAGATATAGTTGAAAACCTGGTGATCCTTTGCTCTCTGATGAGCCAGACTCTGCCCATGTCTTTCAGAATTTCTGCTTTACTTGTCCAGACCCTTTCCCCCTAAAACTTTTATTGAACATTACTTCTAAGTCATGAAAGTTCATCCTTGTGAGAGATGTCGTTTGTACTTTATAATCTCCCAAGTGTTAGGTTATCTTAGGACCAGGCCAAATCCTGACTCCCACAGGCTTTGTGTTTACCTTAGTCATTCTCTCTAGACTCCTTATCTCAAGCATTGTTTCAAAGTCAACAACGAAAAATACAGACAAAGCCATATTTATTTTATAAACGGCTTCAGTGTAAACATATCTTGAGCTTTAAGGTACTCATGAGGCTGAGTTATTACCTGAAAACATTTTTCTAAAATTGTGAGATGCTTAAATATGACAAAAATATATGAGGTGATGTCAGACTTTAAAAGTCCTGGCCCAACACTGCTACCTAAAAATCTGAACTGAGTTTCATTTTTGTCTTTTTATGGATCTTTTCCCTGCCAGCTGTAAAACCTGAAGGGACCCTCCACATCTGATTAAAGTAACACTTTTCTGAAAAGCAGGTATGATGGTCTCATTTAATCTTTCCCATTGTAATGTTCTATAGTACATTATTTCCTGACTCCAGGAACTTTTTCTAAAACTGCTGCTCCTACAAGATAGTCTTCTCATTCCCCCTATTTAAATCTCTTTGCCTCTGAAAGAACTTATCAGTCATAGATTCTGACTCTGAAAAGAAGGCAAGAAGTTAACTAAGATGAAAGGAAATGCAAATGTCTGTACTGTAGCCTTTTTCTTGTACTCTCATTTGCATCAGACTTCCATGGATTGATGTCTAGCTGCCTCATCCTCCTATCTCCCAAGAACTGGATCTCTGATATGTAGCATCATACTTTTCTTGAGTGCTGAGGATCTGACTTGAGGTCCTCATGTATGTGGGCAAGAAGCACTTTTAACTAACTGAAACATCCCAGCCCCTAGAGGGACACACTGAGAATTCCTGTTCTAAAAATAAAACGTTCTATAATGGTTTGTTTACTCTTAGTTGTAAATGCCTGAGGTAGGCCAGAAATGTGATATGTCCACATTCTCGTAATCAGTGAAGTTATATGATGGTGAATAAACACAAAAGTTTGATTTGTTTGCCAAGCATTTTAAAGAATTAATACATTCATCTTTCTTTTTTCTTTTTTCTTTTTTCTTTTTATTTTTTTTTTTGGTTTTTCGAGACAGGGTTTCTCTCTGTAGCCCTGGCTGTCCTGGAACTCACTCTGTAGACCAGGCTGGCCTCGAACTCAGAAATCCGCCTGCCTCTGCCTCCCAAGTGCTGGGATTAAAGGCGTGCGCCACCACCGCCCGGCTACATTCATCTTTCATTGCCATTAAAATAAATACAACTTCAAAGTGTCCAAGAACTAAACCTTCTAACAGGCCATAATAAAGGGGAGTAAGATCAATGACACAGGCGAAGTTTCCCTGAGAAATCTGGGTTAGTCTAGTTATAGGGCTTAATTTCAAATTGTCTCACAACCCAGTGTTTTAAAGATAGTGAAAAGAAGCAATTTAGGTCTAACCTCACACAGTAGCATCATGTGATCAACCAACAAAATGATTGTGCTTAGGGAAAGAAGTCAGGACACAGACAGGTAGAGGGAAGAAGGCTCAGGGAAAGGATAGCCATCTACAAACTAGAGAGGCCACAAGAATAACCAATGTGGCTGACCTTGATATAGAGCTACTAGCCTCCAATATATAAGTCAGTTCTGTGGTTTAACCATGCAGTTTGCAATACCCCATAATGGCAACACAAGTGGCCATACACATTTAGCAAAGTTACCTTATTTTTAGAAAACAGAAGCAAACTTCTATGGAAGGACCTATATTTGATTGTTGTCTGCTGTAACTACTATGAAAGGAGTTGGCTTCAAGAACTGTATTATGTTCTCAAAGCTAGAATTATGGAATGTTTCACTTTGGTCAAATCAAGGTGCTAACAGATCTCCAATTCTTCAATATGCTCTGTGGGAAAGTGGCTTCCTCTGTCTCCCTTCATCTTCAAATACTACTGAAATGCTTATCTTTGGGCTATATTACACCAACCAGTGTCTGTTTTCACAGTGTCTTTCTCCTATTTATGTCTGATCTCTCTCTGTTGCCCTATCACAATGGCATTTGTGTGCATATTCAGGTCAGGGCCTGCCAAATTCATCAAAGGTACTTTCTTATCTCAAATCTTTGACTTAATCTCATATGACTCTCCATATATATAATGATTAGAAGTTCCATGACTAAAGGCTAAATTTTGAGCTTGGTTCTATTGAACAGTAGTAAAACCTTTGATCTAGTAGGGGCGTCTTGAGTAACTAGGATTTTGCACTTGAAGCCAAATATAATATATTTAGTAAATATATATCTAGTAAAATATATTTCCTCCTCTTTCTGAGGATGAGTTGAATATTTTGCTGTACCAGAATCCCAACATATTATTCTTTACCACAGTCACAAAGTAACAGGCCAACCATGGACTGAAGGCTCCAAAGTTGTGAACTGAAATAAGCCTTTCCCCCTTATAGGTTGATTTATCTCTAATGTTTGTTATAATCATGGAAATCTGTTCGTATTATTTTTTAGCACTGAAAACTGAAAGAAACAATTTAAGAGAAGACAAATATAATATGGCTATCCATTCAGAGGGAGCATTCCACCATGGCAGAGAAGGCATGGCTACTGGAGTGAGTGGGCCCAGACTAGCAGGAGCTTATAGCAGCAGCTTTGGAATAATACCAAACAAGATCATAGAGCCAGTTCCAAAGCAGAGTCAGATTAAAACCCTCTAATGCTCTTGCTCGGTGACATACCTCAAGGCAAGCAATACCTTCAACTCCAACGGTTCTATGATCACCCAAAACTGTGTTCCCAGCCCCAACCTGAAGACCAAGTGTTCATACATTTGAGCCTGATGGAATACATTTCATATGCAAGTTATAACATTGAACTGACATCTATGGGATTATTACCACCACACTGTGAGGGATAAATGAATTCAATTTGGTTTCTGATGCACCTTGTTAGTAATGTTTTATTACTGCTCGTTTAGCAGCAGGGAAAGATGAAGGGTATACAGGGAAAGATGAATAGTGACCTCAATTTGGAATTTTAGCTTCCTGTTTTTTAATGTCTGGTTTTGTGTTTGGGAACTGAAGTAAGTGTTTTGATCATAAAGAGTAGAACACACATTTAGCCAATCAGTAGGGAATTGAAGTGTTTTAACAAGCCTTTATATTCTCTGGAAGATTTTATATCCTAGATATGCTATTCTCTACTGCCTCTGACTGTCTTCTTACTGTCTGTCATCTTACCTTAGCCAGCACAAAGGCCAGGACAAGTGGCAAGTTGATTGTGTTTTAGACAAGCTAATGTTTGTGTGGAGAAAGCACTTTTGACTCCCAAATCCCTGGTGACACAGGGCCTAGAAAGAAAGAGGCAACTTCTAGAATCTCCTTTAGCCTTTCTGTTCTCCCTGGAACCAGAAACCAAGGCAGAGTGCTCATGTCCCCATTTGCACAGCATGTGACTTCTGCACCTTGAACTTCAAATGCTACCTAAAGTGAACTCTTTGGCCATTTTGAAATGATCTCACAGGTTATGATTCCTGTGTTCTTAGTAATGTTTTGTAGTATTAGGAATAACTGTAAGTAGTCTAATAATATGTATTACAAAGACCTTGAAAACAATTCTTCTTTCAATGCATTAAGAACACAAAAATAAGTAAGACACACAGTCCTTAAGGAGCAGCCCTGTTGACTGTGACTCATGCAATCTTAAAAATAGAAGGATGGAATAAGATGAGAGAATTATTGTTATCCCTGTGTCTGACTGGGGAACTTAAGTGATAAAGATAACATTCATAAAAAGTACAAAAACATGGCATTTAAAATTGAACACATGGGGACTTCCAGTCTGGGCCCAGGCACGGAGCAGATCTCGGGCGGCAGCTTTGCACTGAACCTCACAAAACCCAGCAGAAGTGGGGCACCCAGGAGCTCTGACCCAGGCAGTATCTCAGGTAAAAATGAAACACCTGTGATGTCTGCTGGTAGAAGCTCTAATCCTGCTGCTGGCCTCCAGACTTATACTACTCAGACCTTTGATGGGCCATTGACAAGGACACCAAACAGCTAGAGACTGATATCACTAATCTGAAAAAATCTCTCGTTTCAATGTCTGAAATGATCTCCAAAAATTGCAAAGGACTTTATTGGACTTGATTTACTTTTCTACAATAGAAAAGACTGTGTACAGCTCTTGGCTGTATACAGCCCTTAAAGAAGAATGTTGCCCTTACATAGACAAGACAGGGATGGTTAAAGGGAACATGAAAAAGGTCAGAGAAGGCCCGGGGAAAAGACAGAAAGAGAAAGATGAGAGCTGGTACAAGGACTGGTTTTCAACCTCTCCATGGTTGTCAACCCCACTTCCTCCCATCTTGGGACCATTAATTGGGTTATTTTTGCTGATTCTTTTGGTCCCGGGCCTTAAATAGGCTGACTAACTTTGTGATACAACAGATAGATAATTTGGTAGCAAAATCTATTCAGATATATTATCATAAGTTAGCTATGGAGGACCACGAGACTCAAGATGAGGTTGTTACTTTATCCAGGATGTTCCTCAAACCCATCTCCACCCAACCTAAAAGAGGGGACTTCTGCCCCTAGACCAAGCAGAGAGGGGCTACCCAGAACCTTCTCTAACTGGCGATCTGAATTCTTGCTTAGGCTGCGAGGCTAAGCACTGCAAGGGAATATAAATAAAAGTTAAAAATATCTATCTGGGTTCCCTGAGGGACAAGCCTGACTGCATAGGGGTTGATGTCAAAAGTATCCCCTCTCCAGGAAAAAGACATCAGGATGGGTATGGTCCTCATGCCTCACTGAACAACGACAGGAGGACCGGAGCCATTACAAGGTCCCCTTCAATTATTGGAGGTCAGGCCTCTATCCCCACCTTTGCAAGAATAGAATCGCCAAGGCCCTTCTATACTTAGAGAAGGGAGGAGATGTCAGGAGCAGCCCTGCATATACACTAAAGGCCTAAAATCAGCCATAGGCCTAAAATCAGCAATAGGCCTGACATACATGCATGCTAACCCAAAGTCCTGGGTCTCTGTGGAAAAACACTGAAACAGCAGGCTATAAGCTATTGTAAACAGGCAGCTTTTGTGGAAATTTACCAGCCTGAGTAGTCATAGGTGTTATAAATAGGCAGCCTCGGTGGACAATACCAACTTAGATAAGGACAAGTGAATCATAGGCAAAGTCATAGTGACCTGTCCCCTGAACCTACACCCAGCTGATACCCTGTTCTAAAAGGTATCTGTACTCCCCCTGAACACCTATGCTCCAGTGCCATTCCCTTCCCCACATCCTGCCTTTTTGTGTTTATAACCTCTGTGTAAATAAGTAAATTACGATGTGACTTAAATAACTAAATAAATTTAAAAAAAACTGAACACATGATTTTTGTTTCAAGGGAAGAGTAAAGATGCTCAAATGTACATGGTGTAAAGGAATGTTGAAGTTAGTAGCAAGTGGAAGTAATTCCCCATGGGGTTGGAGGAAATCAAAGAACCTACAGCAAAGAAGAGAGAACTAATCTTGAACTGGTCAGTACAATTTACAGCTATAATCCAGCTGCCAGGCAATGAGATAACCTGAGGTAGGATGTATAAGCAATATAATCTGGCACCCAGTTTAGAGTGACCCAATTTCTAAGTACTCTCTTATCTCCTTTGATTATATCAATGAGTTATCAAACATATAGATTTTATTATATCAAATAGTACTACCAATAAAAGCAAAACAGAAAACGGAAGTGTTCAGCTACTCACAGAAAGATCTGCTTTTTGTCTTGTCTTGAAATGTACACTGAGGCTGATCGAAAAATTGTTGAGCTGAGCCCATCTCTGAAGCCACTCCACATACCCATGCTCATGCTGAGGCCCAGCTCCTGAAATTACCTAGCCTTAGACCTTGTTCCCATGCACCTGGCTTTACCCTGCTCTTGGAATGGCCATTTGGATTAGGAGAACTCTCTGGTTTTACAGGAATTGCATTAACACTTAGCTCATCGAAATGGCACTTAGCTCACGCTGTCACAGCGTGTTATCTCAGACAGGAAGACTTTATTTATAGGAATTTATTTGTCATAGCTCTAGAGGCTGCAAGTCCAAGATCAGAGTCCAGCAGAGCTGAGGTCTGGAGAAAACTACTACTCTTCCACTTTCTCACATGGCCCCTCATGGGGAGGAGGAAATGAAAACTCTTCATATCTCTTCTGAGGCACTGAACCTATCACAAGGGCTCTACCTTCACCACCTGTTCAAAACCTGTTTGTTTCTCAAGGAATCCTGTGTTCAATGACCATCTCACTGTGAACAGAAGGCTCCAATGTGTGAGTTGTAAAGGGACATCAATCATTCCACAGCAACCCAGAACATTGATGTAAACTATTGCAGTTTATAAACCAGTGACAATTCATGGCCCTGAATATTCAGCATTAGAAATAAAGATACTAGACTCACATTATCCATATTTTAAGTGTTATTTGATAGGCTAGATTTATTAGGCTGAACAAAGGACTTTGTAACATTAACAAATTTGTCTAGTATTAATGACCTACAAATGTGGCAGCTCAAAGAAATAATTGTTTCAGTGTAGGCTGTCCCAAAAATCTAGGGCATCATCCAGCCTTGGTCCCCTTGGGCTTTTTACTTGGGAAGAGTACTGTGTGTGTGTGTGTGTGTGTGTGTGTGTGTGTGTGTGTGTGTGTGTCTGTGTGTTGGTGGTTGTTAAATCTTGTCATAATTCTTGAAATATTTTCAAATCATGTCAATTAACTGTATATTATTCTTAAACTGGGTGACTTACAAAAACAATCTCTTTGCACTAGTCACCAAGAAGGAAAATGCATTTTTAATTCAGAATCTTTTTTCAGTATGCTTGGCCCAAATATAAGTGGAACTTATTAGATAACAAATGTCCCTAAAGGATAAATGTGAAGATCCCAAAATAAAGGCCTAAATCAAATAAAGGAAGGAAATGAGATGAGACTACAAATGGTAATCCTACAGGACTTATCTAGAGTGATAGCACCCAGGAGAAGGAAAAGAGATTGTATTCGACTATGCAAAAACATTTATTTCTGACAAAAGTAACCTAAGAGAGAAAGGATATGTTTTAGCTCACAGTTTAAGGTACACCTACCATGGCAAAGAAATAGGAGCAACAAGAGCCAGAAGACGCTGGTCCTACTGCATTCAGACCAAAAGCAAAGAGCAGATTCATGCACACTATATAGTCTCCTCTCTCCATTTATACAGTTCAACAAATTCATGCCCAGGGAAATGACCCACCCACAATTAAGATGGATCTTCCCACATCAAGTTACAAGTTAATTCCCCACAGGCATGCCCACATCCCATCTCTCAGTGGTTATAGATCATGTCAAGTTGACAGTTAACCCAAACCATTAGAGAGGTGTCCTAGTTTGTCAACAACATAAAAGAATGACTTGTGCACATATAGAAAAACACAGAACATTTTTTAAGTCTCAACACAAATAACACCTTGTCTCTCTACCTGTTTTTTTTTTTCCATAATCATTATTTATCTATTGATTACAGCACCTATAAAGTTCTAGCTCTTTTTTTTTTTTTTGGTTTTTCGAGACAGGGTTTCTCTGTGTAGCCCTGGCTGTCCTGGAACTCCTAGCTCTTTTAAGATAGATTTTCGTCTTAATAGCTCAGGACTAACATAAAGCATCATAGATTGTTGTTGTTCAGTATCCAAACTGCAATTCAGTGAGACTGCATTACAGGAGAGCCTGCTGTTACACATTCAGTTATTTTTTCTTCTAACGTTATGTAGCCCTTTACTGTAGGCCAGACTTTAGGACAACAGACACTAAAACTGCATTCTCTGCCTATCTATGAGATCTAGGGAAAAGAATCAATCTTATAACTTGATGTTACCTGTAGTGTTTCATAAGACTTTAATAAGAAAATATTAGCAATAGTCTTATACAATAACCTCTCTTTCACAGGGCAACATTGCTTTAGAGAAGGAAGCTCCTCAAGGTCATAACACAACTTTATGATGATTCACAAAGCTAAATGGTTGCCACTACTATGTGACTGGCAAAGTAGTTACCCTTAAGTACACATAATTTTTTTGGTTTTGATTTCATTTTTCAAGACAGGGTTTCTCTGTGTAGCCCTGGCTGATCTGGAACTCATTATGTAGATCAAGTTGGCCTCAAACTTACAGAGATCCACCTGCCTCTGCCTCATGAGTGCTGGGATTAAAGGCATGTGCCACCACTTTCCAGCAAAGCACACATATTGTGTGTGTGTGTGTGTGTGTGTGTGTGTGTGTGTGTGTGTGTAGTATATACCTAGTAAAGCATCATCACACCATCACCTGATAAAATTATCCAGTTCATTCTTCCAGAGCTACTGTCTTTTTGTTGTTTGTTTGTTTTTAATTTATCTCATTTTTATTAGGCTTGGAGATTTTCATTCAATGTAACTTTTAAATATATTTTTTGAAATTATAATTACACATCATCCCCCCCCTCCTTTTCTTCCCTTCAAACTCTCCCATGTATCCCTCCATTCTTATTCAAAGTCCTGGCCTTTATTTCTTTAATTGAACATATATTTCTAACTATATAAATACAACCTGCTCAATCTGCAATAATGTATGTATGTATGTATGTATGTATGTATACTTTCACGGCTGACCATCTGATATTGGATAATCACTTGGTGTCCTCTTCCCTGGTGAAAAGTATTTCTCCTGCTCTCAGCACCCCTAGTTGCCTGTAATTATCTATAGTTGAGACCTTTGCCTCATTCTGTGTTAGTGAATCTGTTGCTGGGGTTTTTCTTTGGACAACAATGCTTTGATCATATGCACTTCTCACCCAGTCTTGCCACGCCCTTCCCTACTCTCCAAACATTGTGCCTTCTTTATTTATTTTTTAAAGCTCATCAAGTCCAAGTTTTGCTTCCCATATATTCTTGGGGGTGTGGCCATCCACTGGCACTGGCTCAGTCCACCAGGGGCTACACTATTAATGGAAAATTAACTCTCACTCCCCTAGCAGTTCTCATTGGCCAATTGCTCCTCAGTTAGGGTGGGACTTCTTTCCTGCCACCCCTCACCATGATGATTTTTTTTTCTAGCCCAAGTTTGCACCTGTCTTCTGGATGCTGGCACAAGTGTCATGAGTTTATAGTGCAACTGCCTTGCTGTGTTCAGAAAACTCTTTTCTTAGAGTCACCCAACATTTCTAGCTCTCAATGTCTTTCTGCTCCCTCTTCTCTTTTTTTTTTTTTTTTTTTTTTTTTTTTTTTTTTTTTTTTTTTTTTTTTAGTGTTTCGAGACAGGGTTTCTCTGTTGTAGTCCTAGCTGTCCTGGAACTCACTCTGTAGACCAGGCTGGCCTCGAACTCAGAAATCCGCCTGCCTCTGCCTCCCAAGTGCTGGGATTAAAGGCGTGCGCCACCACCGCCCGGCATCTGCTCCCTCTTCTCAATGATCCCTGAGCCTTGGAAAGAGAGAGTGCAATAAATTGTTGATGTGGTAGCCTACAGATTCTTCCATATTTTTACCAATGATAAGATTTGTTGAATACAAATAGTTGCGTGACCTCCCATTATATAAATAATCTCCATTATCAATTCATCCAGGAGAAGAGACACTCAGATTATTTTCATATCTACACTGAACCAAAGACTACAAATCTCTCTTCAATACACTAAAGGCTCTCTGGCTATATACCTAGAAATAGTATTGTTAGGCCAAAGCATAATTTTGCTTTAAGTTTTTAAGGAAACTTCACATTGCTTGCCTGAGTGGCTTCATCTTTCATTTTCCCACCAGCAGAGTGTATCCTTGCTAAAACTCAGTGTCCATTGTCATTTTTACAGTACTCATCATAATTGAAATGAAGAAATAACTCAGTATAATTTTGATTTGTATTTCCCCAATAACCAGTAATATGTTAACTAGTTTTAAGACTGTAAAGAAATGCCTGTCCATGTCATGTGTCTGTTTTAATCAGTCCAACATATTTTTTGTTTCATTTTGCAGTGGGGGAGTGGTTGCCCATACTTTTGGTGTCATGGCTAAGAAATTATTCACCATACCAGTGTTATGGAGCCCTTCTATATATTTTCTTCTAGCCATTTTACAGTTGCTCATACTTAAGTCTTTACTAGAATTTGAACTGATTTTTGTATATAGTATAAAATAGTGACCTAATTTCATTCTTTTGTATATGGATATTTCATTTTCCTAGTATTAATTATTGAATAGATATATCTTCCCCCCTCATAGTGTGTTCTGGGCACTCTTGCTAAAGATAAATTGACCACATAGCTTTACTTTCAGGCTTTCTCTCCTATACCATTGGTCTGTGCTAGTGTTATGATAGCATTGTATTATTTGAATTACTGTCTTGAAATCATGAAGTGTGCTTTCTCAAACATTTCTCTCTTTGCTCATAATCACACTGGCATTTAGATTCTTTTGTAGTTCCCAATACATTTTATATTTTTTTCTATACTTGTAAAATGTCATTGAGATTTTGATAGGTGTCACGCTGAATCAGTAAGTTTCTTTGGGAGGTATGAATATTTGAATAATATTAGCTTTTCTAACACATGAACATGGGGTATCCTTTTATTTACTTCATCTTCGAGAAATTTGTATCAGTACTTTATTCTTAAGTACTTCAATCTTATAAACACAAAAAGGCAGGATGTGGGGAAGGGAATGACACCGGAGCATAGGTGTTCAGGGGGAGTACAGATACCTTTTAGAACAGGGTATCAGCTGGGTGAAGGTTCAGGGGACAGGTCACTGTGACTCTGCCTATGATTCACTTGTAACCCCTGTGTGAACAAGTAAATTACGATTTGATTAAGTAATTAAATAAATTTTTAAAAAAATTAAAAAAAAATACTTCAGTCTTTCTGATGCTATTATAAGTGGAATTTTCAAGCCAGGTATGGTAGTGCACACCTTTATTCCCAGTACTTAGGAGGAAGAAGTGTAGGGGATCTCTGTGATTTTGGAAACAGTGAGGGCTACCCTGAAAGTCCCTGTTTCAAAACACAACAAAACAAAAAATAAATGAAAGTTTCTTAATCTCCTTTTGTGGTAGGTCATTGCTGGTGTCTAGAAATGCACCTAACTTTTAGATACTACAATAATGTAAGGAAAGATGGTTTTACTTAATCTTTTTCAATTTGCATGCCATTTAGTCATGCATTTAGTTTCTTTCCTAACCATCATAGTAGTACTTCTCATACCATGTTCAATAGGAGTGGATATCCTTGCCCTTAGATTTTACCTTTTTAAATTGAGTCTAATACTAGTGTTGAGAAGTACACTTTTAGTATGGTAATCATAAATTCTTGTTTCAGCAAAATAGGTAACTAAAGTCACATAGAATTTAAATTTCAATTATAAAAAGATGATGATTATTTAGAAATTAACACTGGTTACACTACTTGACAGCTACTTATGTGGTAATTAAGCTGACAGCCTCAAGCTTCAGGGCCTTCAGAAGTCCAGACCATGCCCATCTGAAGCCTAGCATGGCCTGCTAATGGTCATCTCTTCCTAATGCAGGCCTGCTCTTTGGTCACTCTTTGTGCCACATTCTCCTTCTGGCGAAGCCAATCTATCTATACTCAGATTCCTCTGGGGCCGTTCCCACCTAACCCTTTCTAGTCTCCTTTCACAAGAGCAGACCTGAAACACAGGCCGAGCCTCTCTCCTAGTTCTCATTTATTTCTATTACGTTGTTAATTTGGTTTGGTTTTTCTTTTCTATCATTGACATTAGTCCTAATATACTTCCTTGGAGTACCTGAACTGATGAAATTATATACAAATTTAGAAACAGGACTCAGGCCCATGTAAGCATAAGCCTTATCTTTATAGTCTCCATTAACCATTAGACTGAAATAGTCTACTAAATATAAATGTATTTTGTCTACTAGTTTCCATTTATTTTTACTAAAAACATTTGTTTTGCATGTAACTATGTTCTAGAAACAGAGGTAAACTCAGTTACTGCCAATTATTCTCCCTGACCTTGCTAGCACCAAAAAATAAGATACATGCTAGGTCCTGCTTTATTATGACAAGCAGCAAAGTAGGACTGCATAGCTCTGTGTTGATGAGGATGACCAGGGCTTTTGTGTTACAACAATAGGAAAAATAAAGAGAAATCTACATAAATCTGGGAAGTGTTTTGTGGGACTGTGTAAGGGTATCCTGGTTCTTGGCTGGGCATGGGCCTAGAACCCCAAGACTCCAAGGGAGAAACGGCAGGAGTTTGGCCACATCCCAGAACTCAGGGTCCTAACAAGCAGTCCAATCTCCATAGACCTACTAATGAAGGTCAGAGGGTGGAGCCAATTAAACATTGCCCCAGAACCTCCCCTTTTCTCCCTCCCTACTTAACTCAGGTCTGCCCTGAGTTTAGGGGGGTACATCCAGATCCATCCACCATCCCCCATGACAATAAACCCTTTTGGAACCAAGGACTTCCTCGTGTCATTGGGGCCTGCCGGGCCTGTCGTCGCAGAAGCTTCCAGCCTCTGGAACCTTAGACTTTCTCCTGCATGTGGGACCCGCCGAGTGGAAGTCTCCAGGCAGCCTTCCCCGGCTGCGGCCCCGTTTTCCCACAGTGTTTGCGACTTTGTCTTATAACATATGCTTTCACTTAACCCAATGCAGATTTGGATGGAGAAAACTATTCTGGAATTGGTCTTTTGGAAGAAAGCTATATGAATTATGCTTAGGTTCAACATAAGAATAAATCTAAATTCATCTTCCAGTGACGTTTTCTCTAAAATTCTTTTGCTAGTTATATACAACCCAAATATTCTGTTACTTACATTTTGACTTCAATTTGATCTAATCAACCCATGGAAGCTTGGATTATATTTTGTATTGTTATTAAACCATAACCCCCTGAAGGCATTATAAAATATATAAAGCTGAACATGATACTTGTCATGTGTTAACATAAGTAAGACTTCACTAGCAGTGAGTAGTTAAGGAAGTTTCCAGTGCCAAGCATTGTTACCTCTTGCTGGACTGGTCTTAAGTCCAATTAGAGAAGTTGTTGGTTTGGACCAAGGTAAGCATGTCATTACTGCTCCCTTAGGGTTAATATGCCTTGTTGGTCATTGATGTGGTTCATAGAAATCATAACTGAGTAGGTCTGTTGATTTGTCTCCCTCCTTTGGAAGTTTGGATTGTGCCTTCTAGTATAATGAGACTACTCCTCGGGGAATAGGTATTTACATACAGCTTAGGGGTCTTTGGACACTGTTTCTGCAGTACATGGTGTCTTCAGCAACAGGGACTTACCTTCTATCTCTGGAGGAGGGCAGCCAAGGGCAACAACAATAAGCTGAACGTTTGGGGAGTCCCTTGGACAGCCCTCACCAACAACTCAAAAGATGGTTTCTCATGTCTAGTATTGGAGTTTTGTTAGGTGGTCAAAGTTAAAATATATATATAAGAAATTTGTCTACCTTGTTAGACCTCTTTTGTCTATTTAGAGAGTGTTATTAAGGCACTATCAATAGCCGGGCAGTGGTGGCACACGCCTTTAATCCCAGCACTTGGGAGGCAGAGGCAGGTGGATTTCTGAGTTCAAGGCCAGCCTGGTCTACAGAGTGAGTTCCAGGACAGCCAGGGCTATACAGAGAAACCCTGTCTCGAAAAAAAAAAAAGGCACTATCAATACTGATTTTATTATTTTCAAGTTATTCCTTGTCACTTATTGGAAAAATACTACCAAAACTGTATATAAGTTAACTCCAAATTATTCCATTTTTTTTTTTAAAGTAAAATTCCTGTTCTAAAAGCAGTTATCAATCATGGTTATCTTTTTCCCCATTGAAAAGCTATAGGAAAGTACTTCCCAGTTACAAGCCTTGTTGATGCTGAGCTAGGCAAAAAGTAACTCAGAGACTGAGGAGGAAAGCACAGGGTATTGCAAGTGACCCAGATCAAGTGACAAGAGACCAAAGGCAAAAATGATGGGCGGAGGAGAGGTACCAGGACCTGTGTGCTACATGCACTACTACTATCTTGGAGGAGTTCTTTGCCTCTCCGGAGCTCATTTTGTCTATTGTGAGTGGAAAGACTTTTAAGGTGTCTACAGATCTCTCCTCAACTGGCAGGGATGGTGGTGAATCCTTCAGAGGTGTAGAGTGGCTAAGTAAAGAGAAACCAAAAGGAGAAGCACAGAACTTTTATTGTGGCCATGTGCTACAGTCCATGGGAGAAAGGCGCTGAAGAAAACCAGGGTGGTATGCCTTCTCAATCTTTAACCTTACCCTGAGCATCCCGGCTGCAGAGATTTCACCAAAGAGTCACTGAAGGCTTGAGGGTTACAACAGGCTTTAGTAAGAATATTCTTAATTTTATCCATTATACTTTTACACATGTTGTCCAAATATATTTAATATATCTGACTTATCAGAACTTTTATTTTTGGAACCATTATTTTAAACACATAAGATAGAAAGTTTTAAACTCTGGGATTATATAATCTAGTGTTCTCTATTTAATCTGGAAAACATGTTATGTTTATGATTGATAACATCTGCTCATGTATTTTCCTAATTTTGAAGATAAATCTTCAAGTCATAACACATGAAAAAGGGGAAGATATAAAATTATGGTGATATTGAATGTTAATTTTATAAGAGAACCAATATAAGTTTTCCTTTGTACTCCAATTTGCTGCCTAAAATAACCCAATCCAGCAAGTGTTACATCATTTTTTTGTGGTGTGATGCCAGATTGAATGGGCTGTGTGAAGCCACACTAGTGATAGGAAGCAGTAAGAACAGCCAGGCAACATAGCATATGAAAGTCTGTAAAGCCAGAAGTACCACATCTAGTTACAGGTGATTAAGACAGCAGAATATGAACTGGAATCCTGACAAAGAGCAGGAATTAGCCAGATGCGGAGGAAAGGGAAAATGAGTCCGGGGAAAGAGCCTTTGAAAAGCTCTGAGGCAAAAACTAAACCAAAACAAATTGTATCAAGGTTACATATAAAGTTTGGGTGAATGAGAACAGATTACAGAAAGCGGCATAAGTTGACAGGTAAGCGGGACCACAGTATGAGGTAAGGATGCATTCGCTGAACCTTCATTTCCAAATACTGATCATCTATATTCCAGATCTTGATTTTACCTCCATAGATACTAAACTAGCTGGTTTTATGTCAATTTGACACAAACTGGTGTCTTCATAAAGGAGAGAGACTCAATTGGGAAACCACCTCCATAAGATCATGCTGTATGCAAGCTTGTGTGACATTTTTTAAATTACTGATTGATGGGGGAAGGCCCAGCCTATTGTGGGCGGAGGCATCCCTGGGCTCATGGTTCTGGGTTCTATAAGAAAGCAGGCTGAGCAAGTTATGATGAGCAAGGCAGTATGCAACACCCTTCTATGGCCTCTACCTCAGCTTCTGCCTCCTGGTTCTGCCCTGTTTTAAGCTCCTGTCCTGACTTCCTTCGATGATGAACAGTGATGTGGAAGCCAAAAACAAGCAAATCTGTCCCTCTCCAACGTGCTTTTGGTCATAGTATAGTAATTCTAACCAAGACAGATATGTGTGTCCATAGAGAGCTGATAATCTCAGTCTTAGAGAAGCTCGTTGTTACATTGAACTGTGGTGACAGTAGAGAATCACAGCTGTTTATGATGATAACAATAAATACAGCTAAGTACTCAGTCCTAAACAGAACATTCATATCAATACTTCTAAGGCTCATGGAACACTGAAGGAAAGAGGACGGAAAGATAGAAAAGAGAGCTGCAAAATAGCATTTTCTGGGCATGACACAGGCATTGCAGTCGTGATCTCACAACAGCTGTGGTTGTCTGAATCAGGCCTGCACAAGATCATCTGAGAGCAGTCAACCATAAATGAAGGGTATCACACGGACCTACCACTTACCTGAACTAATGGTTACTGGTAGTTCCTGGAGATAGAGCAGCTGTTGTCTTCAGTTGTATGAGCTCACCAGGCTGTACTCAAAGCCCATAGTCACTAGATGGCTCTGGTTAAACTCAAGTGGGTCACAAGAACCAAACAGAAAGACATGGATAGGAAATGGACTTGTTAGGGGAAGAGAAATTGATAGAGGTGTAAGGGAGATCAGAGATGTTGTGGAGCTGAGTGTAATCACAATGGATTACATACATGTATGTGGTGACTTGAATAGGTTTGGCCTTTATACACTCATGTGTTTGAATGTTTAGCACATGGGGAGTAGCACTATTAGGAGACGTGGCTCTATTGGAGGTGTGTCACTGTGTAGGTGGACTTTGAGGTCTCCTATGTTCAGGCTCCTCCTAGTAGGAAAGATAGCTTCCTCCTGGCTGCCTGAGGAAGACAGTCCTCTTCTGCTGCCTGTGAATCAAGAAGTAGAACTATTGGCTCCTGGAGCACCATGTCTGCCTGCACATTGCTATGCTTCCTGCCATGATGATAATGGACTGAACCTGTGAAACTGTAAGCCAGCCCCAATTAAATGTTCGCCTTTATGTGTTGCCTCAGTCATGTTATCCCTTCACAGCAATGAAACCCTAAGACAATGTGTGACACCATCAAAGAATGAATTTATAAGTTATAAAAACATGTTTAGAAGCATATTGTCATTTTTGTGAAAAGGGAACAATATGTGAAAGAGGCTTAAGATAAAGGGATTTGCTAGTATTTCTTAACTGTGCTCTTAAGACTGTCTTGTTATGACTAAAATGCTTTGATGGTTGACAAGGAATGGCCACAGCAAGAAACCTCACAAGCTGCTCCTAAGCCACAGATTTCCACACCCTTCTGCATAACCCACTAGGAAATTCATCCCTGGCTCTTATAGGATATAAGCCTTAGCCTTGTTCCTCAGGGGTCGTTGACAAAAATAAGAAGTGACTCATTTGACAGAATTAGGATCCTGGGATTTTTGCTTCTATTTTTAATGATATTAGATCCAGAGTATTTAAGTTATTAATGACAAACTTCTGGGTAAGTTAACACAGTAAGAATGCCAAACCACAGCTTGTCTGGAGTATAAATTGCACAAAAGCTTGGCCAGGTTAGGAACACAGTGTGTATAACAGTTGAGTAGGCTTAGTGACCTAGCCATCCTCTCCATGTAAGAGACTGATCATGCAATATGGCCTGTGCTAGGCTAACTCCAAATTAAAGAAGCTTTTAAGAAACACAAATCCACATTGTAATTTGATCCTTTTTCAAGGGAACCTTGTTGCAGATAGATAAAACTGAGTCTTGGACACTGAAGGCCAGCATGCAGAGACAGTGGGAATCTATCCAATTTTTGATCAGATACAGTCAATGATTTTAGGTCTTTAAAAGTTTTTCTTATTGCCTGTGGTAGTTTGAATAGGTTTGGCCACATAGATTTAAGTGGTTCAATGCTTGGCCATAGGTGACATGATTAGGAGGTACTGCTTTATTGGAGTAGGTCTGGCCTTGGAGGAAGTGTGTCACTATTTAGCTCAAGCTCTACACAGTGTGGAATTAGAGCCCCCCCCCCCCCCGGCTGCCACTCAACAGTTTCCTGGCTACAGCTACCTTCAGATCAAGATGTTGAACTTTTGGTTCCTCCACTACCATGTCTGCTGCCATGCTTCCTGCCATGATGACAATGGACTAAACCTCTGAAACTGTAAGCCAGAACCAGTGAAATGTTTGCCTTTCTAAGAGTTGCCTTGGTCATGGTGTTTCTTCACAGCAATGAAACCCTAACTAAGACATTGCCTTTGTGTTGGGAAAGTTCTATGGAAAAAAATGAAGGAGGAGAAAAAAAATCTACAAAACAAACACAGTATTCAGCCATTGTTGATTTTCTGTAGTGATCAGAACTTCACAGTGTGGTTCAAATGTATACCAACTGGTAAGCTTTCTATCTAGGCATAAAGTTGAGGTTGGGGTGCAAAAGGAAATGGAATCAGATTCTACCTTAGGAAAAATAAGACTGTGGCAGTACATTTCAGTGTAAGAGGAATAAGCATTTTAGAACTTTCTCAAAGTGTATCTAAAAATCTCTTAAATCACCTTAAGCAAGCAAATGTAAATGAGGGAGTGCATCATCTTAAACACCTAGTGTGTTGATGGTCAGCTAGGAATGGATGGAGGACAATATGCACTGTCATTATGCTCTTGTCTCTATGTCCAGGTCTGCTTGCCTTTGCCTGTTCGTGATATATTTTTCAAAGCTCCAGCATCTTCTAGTTGCAGATTTTAGTAGAAGCAAATAGATCTGAATGATATTCAACAACTTGGCTTAAACTGCTGCCCATCTTTGATCACTCTGGTAGAAAAGTAAGACTTATATATACACACCCACTGTAACCAAACACAATGGGCTTCCATCTTGGTGCCAGCAAAGCCTAAACAAGCACAGACAGTTAGGAGAGCACAGAAGATGTTTCCAAACAATATCCTCATTAAGCAAAGAAAGCATGGGTGCCAATTCTGGCAGCCTACACATATATAGGAAACTACTTCAGGGGACATTCCTGAGCATGCTCAGTCACGTAATATATTTCTGAGCATGCTCAATTCAAGGTTGTAGTTTCTAAAAGAAGATGACAGGCACTATTGGGTATGTTGAGTTCAAGATGATGGGAGTATAGGATTGAAAGGCTGACGTAGAAGGCAGAGTACACAGAAATGCTTCCATCACAAACTTTTAGCTAGAAAAAGGAAAGGCACTCTGTGGTATTTAGTATAAAAAAAACTCCCCCAAAGGTATCTGTCTGCCTTAGGGGCTGTCTTAGTCACTACCACCATGAACAAACACCATGGCAAAAAACAACTTGGAGAAGAAAGAGCTTATTTCACTCACACTTCCAAATAACAACTGTGAGTGAAGGGACTTAAGCAGATCAGGAACCTAGAGGCAGGAGCTGATACAGAGGCCATGGAGCAATGCTACTTTCTGCTTTGGTCTCCATCACTTGCTCAGCCTGCTTTCTTCCAATTTCTTTCTTTCTTTTGTTCTTTCTTTCTTTCTTTCTTTCTTTCTTTCTTTCTTTCTTTCTTTCTCTTTCTTTTTCTTTCTTTCTTTTTTTTTGTTGTAATAATATTTTTTATTGGATATTTTATTTACATTTCAGATGTGTTCCCCTTTTTCGTTTCTCCCCCACCAGGAAGCCCCTATCCCATCCCCCCTCCTCCTGCTTCTCTGAGGATGTGCCCCCACCCACCTACTCCCACCTCCCCACCCTCGACTTCCCCCACACTGGGCCATCCAGCCTTCACGGGACCAAGGATCCCCTCTCCCACCTATGCCCGACAGGGCCCCCCCCCCCCCTACAGCTGGAGCCATGGGTCCCTCTCTATGTGCTCCTAGGCTGGTGGTTTAGACCCTGGGAGCTCTGGTTGGTTGGTATTGTTGCTCTCCCCAGGAGGCTGCAGACCCTTTCAGCTCCTTCAGTATTCTCTCTCACTCCTCCATTGGGAACCTGGTGATCAGTTCATTGGTTAGCTGTGAGCATCCAGCTCTGCATATGTCAGGCTCTGGCAGACCTCTCAGGAGACAGCTATATCAGGCTCCTGTCATCATGCACTTCCTGACATCCACATCAGCATCTACCTTTGGTGACTGCATGGGATGGATACCCAGGTGGAATGGTCTCCAGACGACCCCTCCTTCAGTTTCTGTCCCACAATTTGTCTCTATATTTGCTCTCATGAGTATTTTGTTACTCAAGTTAGCATAAAGCAGAGGATAAAATTATCATCCTGAACTTGGTTGACCTGTGGGAAAAAAAGTGATGTGATATTCCAGAAGAAAAAGGTAATCAAGTAATCATGAGTTTTAATGAATTGATAGCTAATCAATTAAAGATAACATCTTCACAGGAAAATAAAAAAATATAAAGAAAGTTTTTTTTCATTATTTATTTACTTTGCATCCTGATCGAAGCTTCCCCTCCCTGATATCTTCCCAGTCCCTCCCTCCGCTCCCCTTCCTCCATATTACTCCCTTTCTCCTCAGAGAAGGGGAGGCCTTCCATGAATATCAGCCTGCCTTGGCATATCAAGATGCAGTAGGATTTAGTGCATCTTCTACTGAGGCCAAATTAGGCAGCTCAGTTAAGGAAAGGGATCCAAAGGTAGGCAACAGAGTCAGAGAAGCCCCTGTTCTTGCTGTTAGGGATCCCACATGAAGACCAAGCACATATCTGTTACATATGTGTAGGGGACCTTAGTCCAGCCCATACATGTGTTGTGGTTGGTGGTTCAGTCTCAGTGAGCTCTATGGGCCCAGATTAGTTGATTCTGAAGGTTTTCCTGTGGTGTCCTTGACTCTCTGACTCCTTCAGTCCTTCCTCCCCTTATTTCACAAGACTCTCCAAGATCCACCTAATGTTTGGCTCTGGTCTCTGCATCTGTTTCTATCAGCTGTGCTGGGTGAAGCCTCTCATATGACAGTTATGTAGGATCCTGCCTACAAAATAACAGACTATCATTAATAGTATCAGGGTTGGGTTCTCTCTCATGGGATGGGTCTCAAGTTGGGTTAGTCATTGACTGGCCATTCCTAAACTTCTTCCTCTTTATCCCTGTACATCTTGTAGGCAGGAAAATTGTGGGTTGAAAGTTTTGTGGTTATGTTTATGTCCCTATCTCTCCATTAGAAGCCTTGCCTGGTTACAGGAGGTGACCATTTCAGGTTCTATATCCCCTATTGCTAGAAGTCTTAGGATCACTCTCATAGATTCCTGGGAGTTTCCATTGTCCTAAATTCCTAGCTTTTCCCAGAGATAACCACCACCACCAATTCCAGTTCTTTCCCTCCCCCTCCCTCCCTCCCTCCCTCCCTCCCTCCCTCCCTCCTCCTCCCACTGTCCTGCCCACACTTGATCCATCCTTTTTCCCTTCCCTCCCCTCTCCTGTAACTTAATTTTTTAAAAACCTATTTTTAATGATGGTTCTTAAATGTTTTAATTTCCCTTCTAGCCCATCACCCACCAGAGGTAGTGGAAAAGAAAGGATCCTGGGGAAGTGGACCTGCTTAGAAATGGTTCTTTAGAGCAAATCCCATCTGTATTTTCAGGAAATCGGCAGATCAGCAGTGGAAGCTGGATCTATTTGTAAACATTTATATACCCATAGCACAGTTCAGGAGTGTTGGGGTTAGCAGTAGCAGTGGCACAACCTAGCAGGAAACAGTCACGCCTTAACCTGAATCATCATGAGTCAACAAGAGGGACCAGGCCCCACAAGAACACCAGAGTTCTTGCCTGTGTCTCTCTTGGCGAAATGAAGATCAGTGAAGACTTGAGACCAAGAAGAGCTTAGCCACGTAAGCTCCATTGCTATCCATTGCTGTCCATTGAGTCCTTTTTATATTCTCCAACGGTCACGTGTCTTGTCTCAGCATGTGTGTCAGTCTCAGTTAACATCACTCTGTCAGCCTGAGTCTGTGGAAGAGAAAAGAAGCCCCAACACACCAGAAGATTTTTGGTGCATATCTCTATGGAATCCCAACAAATGGAGCTCAGCTACACAATATAAAGCAGACCATACATGTGTATCCTTAGCAAAGAATCCTCCAGTATGTGTCCTTTCACATGCTTGCTTTAGCAGAACATCCTTTTACCTATGTCTGTTTCAGTGAAATGAAACATTCCTTCATGAGTCTGTCTTAGCCTTTCACCTGTGTCTGCCTCATTAGACGTTCTTTCCTGTGTTTGCCTCAGCAAAACATCATCTAACACAACTGACTCTCCAAAGAACCCTTAAGTTTCCACTTCACTCTCCCACCAGCTCCTCCCTTCTCTAACCCCATGTCTATTTTTTTAAAGATTTATTCTTTTTATGTATA